>OY776277.1:36678113-37278113 GCA_963675445.1 Linnaemya vulpina | reverse complement strand
CAATTTCATTAGTTTTCAAACCTTTTTAATTTTAATTTTATGCTGACTCTTTTTTTCCGAAATCTTACTCAAGAATTCAAAGTGATGGTTCCAATGCGCCTATCACCGGGCCTAATGCAGATCATCGGGGAACCTTTGCCCAACATTTCTTAGATTAACTAAAGATATATATTCCAAACTTCCACTTTAATAAGTGAGAAGTCTAAAACAAATATCAAAGTCATAACAAGAACTCACTGATCACTTTTCTTTTTTATTTTCTTACGTTTTTATTCTACAATTGGTTGTAACTTTTATCTTTGACGGCACCGCACAAATAATAGTCCAACGGTGTCAAATCGCAGCTCCGAAGTGGGCAAACGACATCTGCTCTGCGGCCGATAATGCGATCTTCAAAAACAGGGCGCAAAACATCGAGTGTAGCCTCGGCTGTGTGGCACGTAGCGCCGTCCTGTTGAAACCAAATGTGGCCAATATCCTCCTCTTTAATTTTTGTGAACAAAAATTCGTTCAGCATGGCCCGATAACGATCGCCATTGACTGTAACGGCCACTGCTTGCTTATTTTCAAAGAAAAATGGCCCAATTATGCCTCTGGACCAAAATCCGCACCAAACAGTGACTCGTTTTAGTTGCGTCGGCTTTTCAATGTGTGCGTGCGGCTTTTCTATGCCCCAAATGAGACAATTTTGCTCGTTTACATACCCGCCAAGATCAAAATGAGCTTCATCTGAAAAGATGATTTTTTGTTTGGCAAAATCGGCATCTTCTGTAAGTCGATCGCAGGCAATACTTCCCAGCGTTGTTCAGGCGTATTCGTTCAGCGGAAGGATAAAACTAATTGTCTGTCAAATCAGACATGAGCTAAGTGTTACCATTCACGAAATAAGCACTAGTAGAAAAAAAAACGTTAGATTGCGGACCCCATATATCACATTTTCTTTTAAATGTCTTTCAATTTAATCGATAATAAAAAAGGTATTCGATAAATTATGGCATTCGTTATCGATTGAAATTTCAATACTATTTAAGTATAAATTTCGTTCGATAACGAACGCTTCATGTGCGCTCTTATAGTAAAAATATATGGAAATAATTGAACCTGCAATAACCGGATGGAGGCACAACGTTTTCTCCATAAGAAAAAAATGAAATTCTTGTATCAATTTTATTTAAAAAAAATGATTTCAGTGTCTTATAAGATCTGTTCTCTTGTGCTCCACTCCGTGGGACATGTGAGCAATTTATATTCTGGAATCTGTATTAATTTATACGTTTCAGTTCTACAAGATTTATGCATTTTATATGAAGAAAAAAGAAATAATAAGATAAAACTCGGAAAACATTTACTCGTGCACATGCATTTAAACTGTTGATTAATGCAACTCAAATGTTGTTCTACACTTTTTGTTACAACAAGACACGAGCAGTTCCTCAATTTATTTCTTCTTCTTTTCCTTTCATTTCAACTGCACACAAACATAAATTCATATACAAAACAAACACATCTTAATCTTCCATTCGAACGAAAGAAACAAACATATAAGAAATGGAAAATATATTGCAAAAGACTCAGATGGGAAAAATAAATGCATGAACATTTTTGTTATATTTTGTTTTGTCATTCCTAAAGGATTCTCAAGGATATATTTTCTGCTCCATTTATCATTTTGTTATAAAAATTAATTCATTTATGCTCTCGCTCTACAACATTTTTAGTTCATTGTGGAACAAATTGCCCCACTGTAAAACAAAAACAAAAAGAAAATATTAATTTTCATTTGCAGAAGACAAAACCAAAAACCATTTAGTTTTCAGTTGTTATAGATAAAAAAGACAACAAAAGCCAAAGTGACTACATTTATTTCTTCACATTAAAATCTGTTTAACTTTTATTTTGATATATTTCAAGTCAGATTTGCCGTCTGAAAGTTTTAATATTGAGCTCAGAAAGAACGCTTTATAAGTCTCTATAACAAGGAACAGGGCATCAAATCGGTATCAGTTTAATAGTGAGTGCTACCGAAAGCAGTGCGTTGCAGTGGTCACGTTTATCCTTTTCGTATATTTGATCATGAGAAAGATCAAAATACATTTTTCTTTTAATTAAATTTATGTAAACATGAAATGTTATTTCAAGAGCACGAGTAAATGATATCGGAGTTTTTCTTTTCTTCATATCAAATCCTTAAACCTTGTAGAACTGAAACGTATAAATTCATACAAACTCCAGACTATAAATTACCCACACGTCCATGAGATGGAACACAAGAGAACAGATTTTCTAAGACAATTTCACAAGACACTGAAATATTTTTTTAATACAATTCAGACATGCGTTTTATGGTGGTCAAATACTTTTTTATGGAGAAAACGTTGTTCCGATTGTGCAGGTTTGATGGATTCCATCTTATTTTTAATACGCTGGCATTCAATATCGATCGAGGTTTTTATTGAAATCGTATTGAAATTTCGATCAGTAACGAATACCATTATTTATCTAATGTAGGGTGTTTGTTATAGAGTGATACAAGTTTAAATCATAATAAAAATAGTAATATATTTTTGATATCAATGAAACGGTCTTTATTAGATAGAAGATTTTATGACATTAATGCTTAAATATGACTTCGGCCATGTGAATGCCATGGATGTTGCGTATAAGGCGCAATATGGAACACCAGTTTTCACAAACAGTAACATTCTGACCATCATCGTTTTTGAAGACATATGGGCCAATGACTACGCTAGCCCCCAAAAAGTAATTTCCTGTGGATATTTCGACAAAAGCTTGTGAATTATCCTCTTTTCAAAAGTGACAATTCTGTTTATTTACGTACCCGTTCAACTAAAAATGGGCTTCATCGGTAAATAAAATTTTGAATGGACGAAGTGCACGATATGTTTGACGAACAGAACCATTATTTTGATTAAAAATTTCCATAATTTTCACGCATTGCTCTGGTGTAACTCGATCCACAAAGAAATGTTAAAGCAAACTAAACAAAAAGCAACTATCAGCTGTTAAATGGATGGTCAAATAAAGCAGTGATGCCAACTCAAAGTTGTATCACTCTATAAAAAACACCCTATACTTATTTTATTATCGATGAAATTGTTTGACAATGAAAGATAATTGTTATAAATCTTAAATTAATTAATTTTTTTTATCTTAGTGTAGCTCTCGAGGGATGAATATAATTCTAGTGTATCTCTGTGTAGTTTTTCAGAATAACTTTTAATCGTTAAAGTCGGTTCCACTAGCCAATCAGACCTTGACATTGAAAAGAACCACACTGGTCGCTGCTAATCGGGTCGAAATCTAATGCTGATTTCTTTTCTAGAAAAGAGTGCAACATATTTTACACTATTTAATAGATAATGGCAACATTCCGGTACATGAAATTAAGGAAGTTGTTCGAAATTTATCCAATATCTCTTACGAAAAGTAGTTGCTGTTTTGAAACTCCTCCAAATTGTCCGTTTTAGAAAAGAAGTAAAAAAATGTTACATGTTTTACAGAAAAGAAGACGCCATAATTATTATTCGTAAAATATCATGAAGGAAAAAATTCATAAAAGTGATCTATTTATGAAACTTTAAATTTATATATCTGCTAAATAAGTATGCTCTACTCTTTTTAATAGCGATACAATATTATTAAATCATCTCTCATTACAAGGCTTAATGAGATCCTTTCCGGACCATCCTTTTTAATCATACGAAAAAATAATTCATAAAATATGACGCTGTTGTGTGCTTGAGGGTTAGATCAATTACAAAATTATTATTTTTTCGTTTTCCAATTTACAGTTGCAGAAAATATTAAAAAACAAATTATTTATGGCGTTTTCTTTTCTGGAAAACATGTAACATTTTCTCGCATATTTTCTAAAAAGTGCCAGCTTAGAAGAGTTTTTAATTAAAAACTATTAGACTTGGAAGAATATTGAATTAATTTCTAAAAAAATTTTATTTTCAAATTGCAGAATATTACAATTTTCTGCTAAAAAGTGTGCAAAATGTTGCACTTTTTTTTAAAGAAAATAAATCAACATTAATTACAGCTTTAGAATTTCACTACTATTTAAAGGGTGGGCCAACCATAATGCTAAAGATAATTGTAAATAAAACAAAAAGTTTTCACCGAATAACTATCATATTTTTTGTTATAATAAAAAGATTTATGCGAATTATGTTTGCAACAATATAACGGCCAAATGAACGCCACATCTTCGGTGGCATGTACAAATCCGGTGTTTTATATATTCAATGACTCTGCGACATAATTTAGTTTCAAGGTCTTTAATGTGCCGAGTTATCACTTCTTTTAGCTCTTGAATTGTTATTGTCTTATTGATTTCTACTTTTTAATTTAAATAAGCCCAAAGAAAGAAGTCCAACTGTATCGAATCACATGATCGCCACGACGTGATATAACTCGGTCATTTAGTTTCTTGTACAAGAGAAAAATTGCTTCGTTGACCAGTCGGCACGTGGCACCCTCCTGTTCCGAAACACAAATCCATCAGGTCCTTATGCACCATATCTGGCCACCAGAAGTGTGTTAACATTTCGTGATAGCGAACAGTTTTCACTGCTTGGCCGATCTCATTTTCGCAGAAGTACAGCCTGATAACCCCACCAGCACTTGACCGAACCAAACACTCACTCTTCGCTGATGCTTTTGATTTAAAATAAACCCTCAGGGTTTCTCATGTGCCCAAAAAACTTCATTTGTGCAGTAAGTTGTGTAGTGGAAAAAAATCAAAAAAACCACGATTCCAGAGGTGGTTTGGTTTTTCATGTGCGTTACACATATAAAAAGTTATACGGCCTTAAAGTCGAACTATTTTCATAATTTTTTCACAACTTTTAAGTAACAAAAATGGGTTTGGAAAAATGCATATAATAAATTCATTTTTCAATAAAAATGCTTGTAATTATATTTGCATTATAAAAAGTCCTAAAATTTAAATATTTATAGCAACACTGTAAGAAAAAATGTGAAGAAATTAGCCAAAATATGTACTTAAACAAAAAAAAAAAAAAAAAAAAAAAATAGTCAGCTTCATTGGACCCGAAAAACTAGACACATCACAAAACGACTTTCATGCATTAATAATCTTATTTTCTGATATATATACTAAAATATGTATAAGAAGGTTTAGGTGTTTTCTATGACAACTTTTGAGATATAATGATTTTAAAAATCATCCATATTTTATATTTTTATTAAAATTATCACTTGATATTTTTAATGTTTGATAATGTATGATGCTTTAAACCAAGTAGGATGACTCTAACATATACAAAATTTATTCTCACATATTTGGACACCATGTGAAACCAACCCTTTATTGATACAAATACGTAATTAAGCAAGAACTACCAAAGAGTCGGGATCGAAGTGCTTTATATGCCAAGCTAAACCTAAAGATATGAACAAACTTCGCATTACATATTCTCCCAACGAAGATCATTAAAGATATGGAATTCCACCTTTTCATTGTTTGCTTAGATGCCTTGAGAGCATATTACACACTGCGTGTCGATTGGCTTTTAAGACTTGGCAAGTTAGGAATGATAAGAAAACACCATATAATAAAAGAAAAAAACAAATTCAACATAAATTTCGATCTGAAACGGGATGAACAGTTGATAAAGTGAAGTCTGATTTTGGCACTAGTAATGATGGCTCGAAATTTTTTTAACGAATACAGAAAATAGAGGAGAAAATTGTCATCAAGATTTAATGAATAAACTCCCAATTTCTTCTGAGCCATTAATTTCATCTAATAGAAATACAATAAATACAAGCAGCTCTTTCTACAATAATCAAGAAATCAGTAATTACATATTGGTCGATGAATCTTTTAATCCTGATTCAGACTCAGGAACTTATTTTAGTGATTAAGAAATTGTTTACAATTGTGTTATTTCAATATGTTTGTTACTTTATTATTAATCTTTATATCAATATGTTCTTTATCTCTAATTATAATTTAATTTTGAAATATTTAGTGTTGTCAATTTGACAACCCTATTCATATAATGTTATTTGAATACCAACGGTTGTTTTCAAAACTGTAAACAAACAAAAAAATACTAAAAAGTTTAACATAATGTTATATTGAAAAAATTTATACGGCAACCCTAAATAATTAGAGATTGGTTATATATCATAAGAAAACTATCACGTTATATCATTTTGTATGTGAAATGCCAGAATTAATAATTACTAAAGTGGGGGAATTTGTGGTATTTCATTGTCCCCGCACCGGAAAAATAAAAGGATTTTTAAAAATGTTTATTAATTTTCGCAAATAGTAGCCCAAGAGAGATAAATACCAAAAATTTCCTTCGATTTTTTTCCACTTTTACTATGGGGACCGTTCACTGTGTGGAGGGCCCATTTTCGTGGAAGGCTTCAATTTTGAAAGTTTTCATTACTGAATTTGTCTACCACAGAAATAAAAAAAAACGTTCAAATAAGTTGGACAAAAAACTTGGCGTTGACGTGTGAACACCCGTTAGATAAATGAAACGGCGTCATTGGACTAGCCGCCTCTAGATTGATTTGGGTAATCGATCACTGAGAGTTAATTTTCGACCGATTTTTGGGTCTGTGTAATCGGAATATGTCCAATAAAATAAAAATCAAAATTATGTCTAAAAGAAGTATTTCTTTTATTTATTAACAGAGAACTGCATTCAAACCGACACCCCCTTTATGTTTTCTACTTGCTGCGACACTCTAAAACTCTTATCAACTAACTGAACTGGTCATTTTATCCATTTTTTATGGCATATGGACTTCTCTACTGAAGACTTTATTATTTCCCATCGAGAACTTTAAGAAAAAAAGAAAACATTTTTCAGTGGTCATCGCTTGTGTTCTTAAATGTTCTTCTTCATCAGTAGTTCGTCTTTTTAAAACACTTTGTTGGAGTGTAATAATGCATGTGTGTGTGTGTGTGTTTGTCTGAATCTCTGACCACGAGCAAATAAAACAACCGCACATAAAAATTGATTGAACGTCCCATCAATTTGAAATACTGCAGCAGTTTTCAAGCATCCTGTGCCCGTTTGCATTAAATTTACGCACACATCCAACGACAGTTGTGTGAATGTGTGTGTGTGTACATTTATTCCATTTTTTTTTAGGCATGAAACGATTTCTTAGTTCTGCCTTTAGTGTTGCATTTGCCTAAGAGAATGTGTTTGTAGGCTTTCGCTCAATTCCATTTGACAAGATTCGATGGCCGTTAAATAGAAGTTGTTATTTCGTCTATAACTCGTTCTAATTTCCAGTTAAAAGTTTCTTATTATTTTTTGTGTCTATATCTTGTTATCACTATAGTGGATTGCGGTTTATTTGAATTGCAGTGAGTTTAATGGAAGAGATATATAAACAGTCTTTCAACAGGGCTTTTTGATCTTTGATAGTTGATAACGGATGGTTTGTGGAAGTTGCATGTGCAGAATCAGTTGTCACTTATTAAAGTCTTTGTTGTCGAATCCTTATAGATGAATAAAGGATTCAACAACACGTGCAAATAATAAAATTTCTTGTTATCAAAATGTATCTCCTGCTCGAGCCTATTAGTTGTCACTTAGATGGCTACAGGATGCAACAGCGCCTGCAAATAATAATTTATTTCTTCGAAATGTTTGTCGGGCAACACACAGCGAACCTCGCCCATTTTACCATCTCCATAATCGTCCTACCGACAGCATTATATATATCCACAGCTTCAGTAAACGTTCGTGCAACATCCGTACCTCGACGAAACGAAAGATCTGTCGAAAATATAGCCGTTGTTACTGAGATAGTGCTGGACAAGCTGATTACCTTGGTCAGGCCATCAATCCGAGGACGTTAGCCGGATCTTAAATGTTGCCTGAAGTAGTTAAAACAAGACTACGAAGTCTAAGATCGTGAGTTCAACTCCACATTTATTCATGATTATGGTGCCGAATTTTTTTGATTTGCACTACTGGAGAATTGTGTTAATTACACTATGCGACAAATGAAGACCTTTTGAAAAGTGCACGCCCGTGACTACATGGGTTCGATTCTACTATCAAAATGTAGTAAAACGGTATACTCAGTTTGGTCAAGTTTGTGACCGTTTTCTTTTTATGGGCCTCCAAAGTTTCCCAATATTGGCTTCATGCCCAAAAACAGGTGTCATCAGTTTGTGCCAAATAACTAATCAGCACTTAACAATATCGCTTAACCATGTTCGGGAAAAATGTAGCCAAGAATACGTTGAATATCTTTTGCTTAAATTTTATGACCAAAATGTATTTAACCTCAGAGATTTTTTTAAAAAAGTTAGAGAACAAAAAATTTTTTTTTCGGTTTTTCAATCATAACTTTTAGGAAATCCTGATTTTTGATACACTATATTTGGAAAAACTGTAGCCACGGTAAAGCTAAACAACTTTTGTGAACATACCAAAATAATCTGAACATGTCTAGATACCAAAAACAGGTCATAAAGACTTCCTTATGACTAAAAATTTAAATTTTGGACTCAGATTTTATATAAATTTTTTGGAGAATAATTTAATAAAGTATTTGTTTCGCTATTTATTTGTTATATATTAATTTTAAACTTTGTTTCGAGCAGTCTATGAATAGTGACCAGGGGGCAAATTACGGCATTCGATACGATTCGAAATTTTAAAATATTTCCATATAAACTCCATTGAAATATTTCGTAATTTCGTTCGATAACGAGTGCTGTAATTTGCCCCCAGACCTTAAGATCGTGCGGAATTTTCATCTGATCCATGAGCATCTTCGTCTCCTTACAATAAGAAAACGTTTTTCAGTCATCAACAGTAAAACATTTCTGAAAGTCTGATTGTCATCATTTTGTGACCTTTGACCCAGGTTCCAGTAAGTTTTATTTTTATGTTTAAATGCGATTTCGGCCATGTGACCGCCAATCTGGAACACCAATCTTCACAAACAGTAACATTCTGACCATCATCGTTTTTGAAGGCATATGGGCCAATGACTCCACCAGCCCATAAGCCGCACCAAACAGTAATTTTCTGTGGATGAAATGGCGGTTCCACAAAAGCTTGTGGCTTCTCCTCACTCCAAATGCGACAATTCTGTTTATTTACGTATCCATTCAACCAAAAATGGGCTTCATCGGAAACTGAAATTTTGAATGGACGAAGTGCAGGATAAGTTTGACGAACAGAACCATTATTTCGATTAGAAATTTCCACAAATCCCATACGTTGCTCTGGTGTAAGTGAATCCATAATGAAATGTCAAAGCAAACTAAACAAAAAGCAACTATCAGCTGTTAAATGGGTGGTCAAATAAAGCAGTGTTGCCAACTCCAAGTTGTATTACTCCATAAAAAATAGCCTAATAAAGGTCATGCCCTATGTGACGTTCCATGAAAAGTAAAAGGCATTTTCAAATATAATACAAGCAGCATATAAAAACAGATTGAATTAATATCAGAATTGTGACTTTTGTGGGACTGACAGAAAAGTTGTATGGAAACAGAACTTCTTGCAATAAAAACTCGTTGGAAAAGGCTTAAAAAAATCCCGATTCGCACTAATTTCCGATCGCAAGTTTTGGATTTTATTGAGTTTTTATATCTTTTTTTACTGAGAATGCAAAACTAATTTTGCCAAAATCATAAATTGATATCAATTTTATTTAAATTTATTTGTCAAATAAAAAATACTCTTTTTAAAAAGAATTTTTAATTTCTAATTATTCTGAAACAATCTTTAAGTTTTTAGAAATATTTTTCTTGTAATTTTTATGACTTAAATACAACAGAATATGATTGCGTTTGTGTGCATGTTGTTGTATTTATTAGAGCGCAATTCTTTTTCTACTTATTTTTCAATTTATTTTGGTTTGCATTTAATCCCCAAGCAATTGCATTGACTTTTGTTCCCATTGTCATGTCGCTTATCAAACGCCAAATGCTCATATCACTTGACCTGTTTGCTGTTGCTGTTCACACAAACACAAGCACACACACACACATACTGTTTTCTCTACTCGAATGGATTTGTACAACAGCGCCGCGCCGTTTCAATATTTCTATTTTGTGTCTCTTAACTAACACATTTTATTTTCCATTTTCTATTTCCTTTTTGTTGGTGTTATTTATTCTTTATTCTTTATTCTTTGGAACAGCACACACACTCACACACACACATTTTCAATTTTATCCCTTTTGTCAGTTTTTAGACAATAACATGGAAAATATTGTAGAGAAAAACTTAAATCCTTAGAAATAAAACGATGGTAAAAATGTGAACGAGTAGATTATTAAGAAATGGCTTAACTGCACTCCAACTATTTTAACATGAACTTATTGCAATTTTTTTTTTAACTTATTTGTTGTGAAAAAAGAAATAATAAATGAAAAAGTAGTAACGTTTTATTGACGTTTATGTTCTAACCATTTATGCATGTTATTGAAAAAAATAAAAAAATTTGGTTTTGTTGCACAAAAGAATTCATGGAAGAATTGTAGGGCGCAGAATATTGAAACGACAATTTGAATGGGGCGACAATTAATTTTAATTTCGGCATGAAAAAATATATGACATGACAAAAAACAAGGAACTCTTTATAAGCTTTTTATTAGCTTCACTTGCAAATAATTGAGTGGTTGAACAAATTAGTTTGTTAATGTTTGGATACAAAAACGCAGTTGCCATGCCCCGATAGCACTGCCCATTCATCGGCCGCATCTTATTGCTCGACTATCTTCCTCAGCATTCTAGTCTTTACGCCCATGTCGTTGTCTTGTTGGTAGTTTTAAGGCGAGAAGAGAGGAAAATTTGTGAAAAAACGATCAACAATAATGGCGTTTTCTTTTTGGAAAAACATGTTACATATTTTCCCTTCTTTTTCTAAAAAGTAGCAGTTTGGAGGAGTTTCAAAAACCAAAACAAATTTTGAAAGGAATGTGCGATTAATTTCTAATATATTCTTTATTTTCAAATGACACAATGTTGCCCTTTTCTACTAAAAAGTGTACACAATGTAGCATTTTTTGTAGAAAAGAACTCAACATTAGATGAACTGCCGTTCAATAGGACGAATATTTTGCTGCTGAAACAAAAGAACTGCTTAATGATAAAATTTATTGAAATAGATTTTTAAAGTAGACTTCCATAATAATTATTTCCAAATTAATTATTTGTGAGCGCTGTTCTGATGACCGGCCGGAAATGGCAACTTATTTGCAACAAAATTCTCAGCTGTTAAACGATAGTTATCGGTAACGATATCGGTAGTTCAATTGCAGCTAAAAAAAACATTCAATATTATTTTTTAATTGCATCGAATTATTAATTGTCTTATTAAATTTAAATTTGTATAGGCCAATTTTTCGAAAAATGTTTTTAATTGAAAAAGTCATGATAAATATTCCAAAGCACAAGAGAAATTTAGCAATATTTTCCTAAATATTCAACAAAGTTCAGCAAAAGATCTGTTTTCGAAAGCCGCTACACTTTCATCATCAGTACTCTTGTGTATTTGTATTTATAACCACTTGTTAGGTGGTCCAGTTGAAAGTGGGACAATATTCCAAAGCACAAGGGAGTGCCAACTCAGTTTTATGTATTAAAATTTTAAAGCAGATCAGAACAGCTGTTTCCGAAAGCCGCTACACTTTCTTAATTCAGTGTACTTTTATTTATAACCCCTTGTTAGGTGGCCCAGTTGAATAGGGAAATAGCTTCTATAGGATGTTTTTTATAGAGTGATACAACTTTCAGTTGCCATCACTGCTATACTTGACCACCCATTTAATAACTGATAGTTGCTTTTTGTTCAGTTTGCTTTGACATTTCATTATGGATCCAGTTACACCAGAGCAACGCGTTCAAATTGTGGAAATTTTTAATCAAAATAATGCTTCTGTTCCTCAAACTTATCGTGAACTTCGTCCATTCAAAATTTTATTTTCCGATGAAGCCCATTTTTGGTTGAATTGGTACGTAAATAAACAGAATTGCCTCATTCGGTGTGAGAAGAATCCACAAGCTTTTGTCGAAACATCCACAGAAAATTACAGTTTGGTGAGCTTCATGGGCAGACGAAGTCATTGGCCCATATGACTTCAAAAACGATGATGGCCTGAATGTTACTGTTTATGAAAATTAGTGTTCCAGATTACGCCTTGTAGGCGCCAGCCGTGGCGGCCACATGGCCGAAGTCATATTTAAACATTAATGTCATAAAATTTTCTATCCCACACGGGCTGTTTCATTGATATCAAAAATATATTACTATGTTTTATTATGATTTAAACTTGTATCACTCCATAGAAAACATCCTTTATTTGCATCAGCTTTAACATGAAACTGCATACGAGAATTGTATCAAACCGCTGGTGACACACTTGGCTTAGGTTCCATGTTGCGGTTTGATTAATTTTCTTCTAGTCCAATTTTTCTGAATCTTTCTTTTGCATGTCATATAAGGTAAACTTTTGTGGTTTGATATTTATTATGCTTTCATATACATGTTAAATGCTTTAAAACTTTGTTCAGACATGTATTATTAATTGAGTCAGTTTGATTTTAATTGAGCAATTACATCTAGTATTCACACATACTTAACTGAGCTGACTCAATTATCATTTGAAAGCTGGAAAAAACATTGTTTTTATTTGTTTCGTGAATATTCGTGTTTCTAAATCTTAAAAATGGATGCAAATTTTGATTTAAACGAAGTTTTAATTGCATATAATAGAAATATGGAGTTCTTGGAGTCATTGCGATCGATTTTTGATTCGAAATTATCAGTGTTTAAGAAAAAGAAAAAGGAAAACTTGACAATTTTACAAAGTTTATTGGAGTTCAGTTTAGTCTGTTTGAAAATTTAGTTTTTTATGTTTATATGTGTGTGAATTTTTTGAAATTTGGCTCGCCATTTTAGGAAATTTTTCTGCTCACTGAACACAGTTCTTAATAAACATACTTGTGACCAGGGTTGCAATTAAATTTTTACGCAATTAATGTGACAATTAACTGCTAATTGCTCAATTTACTAATTTGACTTATTGTATGATAATTTGTGGTCAATTAAGGCCTTAATTGCTAAAAATGCCCTAATTGCGCAATTAAGGGGTATATCTGAATACGATATAAAGGAAGTTTTACATGGTTCTCTACCATTAAATTAAGTATCCTGTACGACAATAACTTAACACACACTTGTTTTTACTCCATCTGCCGGAATACTTTAACGAATCCTTAACAAGTTCGATATTGTTGCAGCATATTTATTTAACAGCGTTATTATTATTCATTATTTAATTAGTGTGCCCAACGCGTGGTGTAAATTGAATAATTTTTTTTAATGCGGCTTAAACAAAATTATTTTTTTACAAAGAAACAATTCATATTATTCCCACGCACGAGTATATGTGTTTTTGGCAAAAGTGTTGTTAAATAATTTGCCTCCATGGTTGCAGTTTCCCTAAATTTAAAACATATTTTAAAATAATAAAAAAACAAGAACTTTGAGCCAAAAATAAATTACACACATACTCAACTCAATTAAGGGAGTAGCTTTAGGCCACATATCATTTTTGAATAACCGTTTAGGAAACTTAACAAAACATGGTTTTGACAACGAGGAAATAGAGGTCAACATAAATTAATTTCAACATGTTTTTATCAGCGTATATGAGCTTCCTAATTAATATTGCCAACGACTACAAAAAACTTTTTCTATTATTAATATTCTTCCTTCAAGGAAACACCATGTCATGGACAACTTTCCTCTGTTTCCAGCACAAAATACACAACAGAAATTATGCGCTTGTTAAAAAGCACTGCAATGCAGAGTGCTGCAAGGTAAACACATGTTTGGCCAAAAAAAAAAAAAAAATTCTCCTGCAAGGATACTCACTATGGAAAACGCTTTGAGCACTATTGTGAATTAATTAATGTGTGTGGAATTTAATGCAGCCATTTTGAGTTTCATCCAGCACTTTTGTGATGCGATAGCATTTTGCTAGCAAAAATCCTTTATTATGTATTTTAATTTTTAAAACAAAGCTGGCCTGGGAATAAAATCTGGAGGGGACAGCAAGTTGAGGCACTGAATTCTTACCCCTTAATTCATAAACAATTATTAAAATTGAAGTGGACTTAAAGTATGGCTTTTATACGGTTAAAGATCTCTTAAAACATTCATTAACTTTAACAATCGTTTGTGAATTAGTGGGTTGTATTATATAATTAAAAAATATTACTTAAAAGTCAAAAATGATTTTTATTCAACTTAAAACAAACTTAAATCAAAATACAATTGTTATGGCGTTTTCTTTTCTAGAAAACATGTGACATTTTTTCATTTATTTTTTAAAAAATGGCGTTTTGGAAAAGCTTTAATACAGAGATTATTTTTCGTGAGGAATGTTGGACTCCTTTCTAATAAATTCTATATTTTAAAAGGGCAAAATATTGCCATTCTTTGTTAAAAAGTGCGAAAAATATTGCATTATTTTGTAGAAAAGAAATCGACATTAATGTAAAAAAAGAAGCGTCGTGCGCCCGATATTTGAAAAATAGCCTCCAAAGCCTCTTCACTCTTTTGCGCAATAATACTATTGACTAATGGCGCTTAATGTTTTCAAGGTTATTTTAAAATTTATTTTTATGGCGTTTTCTTTGCTGAAAAACATGTAACACTTTTTCACTTCCTTTTTTTTTAATGAGAGTTGAGAGGAGTTTTTAAAAAGTAATAATATTTTGTAAGAGGAGTCGGATTAGTTTTTAATAAATTTTTTATTTTCAAATGACAGAATGTTGGCATTTTCTATTACAAAGTGCGAAAAATGTTGCACTCTTTTCTAGAAACGAAATCAATTTTAGCTTTTCTGTTCGATTTTTATAAATATTCTGTCGAAATTTTTTCATAAATATAAATATTTTATATTATAGTTATTATTAAAAAAAAGCGTATAAAAATATTTATGAGTAGTCAAGAACATGAGCCACACCCACAACTTTGTACGAGTACAGTGTGACGTATGAGCAAAATTATTAGTAACATTAAGTATACGCGTGGATGCACAATGCCAACAAACAAGTAAAGCTAATAAAAACCGTATAAAATGTAAGATGTTTTGCAGCACAAGAGGCTACTTTTTCCATCGCTAACATATTAAATTTTATTAACGTTTATGCGACTACATTAAGAGCCTTCCGATGAGATCAGACTTGGCAGGCATTTGCTCAAATAAGTGGAACCACTAAACTTTTACGAAATATATTTTAACATGGAAACGCGTTTCTTTATAAAAATCACTCATAACTAACAGTCAGTGGAAACTTTTTTACTCAATAAACAATTGTCTCAGTTAAAATGTTTTTTATTAGTGGTTACGTTGCCCAAATGTAATTTATCCTTTGGCCTACTAAACTTTAATTAATTTAAATATTCGCTACCATTTGCCTGATACAGCGAACCGGAAATTAAAAGAAATCCTTTTGCTCCTTTCGCTAAATGTTTGCTTTTAAGCAACTAGGTTAGGTCGAAAGGAGGGGCATGAGTTATCCCAATCCGCTCAGGATTACACTTAGGCCTCTTAGGCCTGTTGTGTGTTCTATTGTAAGGAGTTCCCATTCTATCCTAAGGAGCCTCCATTAATGGCGTGAAAACCTTTGAATTTTCTATTTTCTTCAAAGTATCTTCTTAAGTCCCTCCAATTAGAACCCCTTAGAAATTCCATCTCCTTTATAGTCTTCTGACTTGGCTAAAAGCTTGAAAGTAGAACAAGTAGTGCTCCAGTGTTTCGTCCTACTCCTGGCAGGCCCTGCATGTCATATCGCTAACGATACCCATTCGTGCCAGGTGATTCCTTAAAACTGTATGGCCTGTTAATAAATCAACTAGTCTCCGTAGTGCTGGCCTATTACCATCTGGGTCCCCCCATAGAATTCTTGTCACCCTACCTACGGTAGAATGCTGCCAATCTCTTGTATGCAATTCTATAGCCCATTTTTAAGTTCGTTCTTAAAAACCTGAAATGGCTTTGGAGTGTGTAGTGTGATGTTTGCCATTAGTGCTCCCATCTTTGCTAGCCTATCTGCTAGTATTCCCTGATGTCCTGGAATCCATATTATCTCTATGCTTCCACATTGAGTGTATGAGTTAATCTCATCCTTGCACTGTAGTACACACCGAGATTGAACCGCATGGTTTCTTTCCGTGAATATACGAACCGGTAATCAACTAGAAAACGAATTCACTCGTCCCAAGCGATTTCAAAAAGATTAGCTGAAATTATCTACTTGGCTCTTTAACTCGACGGACATTTTCGTTTGCTAAATTAAATTTAAAAGAAACATAAATTTCAAAATCTTGTAGAAGTTGTTAGATCGGCAGTAAAAGATCTGGTGTATCGATTGAAGTTATAATTGAGAAAATATTGAAAATGAAATCTTAAAACGGTTGGTAAAATATTTTTTGTTTTACAAGCCTTTTTGAATTTTATTTTCAAATTGTAACACTTTAAATCAGTAAATATTCGGCCATTTATTGCACACGCAGCAGACAACATCGAGTGTCGTTTGCAATTATTTTTAAATGCAGCCAGAACACTGATCGTGCTTCTATCAATGTATCGTGCTTTTAATTTCTATCGAAAGTTCAGACTCTACTATCGATACCGCTGGGTAGTTGAGTACAAATCCACGATGAGGCTATAAACACTGCTTTGAAACTTCGTATATCTTTTCACATCCACAAAACTTATTCCGACAACAGCTTTCAGCATGTGTTCTCTTGACTACTTCCATAGTCCTGGTAAAAAATGGGTAAAGTAATAAAATGCAGGTAACAAACTCAACTAAGACATAATAAATTTATTGTTGCGGTGAATTAATTCGGTGAAAAAATTATTCTTAATATGTATTAAATTCAAGTTTTTTACAAAGATCGGAATATTTAGAATATTCTCAGTATTCGATTTATAAATTTAATACATTTTTAAATTCGTGGGTTTGAACTTGAGAATGAATAATAATTTTATAAGCTCGAATAATGATATATGGATTAGTATTTTACAAAAACAAAATAGTTTTTTAAGCAGTGCTTTAATAATATAAAAACATAATATTAAAAAAGTTTTAAAAATTGTTGAAATATATTAACTGTCCATATAAAACGCCTAACTTTATCAGATATATCTGATATCGATTGCATGTGAAAAACTGTATATATATATATATATATATATATATATATATATATACAATTCTTCACATGCACTCGAACCCACTGTGCAACATAGAAAACAAAGTTTAATGCAACGCATGCACTTGCAGATTCATGTTGATGTAAAAGAAATTAAAACGAAATAATTATTAACAGACAAATTATTATTCAGGCTCCAGTTTAAATCCTCGAATTACAAAATAATATTTAATATAGGGTGTTTTTCATAGAGTGATACAAGTTTCAGTCATAATTAAACATAGTAATATATTTTTGATATCAATGAAACGGTCTTTATTGGATAGAACATCTTATGACATTAATGTTTAAATATGATTTCGGCCATGTGGCCGCCACGGCTGGCGCGTACAAGGCGCAATCTGGAACATCAATTTTCACAAACATTAACATTCTGACCATCATCGTTTTTGAAGTCATATGGACCAATGACTCCGCTAGCCCATAAAGCGCAGCAAACAGTAACTTTCTGTGGTTGTAATGGTGTTTCGACAAAATCTTGTGGATTCTACTCACTACAAATGCGACAATTCTGTTTATTTACGTACCCATTCAACAAAAAATGGGCTTCATCGAAAAATGAAATTTTGAATGCACGAAGTGCACGATAAGTTTGACGAACAGAACCATTATTTTGATTAAAAATTTCCACAATCTGCACGCGTTGCTCTGCTGTAAGTCAACCCATAATGAAATGTCAAAGCAAACTAAACAAAAAGCAACTATCAGCTGTTAAATGGGTGGTCAAATAAAGCAGTGATACCAACTCCAAGTTGTATGTCTCTATAAAAAACACCCTATATCTACAAAGTCGCATGTTCTTATTAAAAGTGAAATATCTTTAATATTGTAAATATTCAACTTAAATTGATAAATAATTTGTATATTCGTACGTTTGAATGTGAGCCTGAATAGTAATTTTTGTCTCACTAATTAATTCTTCAAGTTCGAATAAAATATTCCCATTCTTGATGTATAAAAAAAATTTTCTTCCACTCAGTGTTTTGAATTATTTATTATAATTAAAAAAACGACAGGAAGTTATTTAAAAATTTTGCTGGCCATTTAAAAAAACTTAACTCTATCAGATATATTTACAATTTTTCGAACCCACTGTGCAGTTGTCGAGGAAAAAATTATAATACAATCAAAGCATTTGCTGATTGAGGTTGATGTATAAAAACGATGAAACACGTGTTTCTCTTAACGTGCCATTTCTGGGCTTAAAAATGTTTTTGTGAATAATCTGTTTTGCCAGCTAATGGGTGTTATCTAATAGTTAATTCTGTGTGTGCTAATGCATGAGGTTAGTTCACAAAGTTATTTAAAAAAAATAGAACAACACATTTTAGGAGCACAATGAACAGCTTTTTTAATGCAATTCCTTTAAATAAATATATATTTTAAAGTCTAAGGGCGCGCCTGCTGTCCTCCTCTTTCACTGTAGAGCATAATAATCACAAGCAGCATGGCTTCCAGGTCATGTACTGGCCTTGCTATCATGCCCTCATTAATCAAATATGTGTTCTTTTCTTTATTAAAAAAAAATAATGCAACATTTTTTACACTTTTTAGTAGAAAATGGTATTTATTAGAAAAACAAGTGAACAAGTTCTGAATGTTTTCCAGAGAAAAAAAAACGGCATTAATTACAAAAGAAATTTGAATCTATAGGGTGTGTTTTATAGAGTGATACAACTTTGAGTGTGCGTCACTGCTTTATTTGACCACCTATTTAACAGCTGATAGTTGCTTTTTGTTTAGTTTGCTTTGACATTTCTTTATGGATCAACTCACTGCAGAGCAATGCGTGTAGATTGTGGACATTTTTAATCAAAATAATGGTTCTGTTCGTCAAACTTATCGTGCACTTCGTCCATTCAAAATTGTATTTTCCGATGAAGCCCATTTCCGGTTGAATGGGTGTACGTAAATAAACAGAATTGTCGCATTTGGAGTGGGGAGAATCCACAAGCTTTTGTCGAAACACGATTACATCCACAGAAAATTACTATTTGGTGCGCTTTATGGGCTGGTGTAGTCATTGGCCCATTTGCCTTCAAAAACGAAGATAGTCAGAATATTACTGTTTCTGACAACTGGTGTTCCAGATTGCACCTTGTAGGCGCCAGCCGAGGCGGCCACATGACCGAAATCATATTTAAATATTAATGTCATAAAATTGTCTATCCAATAAAGAACGTTTCATTGATATCAAGATATATTTCTATGTTTTATTTTTAGTTAAACTTGTATCACACTATAAAAAACACCCATTACTTACTTCGTTGCCTACTTGCAAGTCGCATTTTCCTCTGCCGCCTGGCCTCCTATACACACACACAAACATACGCGTATAAGCCACCTACTTGTTTGTATTTGTTTGCTGCAAATGTGCTTGTCTATTCACACTAGATTTTTATATATATTTTCCTTTTTGTTTTTACTGATTTATACGGCCGTACTTTTGAATATTTGCGAGGTTAATGTTATGCATGGAGGTGTAGATATAAATTATATGTAACACACTTGCAGGATCACACATTCCTTCGTACATACATTTTATTTACATGTTATACACGTACACCACACCCACCGGTTACATTTTAAATTATGCTCAAACGTTGATTTTTTTTCCTTCTGTTATTTATTGTATTACAATAAATTGCTCCACGATTCCGTGTTCAGTTTGCCTCTCCACTTTGCCATTTTGCGAAACTGTAGCAAAAAAAAAAAGCTTATTTTTGTGGCAAAAAAGAAAAAAAAATGTGGAAATAAAAATCACACATGCTCAAGGTCTTTTACAAAAAAGATTTCGTGTTTATTTGTGAGTTTGAAAATAATAAAACTGAACAGATGCCAAAACCGAACACAAGCCTCCACAGTTAGCGAAGGACGGGGCTGGCATTTGTGTTGTTAAGCCACTGAAAAAATATGTTTCTGAACTATTTGTTTAAGGAAAATAAATATAATAATTTACATAAAATATTGTTTTTCTCCTGATATTTGAAAATGTATTTTATTTTTTATATAAATTTTTAGGAACGGTTGTGTTAGATTTTGACTATTTATTTGCTGCTTAAATATGCTCAAACAGATAAAATATATTTTATTGCATAATAATTTTTATTTTTAATCTCATATCATAAACACACACACATTCTCCGTTAATGGTTTTATAAAACGTAATTTTATTTCATATCAAATTGTTGTATCAGGGTTTTTGCAAGCCCCATTTGCAAAGCACTATAAAATATATGAAATCTTTTCAGAAATTAATATAAATTTGTGTAAGTGTGTGTTTTTTTGTATATGTAGAGAACCTTGGAATGGACTAAAACAAGGATTCATTATTTGAAATTGACATGAAATTTACTTCATTCGGAAGATAACCTTCTGATATTATTATTGAAGTATGATCTTCGGCATAAGATCGCTACGACTGCCTCGCGAGTAGTGTGATCTGAGGGTGCAATTATCGAAGACTTTCCATTATATATGGCCGTATATCGGATATTGCCGGAACGACAAATATTGTCCTTCAAGTAGTCAATCGTATCCTGCTTGCCGCAGTTACTTCAAATATCCTCACAGAAAATATTGTGGTTGCGTTAATTTGCAACATCTCGCAGGCCAAATCGTAGTTGCAAAACACGAAACTACACTGTCACCACACGTTGCTTTATTCATCAAATCAATTTGGCACGAGTTGTATGACATATTTTAACGTTAGAACTTCATTTAGACTTCGGGATGGTTGCAGCATCCTGCAAGCCGAAATCACTGCTATTACTCGTGCAGCTAGATGGCTGAGGTATTATAGGATATCGAACGATGTCTATATCTTTACCGACAGTAAGGTGGCCATCTCTGCTATCAATGGTGTGTGCAGCACATCCATAGCTGTGGTCGAATGCCGACTATCTTTAAATAATAAAGATAGCGAGACATTCGAGTGTGACACTTGTTTAGGTATCGGGACACTCCGACTGTCCTGGCAACCTCAT
This sequence comes from Linnaemya vulpina, assembly GCA_963675445.1. Taxonomy (NCBI): domain Eukaryota; kingdom Metazoa; phylum Arthropoda; class Insecta; order Diptera; family Tachinidae; genus Linnaemya; species Linnaemya vulpina. The sequence continues at coordinate 37,256,841 of OY776277.1, read as the reverse complement.
TGCTGACAGAATTGCCAGGGAAAGGACAGAGCTGGATAACTCTATGATCTGCTACTTCACAGGCGTTCCCCTATCGTACTGCAAGTTTGTGGAAAATGTGACCAATTGCCGCGTGGCAAGGGCCACATAGCCCCGCTAGGACCCACGCAGAATACGTGACCTTCTTAACTCCAACAAGGTACGAATGCGTCAACTGGTGAATGTCTTAACTGGACATTGCAACTGTGGGACCCATGCAAGAAGGATGGGTCTGGAATACAACGACTTCTGTGGAAGCTGTAATGATAAAGATAAGGAGGAAACAGTACTCCCTGAACTGCGTAAGGACAGTGGCATTGTGCTCCAACTTCCTGCCATATATAGATATCCTGGCGAGTGCGGAGCTTGTTAGAATATCGGCCTTCCTAGCGTCCACAGGATGGCTTAATGCGGCAGAGGACAACTCATGAGTAGTTCCTGTTTTAGGGTATCACAACGGGACCGAATGAACGAATGGCCCCAAGTGCATTGTTTCGACAATGGCCCTAATCACCTAACCTAACCTATGACATATCGCGCCGTGTTGTTGAAACTTCCGATCCTGCACTCTGTGACTAATCAAATTGTTGGAAGATAAAGCATGGCTCCATGGCAGTAACAATTGACTGTAAAGTTCTGATCAATATCGGTTTTGAAAAAGTATAGACCAATAATTCCACTAGCCTATACAGCCCACCCAACGGTCAGTCTTTCTTGATGTAACATTATCCCAACATGCACTTGAGGATTATCATCAATCCAAATACAACAGTTTTACTTATTGAAGCATCCATTCCAATAAAAGTGATCTTCATCGCCTAACTAAATTCCCGCGGTACGTAAATTGAACAGAACCATGATGTTCAAAATAAATTTAAACAATTTGTAAACCCTGTCCAGGCGTTTGTCTCTTCATGTTGATATGCCAAATCAGCCGGTTAAAAAAGTGTTGGTAACTTAAGAACTTATACTGCTATAAAAAATATGCTTTGGAATCGGTAAGATTTCTTAACTTCCTGCTAGGAAAATTAAAACGGGTTTTAATACGTTAAAAAAAAGTAGACTTCTTATCAACTCTCAAAATGTTGGAGTTGCTAAGCAACTTCCCTGACTAATTCTGAGAGCCCGTCACAATGTTTTTTATGTATCAGAGAACGAAATAGTGTTCTTTTTTACATCAACAACATCCAAAAAAAAAAACATTGAAATTTTGAAATTGAATTCACTTTTTGTACGTATACACATTTGTGGTGATGATCACATTATATTTATTTTGTATCTTCATAAAATTAATGTGTGTCCGCAGTAGAGAAAAATATCCATCCACCATTCGTGTGTTTGTTTGCAAAAGCACCCTGTCGGAATTTGAGCTAATCATAAGGTAACTTTTGATTGATTATGAGTTCGCGATGTACACAAGTACAGGCCACAGGTGTACACAACGAAAAGTGTACACAACAAAAGAAAGGCAATGTCTGCAATGTATTGAGGGTGTACATTGTACTGAAGGTGTACATTAAATTTTCTTGTACACTGTTTCGTTCGCTGGTATGTATATAACTCTGTGTGTGTGTATGTGTGTATTTGTGCGTGTATGAATTAGACTTGATCTGAAGATCATTCTTGAACTTAGATTCTCTGTGAACTTGAATTGATTCACAACAGTAGATTTCTTCAAGATAAAAAGAATTAAAAATAAATTTAAAAAACGCTTCATTTTTCAACTGCTTGAACGATTGATTGACAACCACGCCAATCAACGCAAATTGGGCAAAATCGGTTGATCCGTGCGTGAGATATCGTGGACGAAAAAAAATTCGAAAAAAGTAATACTCTTTTAAAACTCCGAAATTATATATCTGAATTCAATGCTTTTATAATAATCGAAAACTTCACCAAAACCGCTCATGACGAGAGAATCGCTGAACTTGAAAATTAAAATAACAGTGTTTTAGCTCGAAGAGCTCAAAAGCGTAGAAGACATCAAAACTAGTTTACAATAGTTTTTCGATTAAAATTAATAGAAAGTTACAGGGATGGTCTTTGGGGCCAACCGTTTTCCATATCTTTTCAAGTTGCTACAATCATTTCGAATATGAGATCACAGTTTCACTTGTTCTATTTGTAAGAGTCGTAAAATTTAAGTTGCTTTTGTATATTTCATTGAGTGGCAACCGAGTCAAAATTGAATTTTCTGACAGTAAAAATTGTGCGTTCTCAGCCTTAGAAGTGCCTGGAGATTTCGATCATTTTTGATACTGAAAAGTCCAGCAACTTAATCATGGATTAGGACAACTTCTTTGCCATTCTTATCTCTCTTAGATATTTAATTTAAGAACTGAATAAATTAAAAAAAAAAAAATATTTTAAGCAGAAAACAATAATTAAAATTCAAATTGACTTATTTGTCATAATTAACCTGCTCGACATTTTTAAATTAAAAGTGATTTTACTTAATTAAAAGTTCAATATTCTTTGACTTCTCTGATATTTGGGCAAATATTTGATCATAAAATTGTAACCATTGGAGACACATGAGACCAACGTTAGAAAATTAGGAAGAAAAAGTGATCAGTGAGTTGTTGTTATGACTTTGATGTTTGTCTTAGACTTCACACTTATTAAAATAGAAGTTTGAAATAAATATCTCTAGTTATTCTAAGAAATGTTAGCGTAAAGGTTCCCTGATCAGCTCTGGAAATGTGTTAGCAGAGGATGTATGAAGTCTCAAAATGAGTCACTTTGATTATGTGCAGTGGACATTATTGTGGCCTTGAAATGGTTTTAAGCGCTGCCTACAATTAATAAACAGAACCCGTAGGGTCGTCGCAGTCGTGATGGGACCCTGGACGATCGGTCTTATGATGAGTGCTGTCGTAGTTATCCTGAGAAAAGTAGGGAAGAGACAGTTTTTCACCTTCTTTGGGAATGTCCACCACTACACAGACTTCTGGTCGACCTCTTCTGAGCTATCAGAGATGGTTCTGGAAAACAAGATCAGTTATCTGAATGAGACAAGTTGATTACAGTACCAACAACAGGATCGATAACAGTGATTAGAAAACACGAGTTGATATCAATGAATTCTGGTCGGTTAAAAAAAGAGTCATTCATATTGTAATTGAATGCCTGCGCGCAGAGGGCAGCCACGTGAACTCTTCAAAAATAAAAATGTTTTAGAGCACTCGTTGATTTTGCTGTGCTTCACCAGTTCTTTGCTTCATTGTTGGTTTTGTCTTGTTATTCTATTTCTTTTGTAAATAAAAAAGCTAAAAAACTGTAGATATATAAAAAATATTTCGAATGATATTTGATTTTTTTCGGGAGTCATGTTTTGTTAGTTTCACTCTGTCATTTACGTTTACAGTGAAGTTATAAAGCTTGTAAAGCATTTAATTTAAGAAACACGTATTTGACTCAAAATATTCTTTTTTACTGTTTATTATTATTATTATTATTATTATTATTATTATTATTATTATTATTATTATTATTATTATTATTATTATTACTATTATTATTATTATTATTAAACAAGTTTGAACGTCCCTTAGCCATTAAGGAAAATATGACTGTCATTTAGTGCTAATTAATACAGCAGAACACAACAAATGCAGGCTTGAGAATAAACTATTTTGCTATTCTAAAAAGTGTACAGTTCCCACTGCCACTGTGTTGCAGAGGTTCGAAGAAATTTATTGTGAATTTAAATTAAAATATATATAATAAATTATTATTAAAAAATGTAATATATTTAAGTTTTATTTGAGTCATTTTCAAATCCAATTCCGCCGCCATTGCATTTTATAACAGCCGTGATTATTCACACACTTCTTTTGAGATTAAAACAAATTCTTTGAATAAGTCAATTATAATGAAAAATTCCAACTACTAAAACCTCCTTCCACCAACCGCACAAAAGAAGACTCATAAGTAAAACGATTGCGGTCGCCACAAATATTTCAAAAATCATAATTCAACCATAATAATTCAAATATTCTTGTGAAATTATTCATGTAAACAAATTACTTTTTGCCATAAATATGCTTCTGAAAATATTGCTGCCCGGCAAAGTTTAACTCCACCACAACTAAACCTTTGCAAAGTCGAAGAAATAAGAAAAAATATTGGAAAAAAGTAACGAAAATGGGTAATAAAAATATTAAAATTTATTACTGGCAACACACAAAAATGATTCCGAAGTACGATTTAAACGCCAAAAGACTTTCTTTCTATTCTCTCAGCAATTTTCTAGCACTTAACTCTAACGTCTACTCCTGCTGTATGTTGCTGTCGACTGCAGCAGCAATTCCATTTAAGTTTAAAGTGGAAAAAGTTTATTTTATATATAAATAAATTTGACTCTATGAAAAGAAACACTTTATATTTAAAGGTAATTACCTTTCCAACTTGTTGGCTGAACAGCACTGGGCCACAACCACTTGTTCTCTGCTCTTCTCCTGTTCCAAATTCTTTCTCTCCTTTTTCTGTTTTCTTTTCTTTTTTTTTTTTTGCTGTGTCGAAGTTGTTGAACTGTGTGTTGCAGCGTCATTCATTTGTAAACGCTGGTTATGGCACCCAACATTGCAAAAGGACTAATATTTTTATGGTTGAGTTTTTGGAAAAAAAGGAAGTCCCAAAACTGCCCTCCATTGCGAAGCCATGCAAGAATAAGAAACACAATTTTTCATTCAATTTGATAGAAAATAAAAAAAAAAAAATATATTAAAAATAGCAGTTCTAAAAAATATTTGTGATGCCACAAAATGTCTTGTCACTTATAGTTTTTGGCTAACAGCCTCAGTCAAATAAACCAAAAAGGTGAAATTTATCCTTCCATACAATGGCATCACGCACACAAATGCACGCTTATAAATAAATTGTCTGCTGTTGTACTGCAACAATTGCGTAAATTTTCAATTTAATAACAAACAAAAAAACTAGAAATTTAACTGTTCGAAAATTGTTTTTAATTCAGAGAGACTTGATAATTTTTCCAAAAAGTACAGGAGCAATTCGGCATCATTTTTAACTACTTAACACACTTAGCAGAGCAGAACAGCTGTTTTCGAAAGACGCTGCACTTTAATCATCAGTACTCATGAGAATTTATATTTACTACCACTTGCTACGTGGCTCAGTTGAAGGTGATAACAGTTTCTCTTGGTACCAATTTTATTATGAATAGGAATACGAGAATTGTATTAAATTGATGCTAACACGCTGTTGTTTAGTCCCTGTGTTGCGGTTTTATTATTTTCGTTATATCCAATTTTCTATATTCTTGGTTCCATGTTTCTTAAGCCAAATTTTTTGGTTATAATTTCGTTAAGAACATGCAATTTAAATAGCTTAAACTGATGTTGACATTTCCTTGTGCTGTAGAATATTTATTATGTCCTTCTGAGTTAAAAAAAATACTTTTGGAATAATAATAATATTCAAATAGAATTTAATTTAGTAATAAAAAGTTCTGTAAAAATGTACTGACAAGAAACGTTAAACTTGTCCATGTATTTTTATTAAATAGAAAATGGCTGATTCTGTTTTTTCCCAGAATGTTACTAAAAAACTCAAACTGATCAATTGAGGGGTTTTAGCTGGTTCCTATAAGCCTTTCACTGGGGCTAATGCAGATCACCAGGGAACCTTTACCCAACATTTCATAGAATAATTAAAGGTATTATTTCAAACTGCCATTTTAATAAGTGAGAAGTCTAAAACAAATATAAAAGTCATAACCAGAACTCACTGATCACTTTTACTTTTTTATTTTCTTCAGCACACAATTAAAATTAAAGAGGTATAAAAATTAGAATTTCTCAAAACAATAATATGTTTTATTTTTTGTTTGGCTGCATGAGATCGATCGATATCGATGACTATGATTTGACGCTTGGGAATGTGAAATTGTGCAGATGTTGTTTGTATTCAGTAGCGTTTGCAAAAACCTCATAAATCGCTTAAGCCGTTGTTAGATAGAACGTTTGCTTTGCTTTGCGTTACAAATTCGCTTCGATAATTAGATGAACTTGTAACAATAAAATTAGTCATGATAGTTAAAGAAGTCATGTGATTTTGCGCTTTAAGATTTAATATAGGGTGTTTTTTATAGAGTGATACAACTTTAAGTGGGCATCACTGCTTTATTTGACCATCCATTTAACAGCTGATAGTTGCTTTTTGTTTAGTTTGCTTTGACATTTCATTATGGATCGACTTACATCAGAGCAACACGTGAAAATTGTGAAAATTTTTAATCAAAATAATGGTTCTGTTCGTCAAACTTATCGTGCACTTCGTTTATTCAAAATTTTATTTTCCGATGAAGCCCCTTTTTGGTTGAATGGGTACGTAAATAAACAAAATTGTCGCACTAAGAGTGAGAAGAATCCACAAGCTTTTGTCGAAGCAGTATATAATCCACAAAAAATTACTGTTTGGTGCGCTTTATGGGCTGGCGGAGTCATTGGCCCATAGGCCTTCAAAAACGATGATGGTCAGAATGTTACTGTTTGTGAAAATTGGTATTCGAGATTGCGTCTTGCACGCGCCAGCCGTGGCGGCCACATGGCCGAAATCATGTTTAAACATCAATGTCATAAAATTTTCTATCCAATAAAGACCGTTTCATTGATATCAAGTATATATTACTATGTTTTGTTATGATCTAAACTTGTATCACTCTATAAAAAACAACCTTTAGAAATTATTTCATATACTTTTTTCCCAAACTTCGAAAGCCTGCAAAAATACTCACACATCAAGAGAAGATAAAAACTTCAACCAAATCAACAATCTTCTACGGGTACAGTGTGGCGTATGCGCGACATTATTAATAATATTAATTATACTCGCCGAAGCACAATCCAAAAGGGAATGTTAGTTGAAAAATTAAAAGGAGGGAGTGACGATGAAAAGGACACACATTAAGAAAGTCTGAAGCTGATAATTAAACTCCTGCAAGGTTTATTCACAATAATATTTTTGGAAGGTGTTATTGAGTGAAGTTGTAGGCATGGCAATGGCTGCTAACCGTTACCAATAGCGACTGACTCCAGCAGAACACAGCGTCCTCCGTTGTCGGCAGTGTAGCAAAAACTTGTCGGTGAATTTAAAAGGAAAAACACTATAAAAATTGCTTACCTGTTCATCTGAAGGACAGCTGAATGTCCTTCCACACTATCCCTCCTTATTAATTTCGTAAGGATTTTCCCCTGAGTTGTGGCCCTACCGGAAATATTTATATAATGCGAGCTCAGCTCACTGAAATTAAATCAAAACTTGCTAACGACTCATGCTAAGCATTTTACCACTGGCCGTCCTTAATGTTCAGACGAAGTTATATTAACTTTTATTTAACTTTCATATTAACTTTAAAGCCATGGCAGTGAGGAAGACCACAAGGATATTGGAATAACTCGAAAATATGCAGAAAAAGGCCGCAGTTTATAAAAAGAGTGTCCATATACATTCTTTCTCATAAAAATAAAAATGTTTTTTTCAAACACAAATAAAACAAATTTACCTGCGAGCTTTTAACTTAAGGTATAAAAACTCTCAAGCCTTTTGAAGCTTGTTCTCCATTAAAACATAGTTGACGTTTATGAAACTGATGAAAGCCACATGGTTTGAAATTCGCCAATGGTAAACTAAAGATAATAAAAAAAAGAATGAAATAATAATTAAATGAAAACCCTGTCGCCAATGAAAGGACAGTCCAGGATACACTGACTTTGCACACAATCACATTTTCGAAGCATTCAGTACTCCGGCATGTGGGTGCAAATCACCGCATGTGAAGGAATAAACTGAAAAACAATACAAACAACTCATGTGAGCACATTTTTTAGATGCGCCTAAAACCAAAGAAAAAAAAAAAAAAAAAAAAAAGAATTCACGCAGATGAAAATCTGTAAATATATTCACTCAGTGCCTGCAGAAGACAGACGTACGCATTCAGAATATTTCTTTCAGATATTAACGAGGTACGTGTCAAAGAACGAAATAAAGTACAAGAAAATTTAATGGTACACCCGCTGTACAATGTACACCCTCAATACATTGAATACATTGCTTTTCTTTCGTTGTGTACACCTTCGGCCTGTACTTGTGTACATCTCGTGTAAATGCCCTGATGGGATTTTGTGGGCGAACTCCTAATCAACCAAAAGTTACCTTATGATTAGCTCAAATTCCGACAGGGTGCTTTTGCAAACAAACACAAGAATGGTTGAGGGTTATTTTTCTCTACTGCGCACACACACACTCATTTTTTGAAGACGAAAAAACTAATATTCTCTGCTTCCCACACATCCATTAATTTTATGAGGATACAAAAACAAATATTATCAACGCAAATGTGTATACGGACATAAAGTGAATTCCATGTTTGCAATGTCTTCAAGGTCTGCAATGTCTTCAATGCACAGTCCTGTACACTCTCTACGATGTCGTTGATGTAAACTTTTGTACACAAAGACTAAAAAGGTACGCTATTTCGTTCTTTAGTACGTGCACGAAAATGTTTCTATTAAAGTTGTGGTCTGAAAAGCCGGTAGAACTCTAAAAAAAATATATTAAAATGGCACTACTGAACTAATAAAAATTTGCTGGGATTAGTCCCCTTATGTTTTGAAAGTTTTGTGTTCCACTGCAACTTCATTGTAAACATAAATGACAAAGTGAAACTAACAAAACATGACTCCCGAAAAAAATCAAGCATCATTCGAAATATTTTTTATATATCTACAGTTTTTTTTAGCCCTTTTATTTACAAAAGAAATAGAATAACAAGACAAAACCGACAATGAAGCAAAGAACTGGTGAAGTACAGCAAAATCAACTAGTGCTCTAAAACATTTTTATTATTGAAGACTTCACGTGGCTGCCCTCTGCGCGCAGGCATTCAATTACAATCTAAGTGACTCCTTTTTTAACCGACCAGAATTCATTGATATCAACTCGTGTTTTCCAAACACTGTTATGGATCCTGTTATTGGTACTGGAATCAACTTGTCTCATTCAGATATCTGATCTTGTTTTCCAGAACCGCCTCTGATAGCTAAGAAGAGGCGGACCAGAAGTCTGTGTACTGGTGGACATTCCCAAAGAAGGTGAAACACTGTCTCTTCCCTACTTTTCTCAGGATAACTACGACAGCGCTCATCATAAGACCGATCGTCCAGGGTCCCATCACGACTGCGACGACCCTACGGAATCTGTTTATTAATTGTAGGCAGCGCTTAAAACCATTTCAAGGCCACAATAATGTCCACTGCACATAATCAAAGTGACTCATTTTGAGACTTCATACATCCTCTGCTAACACATTTCCAGAGCTGATCAGGGAACCTTTACGCTAACATTTCTTAGAATAACTAGAGATATTTATTTCAAACTTCCACTTTAATAAGTTTGAAGTGTAAAACAACAATATCGTGGAGCAAGTTTATGTACCTGCCTTCACTTTATGTATTTGAATTTTTCTTTTAAATTCATTATTGCGGTTGTTAATATTTTGGCAAAGAGGCGGAGGCGTTAATGAAACAATTTGAAAAAGGTTGACCCTTTTTTAATTAATTCATTATGGCAGTGCCAAACAATTTCAAGATTGCAACTATTTAAAAACATTATTTTCTCAATTCTCTTTTTTTGCTTTAAAATATATTTAAACCTTGTGAACGACTTATCTCCTGAATTCTGTTGCATTTTGTGTAGTTGAAGTTCAGCTTTCCATTTCCAATGAATTGTAATTATATTTTGAGGTTTTTTTGGAAAAATTTTAAAATAAATAAATTTTTTTTTGAATTTTCAGTTTCTTACAGATTCAGATATTGTTTGTCGTTATCAGCACTTAAAAATAAAATGTTGGGGACTCATTGACATTTAACTTAATTGATATTTTCATATCAGTATACAGTTTTGAGAATTGCCGTTTTTTAAACTTCTTTAATTTTAATTATGTGCTGATATGTCACATCTAATATTTTTATTTTATGTTCGCAAAATTGAAAAAAATCCGTTGAAAGAATGTCCTTTTCAAACGATTGAAGAGTTTTTTTTTTCAAATCTATTATATCTGTGGGGGATTAATTTGAAAGTAACACAGAGAAAGTGATGAATTAATAAATATATTTTGGGGAACATTAAAGTTCACTTATTTTTTTTTTAACCGACTTTTTATATAGACATTGTTTTTTAAATCTTTAGCTAATGAATGTTTTCCATTTCTTTTCTTTCCAGGTAAGTGCGAGCCAAACAATTGCCATTGTTTTCCATCATTAAATAATTTATATTTAAAATGCACCCACTCATTGTTATATGAAGCCTTTTGCTACAAGTAAGTCACATCATAATGCTTTTGTTTAAGTCAACTTCTAATTATATTCAAACACAAGATCATTATGTCATGCACGTTTCTTCACTTGCAACAATTTGCATTGTAGAATTAATATTTGCTGTAGTAAACAAAAGAAGTTCTTTAACCGTCAAATATTTACATGCGAGTAATGAATCGAAGTGAAGCGCAGAAATGTTGCTCATGCGTGCATATTTTAAATAATCCTGCAATAAACACAACAACATTCTAGTTGTCTAGTTATAAAAAAGGATTTGCTATTTTGCTGGTCTCATATTTGCATGTGTGAGTGTATTATTCATACCTGCACACGTTTGCTCATTAACATTTCTAATAAAACAGTGTGTGTTTTAGGCGTCATTTGCTGACTCAAGACTCCTCGTTTTTATATGTGAAGAGGCTTTCGGGCAAAAGTATATTAATTTAATGCTCCGCTGCTTCCAAATAAAAGTTAAATGAATATTTTTACTATCAGCAAAAATTTATTAAAATTCGTTGTTATATTTTATGTATCGTTTGTCCGACGCAAAAATTCCTTAAATCGCAGTTATTTCGAAATTATTATATTTTGAATTCAACAAACATCACACAAACACATCCCCTGGGTCTGATTTAATACCAAAATAGCGATTTCCAAATCATCGATAATCAATATTTTTCTTATGATAATTTCACTTCCCTTTAGGTTTTTATATCATCCCCCAAATTTGTATGTGAGTTCAAGCCCTTCTACCTGAGTCCAACCACATGAAGGCATATAATTTATATTATTTATATATCCAAACTAACTTTTCTATAATTTACAAAGTCTGTTATATATTTTTGAAACTAAAGAAATATATTTTAAATAATTTCCAAACACACATACTTCTAACACAGTCTGTGGGAATACGGATATTCAAGAAATGAAATGATTTCTAGGCATTTCATTTAGTTCATTCTGGTACTTGCACTTGTAGTGAAAAACAATTTTAAAAATAAAATGATTTGAAAATATTGTTTTCTGGATTGTCTATTTTCTTTTAAAACATATTTAAATCTTTTAAACGACTTATCTTTCTAATTTTGTTCCACTGTGCGTAGTTAAGCTTCTGGTTTCCATATTCAATGAATTTTAATTGTTTCTTGAGGTTTTAATTTGGAACAATTTTTTTTGAAATTCTCAGTTGCTTAAAGTTTATGAAAAGGGATGTGTTTAGCAGATTCAAATATTTTTCGTTATTATCAGCACTTAAAAATTAAATTTTGGAGACATTTTTTGACATTTTCACTTGATTGGGATTTGGCGTTATCTGTTCAATTTCATGCTTTCCAAAACAATCCCTTATTAAAGAGTTTCTAATACGAGGACTGTTTGCTTTCTCCGTGGCTTCTTGAATTTCCCTGACAAGAACTTCAACTGCAACACTGCTGATGTCAGCAAGAAAATCCGTTTAACTTCCCGCTAACATTAATTGCAAAAGCTATCGTTTTCTGGTTTTGAGCTCGTCTACGCTTATGAGCTCCGCAAGCTAAAATGGTATTATATTAACTTTCAAATCAACCGATTCCCACACGGTTCATTCCCGTTGATTGATGTGGTTTCAATTACTTTAAAAGAATCGAGAACACTAACTGATATATAACTTCGGAGTTTTCCGAATAAATAATTTTTGTGATATTTGACGAAAGGATTAATAGATTTTCACCTGATTTGTGGGATCGATTAATTGGGAAGAGAGATAAGAACTCACTTTAAAAAACGTTTGCTTTCAAGGATTTTTAAGGAAACTTAACAATTCGAATCGGATCAAACATACAGGAATTTTAAATTGAGGAATGCTCTTTATTTAATCGTTCACAATTTATAAGCGGGTGATATACGTAAATACTCATACACATACATACACGCATAGGGTGGCGAGTTCTCAGGATCAGTGGGGAAAGCTTCAAAACGTAGAGATGAGATGAAAACTTAATATTTGCAAAACCAATAACTTTTTGACTTTTGAAAAATTTCAATTAAAAATCAAAATTTTTTATTTCTTTTGTCTCAGTTTTGTATTCAGTTCTAATCCTTCCAGGCTACTGACAGTTTTGCGATTTAACCAACACACAATAGATAAATGATAAGCGGCATCCTTATCCAGTGCATTCGAGTGCATTTTCAAACCTATTACTTAAATATCCTTTTCTTGAGGGATAGTAACTGTGAGTCTCCAGGTTTTTTACTGAATCATTTTCTATAGTATTATTGGCTTAAAGCGAATTGATAGTTAAAAATTTAATAATGCATTGAAACACAATCGGAGCAGCCCAATCAATGCTAATCTCTCTTGGAGCCACAAACAATAACAACTTCTCTTCAGCCGTTTAACCGTTTAACTGACCCAAATTAACCGTCTTCGTTGTCAATCCAAAGGAGCCACATTTTCAACGGACAATAAACCGCATATCAATGAATTAATTAAAAATAATGTTAACAATTAGCAGTTAACAGTTTAAACTATTGAATGCCCTATTCCTTAACACAAAATGAATTAATTCTGTGTTAATTTGATTAAAAATTTCAACAGATACGATCAACATGATTATGGCGCTCAACCAAAGTTTTGCTTGTCTTTTCCGGCCAACAGACATCATTTCCATGCAAAATTGCAACAACAAATATTAGAGGCACATCCATGGAAGATTCTAGCAGGCCAGACAATAAGTATTTTCATATTCAAAGAGTGATGACAAAGTTTTAATTGAAACTAAAAACTTTGTTTAATGAAAGTTAAAATTAAAATTGTATAAAGAATTGTGAATATAGACGATATTGACAACTAAATAATTGGCTACACATAAACGAGTGTTGCAAACAACACTTTTTTAAATGAATCAATTTCTGAATACACTGAAAGGGGATGGAGACAAGTATGAGTACTGCATCAAGTTAGATGCGTTATGGAAACGCATCCCTTAAACTCATTTTCATTGACAATTATTGGGTAGGGTAGAAAGTTATTTCAATAAACTTTTTATCATTAAAAAGGTTCAGCTTAAAGCGAATAAAGGGTGTTTCTTATACAGTGATACAAGTTTAAATCATAATAGAACATAGAAATATATTTTTGATATCAATGAGACGGTCTTTATTGAATAGAAAATTTTATGACATTAATGTTTAAATATAATTTCGGCCATGTGGCCGAAACCGCTGGCACTTACAAGGCTCAATCTGTAACACCAATTTTCACAAACTTTTCGCAGCATTTGCGGACGTATCTCGCCGATAACTCTTCAAATGTTGATGTCCAGGTGTTCAAATGTTTTTGGTTTATCAACGTCTACAAGTGACTTTACATGACCCCAAAGAAAATAATCCAATGGGGTTAAATCACACGATCTTAGGGGCAAATTAATTGGGCCATTTCTTGAAATTATTTTTTTCGTCAACAGTTTCCTTGAGTAAATCAATTGTAGCGCCCGCTGTGTGGCATGTGGCTCCGTCCAGTTGGAACCACATATCAGCAAGATTAATGCCAGCTAATTGTGGTACGAAAAAACTCGAATCATATTCCTTTACCGTTCACCATTGACAGTAACATTCTGACCATCATCGCTCTTGAAGACATACGGGCCAATGACTCCACCAGCTCATAAAGCACAGCAAACAGTAATTTTCTGTGGATGGTGTTTCGACAAAAGCTTGTGGATTCTGTTCACTCCAAATGAGACAATTCTGTTTATTTACGTACCCATTCAACCGGAAATGGGCTTCATCGGAAAATAAAATTTTGAATGGACGAAGTGCACGATAAGTTTGACGAACAGAATCATTCTTCTGATTAAAAATGTCCACAATTTGCACGCGTTGCGCTGGTATAAGTCGATCTATAATGAAATGTCAAAGCAAACTAAACAAAAAGCGACTATCAGCTGTTAAATGGGTGGTCAAATAAAGCAGTTATGCCAACTAAAAGTTGTATCACTCCATAAGAAACACCCTATAGTTATAGATCTCCAACACTCAAGAACTGTTACAGGTTCTTAAAGAGTATTTCATATAAATCGCACATCTTTTCCGTGGAATTGCTGTATCGATTCTGCTTTAAAAAGCCATTTTTTGGAAACAACAGCAGCTCATATGGAAGCGAAAAATTGGACAGTATTAATGCTAATACCAAAGTATGAGGGATTTTCTAAAATCCAAACTCCAATAAAGGCTTTAACTTCCATTGTATGTGATGAAAGTCCATCGAATTAACTTGTAGTATAAATTATTATATCTTCGGTTTGACACAGATCTCGTATTTTTCCTTTGTCATAATAAAATTTGTATAAATAGAGACTGTCGTCAAATTCAACTCAGCGAACGCATAAGAGTCAGATGATGAAAGTGTAACGGCTTTCGAAAACAGCTGTTATACTCTGCTGTGTAAGTTGTATTTATAAATTGTTTTCCTTTCTTCTCCTTTTTTGCAATTCAAACAATTGACTTGTGGAAATTTGACTCGGCATAAAAATTAATAATATTATATTTTACAAGTTGATGAAACGTTCTGAATTAATGCTAAAGTATCTGAATTTATTTTACAACGTGAAATATCTTCAAACATCTCTTTAGCAGAAAAAAACTCTTTTTTGCTCTAAACAAATGCAGCATTTTGCAAATGTAACAACAACTGCTGGTAGAAAATAATGTTGACATTTGGAATATGTAAACATGCATTTTGTCTTGTTACACTTATTTCTCATTTTGGTATTTTACGTTAAAATAAAAAAACATTTTGTGTAAATTCAGCCTTTAGGTCTTAAACAAATACAAAAGAACAAAAACGACAAAAAGCAGCAACAGTTATTTGCAGCACAACGACATTCTCAAAACTGCTACGATCACAACAGCAATTTATTTGTATGCAACACAATATTTGATAACAGCAAATATGTGTGGTTGTGTGTGTGTGTGCAGATGCATGTTTATAAGTTTAATACATTCTTATTGCTCTTTTGCAGCAACAACAACTACCACTCGAACAGCATTATTATTTGTTTAAAGAATGCTTTTTGCAAATAACATTCGACTTGTTCTTTTCTCTGCCACTTCCACCTGTTGCAAAAATAAATCAGCTCGTAAAATGTTTTAAATCACAGTATTTTGTAAAACATTTTTGTTTAGCAATTGCTTTTATAAATCATTTTCAAGTTCCGTCTCTATGGCCATAAGCATCATTTAATATCCTTTTTACAAGGAATATTGATTTATGGTGCAATTGAAAATAACCAGGCATTTTTGTCATATTGTTTATGTGTGTGTGTGTGTAGCAGCTGTCGGTTTGAAACTTTCTTATGGTCTTGCAATATATAATTCAATTTTTAGCCTTGATTAGGTACTTTTCTTTATGAGCAAAACAGTTTTTATAACACATAAACGGGGTGAAAAGTAAAAGGATTTATAACAGGTTAATACAAGAAAATTTCATTTCTTTTCTAGAAAAGAGTGCAACATTTGGTGCACTTTTCAATAGAAAATGACAGATTTTATTGATTCAACATTCTTTACGAAAAATAATTTATATATAAAAGTGCTTCAAACTGCCAGAAATTAGAAAAGATGTCAAGAAATGTTACACATTTTCCAGAAATCCCTCCAAGAACGTCATACACTCGAACAAAATTGAACTTTGATGGCCTGTAAAACTTTTCACAAACTCAATTAAGCTATGACAGCTGTTTTGTTTAATAGAATACAGTCTAATAATCAATTCCTATATAGTGGCCATGCATGCCAAGTCCTTATTTGGCCACATTGGCCAAAATCCCTCCAAGAACGTCATACACTCGAACAAAATTGAACTTTGATGGCCTGTAAAACTTTTCACAAACTCAATTAAGCTATGACAGCTGTTTTGTTTAATAGAATACAGTCTAATAATCAATTCCTATATAGTGGCCATGCATGCCAAGTCCTTATTTGGCCACATTGGCCGAAATCCCTCCAAGACCATGTAAGATTCCAATTTTATAAAACGCACATTTTGAATATTTTATTAATTATCATCATTTTAGAGTTTAGTATTATTAAAAATTTTTTAAAATTCATTATATATAACATATTTTCTTTATTGGATAAAATTTATTTTTCCTTTTTCTTTACTTCATAACATATTTAACTTCAAGGCTAAATATGCCATGACGTAACGGCTTACGTCAAAACATATTTAACTCGGCATATTTATCTTCACACACATCTTTTGTGAATGTTTCTAAATTCAAAAATGTTGGTTTTTAGCGATCCATTTATTTATTAAGTAGCTGAATCATCTCTAAATGGCGTGTCCTTTTCTGAAAAAAAGTACAACAAATATTACATGTGATTTGGTAACGTTTTTAAATATTCACCCGGAAGTTAACGTTAACAAAAGATCACACAAGTTTTGGTGTTGAACGACAAAGTGCAACTACAATAACAAAAATACAACAAACGGGCTGTCCCTTTAGCGAAAATGAGGGCATAATTAAGAAAGAAAAATAAAACTATATTTAAAGCGCAATAAATGCAGCGCTTATGTCAATTTCTTTTCTAGAAAATAATGCAACATTTTTTACACTTTTTTAACAGAAAATTGCAACATTTTGCCATTTCACAATAACAAATTTATAAGAAATGAATCCAGCAATCCTCACGAAAAATAATTTCTGTTTTAAAACTTTTCCAAACCGCCACTTCTTACAAAATAAGTGAAAAAATTTTGCATGTTTTCTGGAAAAGAAAACGCCATTAAAAACAAAATATAATAAATAAATTTCAAGAGCTTTCAAATTAAAATTTAAATTTCTATATCAAAATTCAGCTTATCTTTTACAAAATGGCTAAAACAGATTTTATCTATTCTTGAAGCACGCCTGCTTAGTGTTACATTTAAATTAGAAACGGCAGAAGTTTATTAGAATTATGATTTCATATAAATTATTGCTCAAATTCATGTCTTATTTCACAAAATCCAAAAAAAATTGTGATTAAAAAACCAACAACTACAACCAACCTTTTTGAAACGGCCAACGAAATTAAATTCATCTGGGGATTTAAGTGTTTTTTTTTCTAATTAAATTATTTTTTAAATATTAACAAAATTTTCAAAGGTAACAAAAGGCGCTCGACACTGAAACACAAACAAATCAACAGCCATGTCGCAAGTTAAGGGTGGTCCAGCCATAACACGATGTTAATTGTGAATCCCCCAGTAACTTTAAGTTATTTGCCCAAAAAAAATTTACATTTTTTCGTTAAAGCGTTAGACAAGTTTAGCCGTGAAGAAGTATACAATTGAGCAACGCGTTAAGATTCTTAAAGACTTATAAAAATGGGCGTTCAAATCAAAATGCATTTCGGCCACTTCGAGTTATTTTTATTATTAAAGTTATTATTATGATTATCATTATTTTTGGTCAGTAAAATCGGCCAAATGTAAGCACATTAACAAAAAGAATTTCCGAGGGATTGTTGCAAGTCGAAAGCGTTCACAAAGAGTGACTGTTTGTTGTGTTGGTGCGAAAGTGAGGCAGGCCAAGCAGTAACCTTGAAAGCAGTTCGCTATTGCGAGGTAATAACGAACTACTGACAGCCAGAAATTAAAGATAAAAGCGTGAACGATATGGTATTCCAACAAGATGGTGCAACTTGCAACTTTATCACTCTTACGTGGGAGCCATTCAATGGCCGTATCATATCAAGTTGTGGAGATGTTACACCGTTGGACTACTTTTGTTGGGGATATTTAAATTGCAAGGTGTACCGTCAATAGGTCACAAATAATTCAAGGATCAAATAATTGCCCTCAACGACATTGAACCTCAATTTTGTCTCAGAGTCATAAAAAGTATAGATCAGCGGCTAGAATTATGCTACTGAAGCCGTGGCGAGCTTATCACCGATATATTGTTTCACTTCTGATTATTATAAATCCTTCTGTCGTAAAAAAAATATTAAAATAGTTGCAGAAAAATTTTATTTCTCTGTATAAAGGGTGTTTTTCATAGAGTGATACAAGTTTAAATCTTAATAAAACATGGTAATATGTTTTGATATCAATGAAACGGTCTTTATTGAATAGACAATTTTATGAAATTAATGTTTAAATATGATTTCGGCCATGTGGGCGCCGTGGCTGGCGCGTACAAGGCGCAATCTAGAACACCAGTTTTCACAAACCTGACCATCATCGTTTTTGAAGACATATGGGCCAATGACTCCGCCAGCCCATAAAGCGCACCAAACAGTAATTTTCTGTGGATGTTTCGACAAAAGCTTGTGGATTCTTCTCACACCGAATGAGGCAATTCTGTTTATTTACGTACACCCATTCAACCAGAAATGGGCTTCATCGGAAAATAAAATTTTGAATGGACGAAGTGCACGATAAGTTTGACGAACAGAACCATTATTTTAATTAAAATTTTCCACAATTTGCACGCGTTGCTCTGGTATAAGTCGATCCATAATGAAATGTCAACGCAAAATTAACAAAAAGCAACTATCAGCTGTTAAATGGGTGGTCAAACAAAGCAGTGATGCCAACTCAAAGTTGTATCACTCTATAAAAAACATCCTATATTTTGCGGAATTGTCGTTTTAAACTCTTCAATTTTGATTATGTGCTGTTTCTTTTTTCCCAATATGTTTCTAATTAAAATTAATTTTATCCTTAAGTATGGTTGGCTCACCCTTTTAAATGATAGAGAAATAATAGAAAACTATTTTGGCCTACAGTTGGCACAGCCAAGAAAGAATATCATGCAAAAGGTGTAAGAGGAAACAAAAACAAACAAACAAACGAATATAATTTTCATAGACTGCGGCAATAGAAGTGGCATCGATATCAACAGCATGATAATCAATGACCTGCAAAGTGAAAATGTCAACGCAGTTTTATATGCTTCTAAGAATTTGTTGGCAGTCTGGTGGTCTGGAATGTTACAGCTACTCTGGTTTTATTATTTACCAACATGTATTTAAATATATTTTTTTAATTTGGGCCAGTTTTTAAGATTTTTGGAGGCAGAGAATGCTAATTTTGGCAAAAGCATTTTTACAGTGTTTAAACAGTCCTGCGTACTCATGAGATAAATACTTATTCCTATACTTTTCCGAAAATAAACATGATCAGGATTCTATATCGAAGGCGAATAGAATGTCAAAACGATGTCATAACGGGTGTTTTTTATAGAGTGATATGAAATATTCTTAAGAACCTGTAACAGCTTGTTGACTTCAACAAGCCCAGCAAAGCCGCCCAAGAGTGTTGGAGATATATAACTATAGGGTGTTTTTTATAGAGTGATACAACTTTTAGTTGGCATAACTGTTTTATTTGACCCCCCATTTAACAGCTGATAGTTGCTTTTTGTTTAGTTTGCTTTGACATTTTATTATGGATTGACTTACAGCAGAGCAACGCGTGCAAATTGTGGATATTTTTAATCAAAATAATGGTTCTGTTCGTCAAACTTATCGTGCACTTCATCCATTCAAAATTTTATTTTCCGATGAAGCGCATTTCTGGTTGAATGGGTACGTAAATAAATAGATTTGTCGCATTTGGGCTGGCGGAGTCATTGGTCCCTATGTCTTTAAAAACGATGATGGTCAGAATGTTACTGTCAATGGTGAACGGTATAGGAACATGATTCGAAGTTTTTTCGTACCTCAATCAGCTGGCATTAATCTTGATGATATGTGGTTCCAACAGGACGGAGTCACATCCCACACAGCGGGTGCTACAATTGATTTACTAGAGGAAACTGTTGACGAAAAAAATAATTTCACGAAATAGCCCAATTAATGGGCCCCCAAGCTCGTGTGATTTAACCCCATTGGATTATTTTCTTTTCACTTGTAGACGTCGATAAAACACAAACAATTGAACACCTGGAAATCAACATTCGCAGGGTTATCGGCGAGATATGGCCGTAAATGTTGCGAAAAGTTTGTTAAAATTGGTTCTCCAGATAGCGCCTTGTACGCGCCGGTTTTAGCGGTCACATGGCCGAAGTCATATTTAATCATTAATGTCATAAAATTTTCTATCCAATGAAGACCGTTTTATTGATATCAAATATATATTACCATGTTTTATTATGACTTAAACTTGTATCACTCTATAAAAAACGCCCGATATTTCACATAAATTGACATCAATAAGTTTTTCGAAACGAATTTCAATGGGAGTTCACAGACACAATTTGTTTTATTTAAATGTGGAAGATAGAAAGCGCTTAATGAAAGGCCTTTTAAGTATATGAAATAATTTTAAAATGCCTCAACACTTTTATTTCAAAGAAATAAAACTTTGCCCACTGCAACTTCATTTGCTTCCTAAATAACGTCCTGAAGATCCTTCAAGTGAGTTCTTCTTAAAATTTCAAATATCATCTCTTAATTTTCAACAGCGTTAACTGTCAGCCATTAATTTCAATTGTTGAAAAATTAGTTTATATATATTTTTTAGAATTCCCTCTATCGCTAAACTTCTCAAATTTCCCATAATACCATTTAATGCTATTAACTTAATTTGTTTTAACTTCTGTTTGCAGCACAAGTTAAAACAAACACTTTTTACTTTAAATTTTGCTTTTTACGTTTCCCAATTGCTTTTGAAAGCTGCTGCTGGTGTCGTAAACTATAACAATTCCACTTTACCCCAACCACTTAATGAGCGCAGCATTATTATCATCATCATCATCATCATCATTATCAATAGAGTATCTATTACGTGAATTATTTATTTAATTCGTATTACGAGAGGTTTTGTTTTGTTTGGTTGTTTGTTTGATATTAATTTTCAATTGATTCAACTTTAATATGAAATTTATTGCAACCATTTAATCTATGGTTTTTATGAATAATTATAATATCGGTTGTTTTAATTTGAATTGTATAAAATATTATGAAACAGCATACCGGCAGTAGTGTTTGCTTAAGTTTATGGAAGTTTATTCAAGGATTTCGTTGATAATTTCACAGACACTGAGAAAAAGTTTGTCTAATTTTTTTTTATAAATTTGTTTGTCTCCCTCTTGACAGGTTGTCAGCTTAAAGAGAATTATAGATTTGAAAAAAACCAGCCATTGAAAATCATAAAGTAAGAAAAGGAAAACTTGATCGTGGAGTTCTTGTTGTGAATTTAATATTCGTTTAAACTTCTTATTTATTTAAACTTAAATTTATAATCAAAATGAAAGGTTCTCTGATAGTCTGCATTAGCCTAAAATACCTCCATGATCAATATGAATATTTAAAACAGTTTGAAAAAAGGATCAGTGCATTTAAAATTATATGAAAGAGAAATTAGAATATTTAATTCAACCTCTTTAATTTTAATTATGTGCTGATTCTTTTTTCCTAAAATCTTGCTAAAATATTCAAAGTGATCAATTATTAGTTGTTGTTGTTCTTTATTTCTCTTACAACAACAATTTGAGTCGGAAAAAGCCAACCAATTGTAAATAAAAAAAGGAAACGTGATCAGTGAATTGTTGTTATGACTTTGATATTT
Organism: Linnaemya vulpina; assembly: GCA_963675445.1. NCBI lineage: Eukaryota > Metazoa > Arthropoda > Insecta > Diptera > Tachinidae > Linnaemya > Linnaemya vulpina. Next base: position 37,234,944 of record OY776277.1, on the reverse strand, counting down.
GTTTTAGACTTCTCATTTATTAAAGTGGAAGTTTAAAATAAATATCTTTAGTAATTCTAAGAAATGTTGGGTAAAAGTTCCCTGATGATCAGCATTAGCCCCAGTGAAAGACGCATAGGAATCAGCTAAAACCCCTTAATTGATCACTTTGAATTTTTTAGTAAGATTTTGGGAAAAAATCATCGGATAATTAAAATGAAAGAATTTAAAAAACGGCAATTTCCCAAAATGTGGACTAGAACAGTTAATATTCAAAATGTTTTTCTTGCTGATGCGAAGTCTGTTCCAAAATTAAGTGAATTCTTCAAGCGATTAGGGATTTTTTTTTTTGTTGGTTTGTACACTTCAACTACAGTTTCAACTATTTAAAATGTTTTAATTGTTTGCGAGATTCGCAAAAGCTTTATTTATTAGGAGCGATATTTAAGGGATACTTTGGGAATGAATTTAATATTTCCTTGCCACACACAACAGGAAAGACCTGCGAGGGCAGTTTATTGCATCACGGGCTGACCGGTCAAGAAACCGATTTTCCCTGTAGTGCGCCTCAAAGAAAAGATGTGCGGCAAAAGGATATGATCACAATGAAAATCACAAATAAGATTCCTGATATCATCAGAATACAATGTTTCTGTTATCTATTTCGTTCAAATTAATTTGTGGTGCTTCAGATTCCTAAGGTTTTTATCACAAACAAAAGATGATTTAAACTTATTTTGTATTAATAATTTGGCAATTTTATCAAATTGCGACAACACCATAATTATTTAAGAAAACAAAACTCAGCATAAAATAATATCTTGATTCTCTATCAATTCCCACTACACTGTAAATATTTTATTGTTAAAGTTATTGAATAGTTTTATTAAAATAAGATTTATTACAGATTTATTAACTCGAATGAATGATGAACTCATCACAAACAGAAAAAGTTTTGTAAAACAAGATTCAATATTTCCGATAATTTCATTTTTATTCATTTTTGATTTTGAAGAAGCTATAAAAATTCTCAAAAATGCACTCAAAAAATTATTTAATGATATAAAATTGTTTTATAATATGAAATTTATTTGTTGGGTGGTTATGCATTGTCTATATGCATTTCATTGGCGCTTTTACCAAATCGTCAGCAGACTTCAACCACAGTTTGAAAAGTTTCAAACTTCTCAACTTATCAAAAGACTTCTATAAACCATTTGAGAATTTAAATGAAAACCCACAAATGATTCTAAAGACAATGGCAGTATGTCAAATAGTTAATTTATTACAACTGTTTTATTTACTTGTAAAAGTTAGTTTCTAAATATTTATTTCCAACCTTAAACAAGGATGATGTTAAAAATAATTTCATTAAAAAAATTTTTTTTCTAAAGGGCTAAACTACAGAATGATATCTGTTTAAGAATGGAATGTTAAGAATATCAAGAGCAGCCAGCCAAGTGTTTCACTAATTTCTACCATCGAAAAATGTTAACTTTTGTGTAGAAAAGAAAATAAAAAACTTCATCGTACTCTCAGTCAGAAAAATATTTACAAGTCCGATCATCATTTTCAAAGAATCTCCAGCAGAAGGTCGACGTTCTAATGAAAATGTTGAGAAACTGAAGAAAATTAATATGGAGAATCCTCGAATCTTTATTAGAGCAGCAAATCACTTGGCTGATGCCATTCAATTCTATCCAAAATCGGTTTCAAATTGTTGGCAAGAGTAACACCATAAAACCCAATCGCTGACAGATCCCAAGGGAACACCAAAAAGTATTAAATTATTTTTCCACACTGCAAAAATGTCTGGCATAAGTTTGCCAAATCTAAGAGAACCATCTTCAAATTAATATATTTTAAGAAAAATTTGTATTCAACTTAATTTTCTCAACAGACCTCGTAGCATATAACTACTCTTTATCATAAATTTCTTTATCACAGAATCCTTTGCTACAAAAGGATGTAAAAAAATACACAAAATTAATTAACCCTCTAGTCTTTGTGTTATAAAAATGTGGCTGCTACCAGAAGAAAGTCCATTTACCATCCTGCCAAATAAACCAAAAACATGTCGTTATTTCATGTTCTTTCCGGCTGCCAAATTTTCTCGTTTATTCTCAAATCAATTTAACATCTGCCCCAATTGATCCTTTCCATTATATTTCATCTTTCCGCTGACATTCGTTGGCTGAAATGCCCGCTGCAGAAACTCTATTACGATGGTTGTTGAAATAGTTGCTTAAATTCAATTTGATAACTGCAAGTGTATGTGTATTTGTTAACCCTATTGGTAATAAGTTTAATTTAGTGTCAATACAGAAACCACTTTCTTCATTTCTAATAGTTATTTTTATGTTTTAAATGCCTCTGGCCGGGTTCTAATCCATAAGCAAGAGTCCTGCTGTTTCCCGGTCAGTTTTACTACAAAAATAAAACAATAAAAAAGTTTGCTGATGTGTTTCAGCCCAGATTAACCCCCGCTGCCTGATATACAAACAGGATTATGTATAAGTTTTCGTCCTTTTTATTAATTTAGTTCCATTTGGGTATGGAATGCTGCGTCATTATCGTTCTATATGACCGCCCTTATTATTTCAAGTGCATGTCCTTAACATAAGAATTATCTGGTGTTCAAGTGGCAGTTTGGGCGATTTTGGGTGAACAGCGCTGGGTAAGCATTTTGTTAATTGCCAAAGTACTAGAATAAAAATTGTTTTATTTCCAGCTAAGAAATTTACGAAAAGATTTATTGTTTGCTTTAAACCCGTTGCTGATAGCGTCTGTTTTTTCTCTATTTTATTTTTGGTCTTTCTTTCCCTCTTTTATTCTTATTATTATTGCTTTTGCAGCATGAAGTGCTCTTGAAGAAGGCAGGAAGGCAGCATTGCTAAATACAATTTGATATCTGCAGAAGGATATTTTGTTTGCCATGAAATTAGCAAATGTTTGAGTTTAACTAGGAGTTATAGAAAAAGGTTAATTAAATGTCGCTGCAGGATTAGGGTAGCCAAACTTAAAGAAGTTGCAGGGTTTATATTCACAATTTATAGTGCTTTCTCTGACACGTTTCAAAGAAATTAAATATTTGAGATACTTAAAAGAAATTAAACAACAATTTAAAGTTGCGAAAGGACATTAAAGCTTTGAATGAATGATAAAATACAGAAAAAAGGTACCAAAAGGTGCGCCACATGCATAATAAATTTTTATAACCGCTCCAAGTGTCTCTATTTTACTAGTGAAATTATTCAGTGAAAAAAAATGGAATTCATTTTTGGAAAACTACTTTTTCTTTAATTTCAAAGTATCAAAATGTGAGTTTTTTCGACTTACACTGTGCAGCAGTGAAAAAAGTGCCAGGTCGTGACTATATGGGTTCGATTCTACTATCAAAATGTAGTAAAACCCTATACTCAGTTTGGTCAAGTTGGTGACCGTTTTCGTTTTATGGGCCTCCCAAATTTTCCAATATTGGCGTGATGCCCAAAATCAGGTGTCATCAGTTTGTGCCAGATAACTAATCAGCACTTAAAAATATCTCTTAACTATGTTCGGCAAAAATGTAGCCAAGAGTACGTTGAATATTTCTTGCTAAAAGTTTGTGACAGAAATGTATTTTATCTCAGAGATTTTTTAAAAAAGTTAGAGAACAAAAAACTTTTTTTCGGTTTTTCGATCATAACTTTAAGGAAATCCTGATTTTTCATACTTTATGTTTGGAAAAATTGTAGCCACGGTAAAGCCGAACAACTTTTGTGAACATACCAATATAATCTGAACGTGTCTAGATACCAAAAACAGGTCATGAAGAGGGAGTCTCTGTATGATCCTGGACCATCACGCGCACCAATCTTAATTACGGAAGACCGACTGGATTACATTGTTTATAAGTTGCAGCTATCACAACGGAAATCTGCAGAGCTTGCACAACTTTTAAAAGAATAAAGCTTACTGGAACCTGTGTCAAAGGTCACAAAATATAGAAGACGACAGTCAGACCTTCAAAATTGTTTTACTGTTGATGACTCAAAAACGTTTTCCTATTGTAAGGACACGAAGATGCTCATGGATCAGATGAAAATTGCGTACGATCTTAACGACTGGTGGCTGTTCACAGACAGCTCGAAACAAAGTTTAAAATTAATATATAATAAATAAATACCGAAACAAAGACGTTATTAAAATTATTCTCAAAAAAATGTATATAAAATTATAAAATTTGAGCTAAAAATTTAAATTTTTAGTCAAAAGGTAGTCTTTATGACCTGTTTTTGGTATCTAGACACGTTTAGATTATATTAGTATGTTCACAAAAGTTGTTCAGCTTTACCGTGGCTGCAATTTTTCCATTTATAAAGTATAAAAAAATCAGGATTTCCCAAAAGTTATGATCGAAAAACCGAAAAAAAATTCTTTGTTCTCTAACTTTTTTGAAAAATCTCTGAGATAAAATACATTTCTGTCAAAAACTTTTAGCAAGAAATATTCAGCGTACTATTGGCTACATTTTTGCCGAACATGGTTAAGCGATATTGTTAAGTGCTGATTAGCTATTTGGCAAAAATTGATGACACCTTTTTTTGGGCATCAAGCCAATATTGGGAAACTTTGGAGGCCTATAAAAAGAAAACGGTCACCAACTTGACCAAACTGAGTATAGGATTTTACTACATTTTGATAGTAGAATCGAACCCATGTAGGCACGATCTTGCACTTTTCAAAAGGTCTTCATTTGTCGCATAGTGTTATCAGGAATAGATTACTGAAAATATCCAGATACTTAATTAAGAAGTTCCTTTACTCACACAAAGTTGAAAGCTGTTTGTGGTTCAAAATTATATTTTATTTATAAAAATTTAAATCAATTGAAAGTCTGTAATACAATATATATATATATATATATGAAAGCAATTGATGAAATTAAATAATCAATAATTAATTGTATAAATAGACAGAATTTCCTAGAGATTTGCCGCGTGTTTTTATTGAAAAATTATGCTGGCAAACAACATGGAAATCTTAAACTTTAATTATGTGCTGATTCTTTTTTTTTCCCAAAATTCAAAGTGATCAATGGAGGGGTTTTGGCTGGCTCCTATGCTAAAACTATGCATTTCACTGGGGCTAATGCAGATCATCAGGGAACCTTTGCCCAACGTTTCTTAGAATAACTAGAGATATATATTTTAAACTTCCACATTAATAAATGGCAAATCTAATGATATTCTTTCTATTTGTCTATGAGGATATCTTTCGATTATAATTCATAAAATTCTCCAGTAGAGAAGACAAGATATAAAATAATTTGTGAAGAAATATGTTTTCAAAAGTAGTTAATTTTGCTAAGAATATTATTCCAATTTGATGGAATTAATTCTTTTATAAATTTCCAGCATTAATTTTTGTATTAAACATTTCAACTAACAAATTAGCAATTCAAAAATTCTTCAAAAGTTGGAAGATACTCAACTCTCCCATATCCTTTTCCAAACTGTAAAGTTTATCTTCTACAATAAAATGAATATTTTCTCCTTTTAGTCTGTTTAGAAGTTTCAATGCGATCGTTACATCCATGCAAAATAGGCTTGTATATATCACGAAGTCTTAGTTTATGACCCACTGTGCAAATCAATCTTGAGCTTTCAAAAAGTTCTAAAAAATATTTTAAAGAAAATCTTAATATATTTTAATGTCGTCAATATATTGTCGCCTAAAGGGCAGCATCTTTTTAATTCATTTTAAATATCAATTCAATAGAAAAAACTCGTTCTACAAAATGACGAAGAGGCATTTAGGAATGTTTTGCCAATTTAGCCAGACTTAAAGTGAAAATTGAAATTTAAGAATTTCAAAAACTTTACAAATCGATGACCAACAATATTCTACATCGTGTGGTAATTTTCAAAAGCTTTTGGTTATGATTTGTTAATTTGGAATGCTATTAAGACCAGAACAGTGGGGAAAATTGCAGGTGTTTTTGTTGAATTCTTGCGATTTTGAGAGATTCACAAAATATATATTTTTCCTGCAGGCTAAGCGAATAAGGACTTTAACCAATTCATTTTTGTTCTTTATTAGCAGTTAGTTCAAGTGATTTTTGGAAAAATTTTATATTGAATATTCAGGATAAAAATAAAATTGCTAGAAGCTTGAAATTAACAGTAAAAAGTTTTTTGAAAGGGACGGTTTTTGCAATCCTGAAAACCATATATTTCCATCAAATCTAAAATCCCTACTCTAACAAGCAAAATTATATTATTTTCTTTCCAACCAACGACCATCTGGTCACCTTAACAACAACATTAAACTTAATTCACTTGAACACATTTTGTCGATTATCTTAATGGTTTTTACGATGTGTGTATAAAACTGTTGTAACACTGCCAAAAGGATTTCAAGCTTAAGAATTTAAAAGAACTAACGTTATCTCTGTACACACAAACAAACGCACACACTTACATATATGTGTGTATGGGTGAATGTTTTCATGTATTTGTTTAAGTTTTATTGGCGTATTCCGAGTGTTATACAGAGTGTGAAAAATTAATTATATAATTTCCAACAGAAAATCGCAATTCATTTAAAAGTGTAAAAGGTTAAGAGCTCTGCAAATTAGTTGCTAAATGATTTCAAACAGCAAAAAGGATAAGAGGAGAGGTGCTGTTGTTCAGAATCAATCTTAATATTCGCTAAACCAAAAATATATTGAAATTGCTGACAGACCAAGAAGAATCTGCGCGGATCAACAATATTTTTAACTTCTAATCAACGAGTTTATATATTCGATTTTCATTTAAGGCAGCACATCTCCTTCTGTGTTAATGCGGCGCTCAAAATTAGCCTCAGCCAAGCAAAAATGTTTCATACAAATTAAAACTTTCCAATGTTGAATTCGTTTCCTGACACATCCCTTCAACAAAAAGTAAAAGAAAACAAAATAAAACTCTTCCTTAAGAAAGTGAAGACATGCGACAATTTTCAAAAAACTTTTTCGTTTATTATTGTTATTTTGTTTTCTTTTATTTTCTTTCATTTTATGTAAAATTTCATATTTAGCATCCTAATTCAAAGTTCCTTACAAAACAGACTTTCTTCGTTTTGGAAAACTCCTCAATACTCGTACATCCTTCCCTTCCAATTACACACGAGTTGTACACATATTCCGTTGACGAACAAACTGTTCCTGTAACTTTGGCAAAACTGCGAACGGATTTATAAAAAAAACATGTTACAAAACTTTTACTTTTTTATGTTTTCTTTTGTTAAGTTTCGATTTTTCACTCCGTCACAAAGTTGTGAACAAATCTTTTGACACTCCATGTTATGAACAGCATTTGTGATTTCACGCAGTAAAAGTTTTCTATGCGAAATATTGAATAAAAACTACGAACAACATAAAATAATATATTATTTCCAAAAAAAAAAAAAAAGTTAAAAAAAGTCTTGCCACACACACAATATGAATGTTGCACAGGCAGCCCAATAAAATAAAGTGTCTAACCGCATGCGAGCTCAGGGAATTTAACCTTTTTGAGGTTGAACTGGTGACACTGCGAAAATTAGCCGACATTTTTATACAAATTGAACTGACGACATCATGAGGAAAATTCCAAATAAGAGACTTTGATGTATCAGACTTTTAAAAGAATTTATAGTTCAACTGCATACTCAATTGTTACTTGATTCCAGGGATGGAAAAGAAAAGGATTTAATAGCGATCGTAAAAGAAAAACCTGGGAATGATTTTACTATTGTTTCAGAGCTACAGAATGAAAGGAATAGTTTTCAGAAATAAATGCTGAGAAGATAGAAAATTTGGTGGCCTTATTGTTTTACTTTGTTGGGGAACGAATTTTAACGCAACGTGGGGTGTCCTTTCACTGTTCTACCGACACTACTAATTCAAGTGCTCAAGTGATATCAGGGAACTTGTGCCCGATAATCTATTGTTTTTGCGGGAACTACAGGAACTTCACAAAGGACGCATCCTTTTGTGGCCGATTTGCCAGTGAACAGTGCCTCGTTTCTGAAACTGAAGTGAGAACTTCTCGCATCGAAAAAACTGTCGTCACTCTGTGCAACACAAAATGAGTCAGAATATATTTCTTAATGCATTTAAAATTTTGTTGAGTTTTTATAATAAGAAATATATTATTCTATGGATAACCCTACAATAAAAACCGTGACAACATAAATATTTACTTTTTCGATGTGAGAACTTCTTTCATTTAACTTGGAGAAAATCTAATAGAATATTTGCTGGCACTACTCTCTTTATCCCCCTTCCCGGAACCTATTTTCTTAGTACTGGCGCATTTTATCGAATACGTAGGGATCATCCCCTGAGTGCTGCTAAAAGACAAAAAATTTTTCGCAGAAGGAAGATTGTGACAACAACACTTCCCAAAACACTTTCAATAAGTAATTCCGTATCAAATCGGCTGAGAATTAAAAAGAAGAGAGTCCTTCAATTCATATGAAATTCGAAATGCGATTTGGATTAGATTGAAAATTGTTTTCTATCATCGGCAGGGCAGCGAGAATTCAAATGAAATAAAAAAAGTAACTAAAAAAATTCCAAATCTTTCCATATACATTCTCAACAAAATCCCTTCAATTCTTATTTCAACGAATTTGTTCTGTTTATATTTTTATTATATAAAAAACGGTATCTCTTATGAAACTAATTTTCATGCAAATTTGAAGCGAATATTTGGGATTATAAAATATAAAAATAATTATTTGAATTCTTTTTTTAAAATTTCATTTAAGCACATTTTAAAAACATAATTAATTAAAATGTTTCCTTTTTTAAATTTGAAATATGTTTTGAAAAAATCATATTAAATAGCTATTTTAAAAACAAGTTGTTATTTATAATGCAACTTTTAAATGTAATTGAAACGGTTTTTATTATTAAATAGATAGAGACAAAAAATCTACGAAACCTCGGGAACAAACTATCGGGTGTTTTTATAGAGTGATACAAGTTTAAATCAGAATAAAACATAGAAATATATTTTTGATATCAATGAAACGGTCTTAATTGGATAGAAAATTTTATGACATTAATGTTTAAATATAATTTCGGTCATGTGGCCGCCACGGCTGGCGCGTACAAGGCGCACTCTGGGACACCAATTTTCACAAACAGTAACATTCTGACCTTCATCGTTTTTGAAGACATATGGGCCAATGACTCCGCCAGCCCATATAGCGCACCAAACAGTAATTTTCTGTGTTTTTCTGGTGTTTCGACAAAAGCTTGTGGATTCTCTTCACTCCAAATGTGACAATTCTGTTTATTTACGTACCAATTCAACCAAAAATCGGCTTCATCGGAAAATAAAATTTTGAATGGACTAAAAATTTCCATTATTTGTACGCGTGTCTCTGGTGTAATACGATCCATAATGAAATGTCAAACCAAACTAAACAAAAAGCAACTTTTAGCTGTTAAATTTGTGGTCAAATAAAGCAGTGATGCCAACTCAAAGTTGTATCACCCTATATAACAAAAATGAATTTTGTCTAGGTTTTGGTCAATCACATGAACGGCAATAACACTAATTAACGAACATGTTTTTGTTTTGTAAATCTCTTTAATTTTATGTTGATTGCTTTTCCAGAAAAAAGTGCAACATTTTTTACACTTTTTAGCAGAAAATGACAACATGCTGTCATTTGAATATAAAGAATTTCTTAGAGATAAATTCAACATTCTTTGCGAAAGAAAAAATGTGTTTTTTAAACTGCCACAATTTAGAAAAGATGTGAAAAAAATTTAAAATTTTTTTTCACAAAAGAAAACTCCTTTAATTATGAGCTGATTACTTTTTTCTCGAAATCTTACTAAAAAATTCCTACTAAAAAATTTTTGTTTTCCTGAATTCTTTCATTACGAGCGTTTGAGCATCCTGGCAATAGTTGTTATTTTCCTTCTTTATATTAAATATTTTTTTTCAAAGTTTTAATAAAATAATGTGTCCATGGATGCATTAATTTTTTAAGCACAAATTTTTTATTTTGTAATCAAGCATGATATCAGGAATATATTCAATCCAATTATGGAAAATTGTGCCTTGCAAATGGTGGCCATTTTTAATTTCGCATATTCATTATCTTTCCAAAACTTTTTCATAATATTTTGTAGCGTAGTTTTTTAAATTGCTGGATCTTATTGATATATAGACTTTTTCTGCCAAATTAAACCTTAAGAAAATAGTGTGGACTGGATAAGTCCAGTAAACACGATTATTTGATGATTAAAGATGTCACTTTAAAGTCACGATAAATGCGAAGGGTTTTCCAAAAAATATTAAGGTATCTAGCACCAGTGAGGGAAACGGCCACGCCGATAACATGTTCATTATCATTTATGAATCAATTATCCTTTCCTTTGACACCGTAAGAAAAGTACAACTTTGAGAGGATCTGATTGTCACTCTTGTCAGGAGCCCATCGAGCTTCAGATTCAGCCTGGTAGTAATGCGGCCCTTCGGGGAGGTTTGTGGTGGCTGTGGTTTGAATTCAATTCGAAGAAAGAGCGTGGGTTCGGTGTGGAGCTGCATTGCCACTGGGTGTCGTGGCTCAGAAAACAGTAGGACATTTAGTTAGGCTCCGCTCCTAACCAAGGGATAGGGCATGCCCAAGCACATGGGCTCGAATTGGTGCTCATACGTAACAGTCTGTTAAGTATAAGGCGTCGGAAGACGTATTGTATTCACCCATTGTTAGGAGCAGGTGGGATCTGACATAAAACTTTTTGCCTACCAACGAATCCGTTTAATTTTTCATTCAAATAACAGCGATAAAAACAATGGATCCTTGATTTAAGAAATTGAGTTCAATACAATTGGGGCACGTGGTTTAATTGTGTGCTGTTGCCCTCTACACCCCCGGGGGGCACAATAGGCAACCTGGCCAGTCGTACCGCCTTGTTGCAGTGCGTTCTGGGGAAAAGATAAGAAATACAGCTGGAAGGATACCCGGGTCCCGCCAATAAAAAGGGTCAAAAATCAATAGTAGGTTACAAATCTATATTGGTTTGAGCTGCAAGGCGTAACCAGTTTCCTTACACTGGTTCCACGGGATCTGGTTGAGCCCCACAGATGATGTTTGCTCGGTGGTGAAGCGACGATGTTGCCATACACGTAAACTTTTGGCTGGGCGTGTGTGAAACATCTGCTTCACTGCCGAAGTTTTGTGTAACGCACTTTTATCTAATTGATGGTGTGGGGCCAGATGTTGGTTGAGGACTCTTCAATGAGTCCACGTGGTGGCTGTGGTTTAATACCAAGAGTCGCTGGTAAAGATGTCAGAAAAGGGTTGTTGTTCTGGCATATTCATACTCTGCTGGGACTTCGACCCAGCTGACGGTGGCCTCTATGGGATGCTGCGAATCAGCAGACGTTGCGGAAGTGGTGGTGTGTTGTTGGTGCTGGGAGTGTATGAGCGTGTGTGTGCGTGAGTGTGTATGTAAGTACATGACGTGCTTAAAAGTTTTGAACGGCTGTACTGAATCAAGCCAAACTGGTAGCGTTTTTAAGAGCGTCTCTGGTTTTATATTTTCTATATTTCAAACTGATTCTAGCCATGTGCTTTCAAAATATCCTGAACAAAGCTAAGCAACTAAGTAAGTTTCAAAGTGGTTTTTTTTGCAATAATTTTAGAAGGCCTTCCACGAAAGCTTCCAAAAACGAATCAAATCTTGGCCATGCCGATCGCCGTAAAATGGGTCAAAATCAAACGAAAAAAATTCGAAAAAAGTAATTATTTTTGAAAAACTTCGAAATTATATATCTCTTCAGTTAGTCCCTCCCACGGGGGGCACAAAAGGCACCTTGGTCAGTCGTACCGCCTTGTTGCAGTGCTTTCTAGGGAAAAGATAAGAAATACAGGTGGAAAGATACCTGGGTCCCGCCAATACAAAGGATCAAAAATTAATAGTAGGTTGCAAACCTACATTGGTTTGATATGCGTGGCGTAACCAGTTTCCTTACACTGGCATCACGGGATCTAGTTGAGCTCCACAGATGAGACTTTGATTGATTCTGTGGCCAGATATTGGTTGAGGTCTCTTCATTGAGTCCACATGATGGTTGTTGTTTAATACCAAGAGTCGTTGGGAGAGGTGTCAGAGAAGGGTTGATGTTCTGGCATATTTACACGATGCTGGGAGTTCGACCCAGCTGATGGTGGTCTCTATGGGCTTCTGCGAATCAGCACACGTTACGGAAGGGGTGGTGTGTTGATGGTGCTGGGAATGTCAGGAGGGATAAGTCTTATGACTTTGACCTTGGATTCCTCTGGGTGCTGATGGCATGCTTTCCTCGGAAGTAACAAGGGTTTAAGATGGGCCCGAACACCTTAGCAAGGTGTATGAAGTTGTTATATATGGCAATACTAAATGATTAAGATTGTAAGCTGTGTGTCCTCGAGGAACTCTCAGGTGACCCCTGAGATTGGCAGGGTTGGTGGTGAACATTAATTTCACCCGGTGTTAAGACCACCGTCAGGTAGGCTATATTGGTAGTTACTGACGTTAATCTTAAACACAATCTGTTGCCCTCTACATTCCCACAGTCTTTACAAAATACAAAAAATATATTTAATAAAAACTTATATTAAAAAATTCAAATCCCTGCTGTTATTTTTCAGCACATTTTGGTGTCCGTTGCCCTGAATGCTCTCACTTGCGCTTTCACAATTCCATAAAAGTCGAAAGAAAAAGGAAGAATCTGTTATAATTGTGACTAAAACATGTCCTGAATTGTTGTTTTCTTTTGGTTTCGGTAGTCGTTGGATGTTGTTTGTTGTCACATTTCTGTTTCACTTACGGCTGTTTAGATTTAATTAATTAGCGGTCGCTTTGAAGCTGCTTTTCTTGCAACAAAAATAATATTTTTTGTCAAACTCTATTATGTTGTGGCTGAATAGTCCTCTTTTTTTTATTTCATATATATTTTTATATATTTTTTCTTACTTTTTTTATATATTTTTAAGTCTCTTTTACTTGTCATAAATTTTGTTTGGTTATGGGCTGTTGTTGTTTGTTGTTGTCATCGTCCCATTTTGTTATCTCATTTTAACGGATACGAAACTTATGTTTCGGTCCGTTGATGTTGTTCTTATTTACTTCATTGTTGTTCAACTTGCACAGTGGGGCAAATCTTATGAAATAAAAACACCTTTTCCTAAAATATGCGTGTCTGCTGGAACCCGAAACTCTTACAATTTTGCTCAATTATCTCACACAAATTTCGGTTTTATTATTTTTCATTTTGAAATTATCCAACCCACTGTAAGTTGGAAAGTTAATTTAGTTTTTGCGTGAATGTGTGTACTTCCATTGAGCAGAATATGAAGTTCTACTGTTTCATTGTGAGTCGGGCAGGGTGTTGGTATGAATTTTGGCTGGTTGTTTCTGCTGGCTTTATAACTGTTCTCGTCGAGGGGATGGCAGCGGCGACTGCCATAAATAATTTTCTTGGAAATATTGTTACTGACAGCTTGACAATTTTAGTTTAGTCGCACTTTTTTTTCTTTTTCGACTGTCTCTCTACTGTAATTGTTGTTCTATCATTAAGAGCTTTTTCGTTTCTACTTTAATTAGATGCGATTTTTATTTCATGCTTCGTTGTTATTTTTGGTTTATAAGTTTTGTCTACTCCCTAAAAGTAAAAGAGACCACTCTGCACCTTCTTTATTTTGATACGAAAACGAAAATATTTTATACATAAAATACAAGAGATAATGATTTCTAAATTACACCGAGAACAATATTTTTAAAGGAATCATATCGATTAAAATATATCTGTTGCATGAGCAAACGAAATTTATTGACAGAAGGATTAAGTCTGCTGATGATTTGGTGTGAAAGGATACGAAATAAATTTCACTATGACCGTTTAAGGAAACTACTGGATTAGCAGGACCCGGATGTAATCGAACAGAATTCATGCTCAAAAACTGACTCCCAAATAGGGAATCTTACAAATTAACAAGTTTACAATACAAATAAAAATATTTAAAAAAACAGGTGCCAACTTATTTCTAACGTTTTGATTTCATTTTATTTAGTTAAATTAATTAATACAAATTAGTTTAAAATTATTTCTCATTAATTACGAAAGAAAATGGTTTATGGCACACGTCAAGAGTTTCAACCCCCTGTTTTTTTTCTATTACGAAATACTTTTTTAACTTTTTGTTTTATAACAAAAATGTTTTCCGCAGTTCAACTCGGTAAAAAGTCAAACGCTTTTTAATGAACTGTTTCCTTGAGCCCCAAACTCGTCTCTGTAACAAAAAAATATTTGAGTTTCTTGCAAATAAGCGAAAGTGCACACAAAAATTACCATGACCTCAATAAACGAAAATCTCTTTATTTATATTTTGTGTTTCTTTTTGTTTTTTGTGCTTTTAAGAAAATTACTTAATAAATACAAAACCACAAATCATTTCCCAATTGATGTCATAAAATTTAATATTTTATGAGTTGCAAATACGTGCATACAAAATGATCAACCACAATTTTCAATTTCAATAAAAACATTCTGTCAATATTCTTTTTTTAAGAAATAAAAGAAAATGAAAAAATAAAATACTTTATAAGAAAGTATAATCGAAACGTGAGTAAGAAAATCTTCAAAATATTTATCTCTCATATGATTTCTGGCACATATAAATTTATTAATGCCTGCTGCTTGGGGACAATCTGAAAAGTTTTTTAAGAAACTGGAAATAAAATGTTGAGACACATTGTGACAGATCCCTGTACTCAGGAAGAATATAAAAGTTTTAGCCAACGTGATTGAAAGTCTTTAATTTTAATTATGTGCTGATTCTTTTTCTCCCAAAATCTGGCTAAAAATTCAAAGTGATCAGTTGAGGGGTCTTAGGTGGTTTCTATGCGCTTTTCACTGGGGCTAATGCAGATCATCAGGGAACCTTTCCAACATTTCTTGGAATAACTAAAGATATTTATTTGAAACTGCCGCTTTAATAAGTGAGAAGCTTAAAAAAATATCAAAGTCATAACAAGAACTCACTGATCACTATTTTTCCTTTTTTAATTTCTTACGTTTTTATTCTACAATAGGTTGGGTTTTTTCTGACTCTATGGCTGTCATATTGCTTTGAGCTTCTCATTAATTAAAGTGGAAGTTTGAAATAAATATCTTTAGTTATTCTAAGAAATGTTGGGGAAAGGTTTCCTGATGAATCAGCACATAATTAAAATTAAAGAGGCTTAAAAATAGTTTTTAGTCACAGTTTCTCGGTTTCATAAATTTTTCAAACAATATTTTATTAAAAATAACAAAAGCACTCAATATAAAAAAAGTGATATTGCAAAGAATATACAAAAAATTTTTCTTATTTAAAATTAAATATAGGGTCCACAAAACGTTTTTTTTCAAATAGTGCTTTTTTCGTGAAGGGTAACACTTAGCTCATGTCTGATTTGACAGAAAATTAGTTTTATCCTTCCGCTGGGAAGTATTGCCTGCGATCGACTTACAGAAGATGTTGATTTTGCCAAAAAAAATCATCTTTTCAACGAGCAAAATTGTCGCATTTGGGGTACAGAAAACCCGCACGCATACATTGAAAAGCCGACGCAACCAAAACAAATCACTGTTTGGTGCGGATGTCGGTCCAGAGGCATAATTGGGCAATTTTTCTTCGAAAATGAGCCAGGAGTGGCCGTTACAGTCAATGGCGATCGTGATCGGGCCATGTTGAACGAATTTTTTCCACAAAAATTGAAGAGGAGCATATTGGCAACATTTGGTTTCAACAGGACGGCGCTAAGTGCCACACAGCCGAAGCTACACTCGATGTTTTGCGCCCTGTTTTTGAAGATCGCATTATCATTGATGTCGTTTGGCCACCTCGGAGCTGCGATTTGACACCGTTGGACTATTATTTGTGGGCTGCCGTCAAAGATAAGTGTTACGCCGACAAGCCAGAGACAATTGACGCTTTAAAGGACAATATTCGTGAAGCCATTGGTGAAATACTGCTGCACACAATCGATAATGTGCTTAAAAATTGTACCGATCGTGTAGGCTGCTGCATGGCCACCCGAGGCCGCCATTTGAATGAAATTATTTTCCATTATTAACCGGAAGGATTGTATTTTCAAAGAAAAAAAGAAATTGGAGAAAATATTCAGTAGTTTTTTTAATAGAATTATCAAAAAGAAAAAGTTATTTGGCAGACTCTGTATAATATAAATTGAAAAGAAAACAAACAAATTTAATATGCACAAAATATATTCGCTTAGAATCACCCTGTATCTTGTCATTTAACTGTTTTGTTTCATTCTGTTTTAATCCCTTCTTCTCAATTGTCACGTGTGCAGTTTTCCTACGATATCAACATCAGTTGAGTGTTTAATTTTTGCCGCTGATAATTTTATTTATTTATTTGAGACAAAAAGTGTGTAAATTGTGAAAAAATTTTATCAAAATATATGACTAAACTGCAGTGTGTTTGCTTGTGTGTATTTTATGAAAATATTTAAGTACTTGTAAATTATAGTGTTTCTATCTGCCTGTCCGTCTAATAACCTCCAAACTTTTCTTCACATCAATAAATGGGTAAGTCATAGAGAACTGCGAATTTCTTTTCTTAGAACTATAACTTCCAAATCTGCAAGTAAAAGATGCCGGCAAAACAACAGGGTGATATTTTTAGCAACTTTCTTTTCGCCAACAGTATTTTTAGCAGCTTTGCTGTATTCGGTTAATAATGTTAGACATTAAACACAATAACAACAGCAGGCTACGAGCTACAACCTGTCAAAATTAGAATACACGCATTGAAATGGGAATGACCATTTCAGCGACGACACAGCCACACGACTACCGTCCACCGTTGTAGCTGTAGCCAAAATAAAACTAATTTCTGGTGATTATATTGACGAACATTTGTATTGCTATGTTAAATCGAATTCATTGTGAAAGAAAATCCGAGAAAAAGAATCCGAGAACTGTATCAACCTGATCTTAACATGTTTTTGTTTTAATACCCGTGTTACCGTTTGATTATTTTCTTCATGTCCCATTTTACTGAATTTTTTGTTCCATCATATCTAAGTCAAACTAATTTCTATTTCGGTGAGCGACATTGAGTAGATGCAATGTTGCCAGTATGATATAAATAAATTTAATTATTGTAGACTTAAAAATATATTATTTTATTTCACAAAGAGAAACAACAAACTAAATTGCCAAGCTAATGAAATGATTTCTTATCAATTTAAATATATTTTACTAGAATACCATTATTTAATAGTATTAAATATATGAAAGCGGCTACACTGGCGTTTGAAGAGAATTCTACTACAAACAACAACTCATGGCTATTGCTTTGGTGGTGTCGTTTTAAAAATAATTAAGTAGCTGACTACGAGGCCGCGCTTGTAGCCAACGGCTTTTGTAGTCGGTGTTCGTGTAGCCTGCTGTCTTTATTGTGCTTAAAGCTTTACTGTTAAACATGTTCGTTTTGATCATGAATCGACGTTAAATTAAACTGCGTCGTATAATTCTTCCATTTTACTGCCACTTCGGGCAACCTTTAGAGGTGGCCATTCGAAGTCTTGCGACTAAATTTTGTTTCGAATTTGCGTTATTGGACTTTAAACATTTTACGTAGAATGCAGATAGAGGATAGTAGCGCAGCTGTGGTCCGTAAGTTTTAGTGACGACCATGAATTTGATGAAATTAAAAGAAAGATTGATTTTAGCACTTTACTATTCTATGGTTTTATTGAGAATGAGTTTTAGTATAATATCAAAATTACGGAAAAGTGTAAAAGAGGGAACTACAGTCACAAGGTAAAAGAAGAAGAGTTGCCAGATGGCATTAGTTTTCAACAGCACTCTGGCGACTTAACATATTGAGGGGGGTATAGCACCTGAATTCATATATTTTTTTTTACAACTTTACGGACGTTTTAAGGGCGTTTCACACTATCAAACTCAATTTTCAGATCCGCGGCACTTTTATATTTGACGATTTTATTTAAGCTACAATATTGGCGTGCATTCTGACGACTTTACATATTGAGGGGGCTCCTAAATTCTTTTTGGCAGCTTTACGTTGTATCAAGGGCGTTCCCCACTATTAAACGCAATTTTCGCATTCGCGCCAATTTTATATTTGACTGTTTTATATAACAGAAAATGATTGGGAGATTGGCTTGACGACTAAAATTTTTAGAACCTCATATTTTTTTGAACTTTTTTGACAACTGCACAGACTTTTAAAGGACACCTTTTTCTATAGATCCCAACAATCATCAATTTGATATATTTTATTCAATAACTAGATTTTATTTATATAATTAACTCTGTTTACGTTTGTTAGAGAACTTCAAGGATTTGAAATAAATACCTTTCTGTAAATAAAAGGAGTAAAAAGAAAAAAAAAAAGAGTAAAAAAAGTAAAAAAAGTTAAAAGAAGTACATCTTACTTTTTCCTTTTTTGTTCAACCGTGCAAAAAAATATGTTAAGTGCAATATGTTCAGGGTATGATATCTTTACGGCAGTGCCTGCAAATTTAAAAAGTTTATTTGGCTCAGAACCTTTAATAAATTGTTGTTCAATCACCCTGTAGCTGGCGTTAATATTATATGACTACTCCTTTCCCACATCAGCTGAGTGAGCTGTTGATGCAAGTCAAGGTCTTTTTATAATAATAATTAGAACAAATTGAAATGCAATTAATCAAAACTATAGATGAAAACATAAATTGTGCAGCAATAATATTTGAATATATCAGTAAAATGTAAATAGTGTGTTTAGATGTGTGTGCAGCAAGCTCCAAACTTTTGTCTCGTCAAAAGAAACAAAAATCCAGGTAAAAATATGTACAAAACAACAGCATCTTCCTCAAATTGTATTTGTGGAAAATGAGCCCCTCATGAACAATTTTGCAGAGCCTTAAATTAATGAAATTATATCATTAATTTAAGAAAATTATAACCATTTTGTTAGTAAACATACTGGCATATTCAAATTGGTTTTATATATGTAAAAAAATTCAGGTCCCGGAGTACTAAATGATTTAGAAGGTACGTCATAAATTTTGAATGCTGTTATTTTTATAATAAAAAAGCAGTTTACTTGGTTTAAGATCTCATAGCCCCTTTTGAAAAACTCCCAATTTAATGGCAAACAAATGAAGATCGGCGGGTTGTAGGTGAATATGTGGATTGTATAGTAGGCGACTATCTGTACTGATCATTCTATTATTTTCTTAAGACAACTTTTCACAATATGAATGAAATAAAGAGCAAGTAAAGAAATGCGTCTGGTGCATTATTTTGTAGATTATAAAGGCTTTAGGCAAGACCAGGAGGGTACCGAATAAATGTTTGTCTTTTAAATTTCCGACCACAAGGGGCTTCATATTAAACCATGAACACAGAATAACAAAAACTTGCATATTTTAATTAGTATATATTTTAAGGGTTTTCAAAACTCTTTAGTTTTAATGATGTGCTGATTCTTTCTCCCAAAATCTTCAAAGTGATCAATTGAGGGGTTTTAGCTGGTTCCAGTGCGCCTTCCACTGCAACCTTTACCTTTATTCTTAGAACAACTAAAGAAATTAATTTCAAACTTCCACTTAACTAACTGAGAAGTCCAAAACAAATATCAAAGTCATAACAAGAACTCACTGATTACTTTTCCTTTGTTATTTTCTTACGTCTTGGTCCTATGTGGCGGATTAATTTTCGGAGTATAGGCCTGATTAAAGTTCCAAATTGGTACTTTATTATGAATGGATTAGAAAGCTATTAGGTTTATCCCAATACTAGTATGGCACTTGGCACGCCCACTTTTATTTGAATAAATAATATCTGCTTAATACTTTCATAAAATGTATCGTTCGCATCAATTTTCATATACACCTCAAGGATGTATTCCAAAAATTTTTATATAATAAAATTTCTAAAGTAATTTTTTTTACTTAATACTTTTTTATATAGAAAAATAAAATTTTTAATTAAAAAAAGACAGAAATTGGCACGTGCTACAAAGATATGAACTATTTTTTATATAGAAAATTGTACTCTCATCTTCCTGTAGACTATAAAAATTTAAGAAGTAGCAATTTCAAATAGATACAAGCTACAATTAATAGAAAAACTTCGAAAAAAAAATATCTTTACAAGTTATTAAGTTTAATGCAAAATTATATCTTTAAATATAAAAAATTTTAAGATGTATGAAATAAATGGATTTTTCTGCAAGTAAATTTTTGTATTCCTTGAAATCGACGTTCAGAAAAAATTTACTAAATTAAAATAACTTCTGAACAAAGAAATTAATATGAAATTTATTTGTTGGGTGGTTAAGCAATTTCTATATGCATTTCATTGGCGCTTTTTACCAAATCGTCAGTAGACGTTAACCATAGTTTTGAAAAGTTTCTAACTTATTAAAAGACTTCTATAAACCATCTGAGAATTATGTTAATAAATTAACTATAAAAATTGAC
This sequence comes from Linnaemya vulpina, assembly GCA_963675445.1. Taxonomy (NCBI): domain Eukaryota; kingdom Metazoa; phylum Arthropoda; class Insecta; order Diptera; family Tachinidae; genus Linnaemya; species Linnaemya vulpina. The sequence continues at coordinate 37,214,441 of OY776277.1, read as the reverse complement.
AAATGATTTCAAAAAATCACATTATAATAAGTGTAGTAGGCTATGGAACTTATACAAACCAAAACCCAACAAACAACTTTTATTCGATATGACTCTATTTTATTTTTCTACACCTTTATACAATTAGAAATCCTTTGGATAACAATGAAAGTATTTATAAGGCAAAATGAAAAATAAAATCTCAATTTAATTGTTAATAAATTAATTACTTGACATACTGTCATTGTACTATTATAATATGAAATTTATTTGTTGGATGGTTAAGCAATAGTTAATTTATTAACAAAGAAATTAAGTCTTAGTACATCTTTTGTGGAATTGAATTTTTTAGTAAGATTTTGGGAAAAAAGAATCAGCACATAATTAAAATTAAAGAAATTAAATTTTGTTTGGGTCAATTTAGCAAAAACTTAACTAATACAAGAAAAGTGGATCCTTAGAGCAACATAGTGAAATTTCATTCTGGGCCTCAAAAGGACTATTTCTTAAAGTTGAAATTTATATTAAACAAGCAAGGCTGTAGGACAATATCACTATTTTCATCTTGACAAATTCTTGTCCTTGAGAGTTTGTTTGTAAAAAGAGATTTATTAATAAATTACAAGTTTGGAAAACTCCACTTCGAGGACTACTTGTTTTTGCCAATAAAAATAAGATCAGATAAGTTTATGTGGACAGCAAAACTGTTAACAAAATAATGGCGCTAAATGAAGCATTTTTCTTATCTCTATATAAACTGAAATATAATGAAAAAATTTATCTGTACAAAAAGAAACCATTTCAGTCTGGTCTCGTACCGACAACAAATTTATGGAATCTAAACAACATGTCACTGCTATAAAAATATAATCTCCATCAAACACTCAAAACAAGAAGTAAAAGAAAATAAGCAAAAAATAATGTTTCCCCTTAAAAAGGCAATCGTGGATAAAACAAAGATTGAGTGACTGCCAATTGAAAAGATAAGGACACAATGATGCCAATTTAACCTCTTTAATAATTTCCATATTTTTCTGAATATAATACGTTGCGATCCTTAAAGTACTGTGACATGTCGGCAAATAGTTGTTAAAATATTAATGAAAGCGTTTTTAATTCACACAATTGTTTATTGAGTTAAACCATTTTCACTAATATCCGATTCTACTCCAATGATTTTTGTAAATGATATATATATATATATATATAATATATATATAGGGTGTTTTTTGCAGAGTGATACAAGTTTAAATCATAATAAAACATTGAAATATATTTTTGATATCAATGAAACGGTCTTTATTGGATAGAAAATCTTAGGACATTAATGTTTAAACATGATTTCGTCCATGTGGCCGCCACGGCTGGCGCATACAAGGCGCAATCTGTAACACCAATTTTCACAAATTTTTCGCAGCATTTGCGACCGTATATCTCGCCTATGACTCTTCGATTGTTGATTTCCAGGTGTTCAACTGTTTTTGGTTTATCGACGTCTATGAGTGACTTTACATAATCCGAAAGAAAATAATTCAATGGGGTTAAATCACACGATCTTGGGGGCCAACTAATTGGGCCATTTCGTGAAATTAGTTAGTCCTGTTGGTACCACATATCAGCAAGATTAATGCCAGCTAATTGAGGTACGAAAAAACTTCGAATCATGTTCCTCTACCGTTCACCATTGACAGTAACATTCTGACCATCATCGTTCTGGAAGACATATGGGCCAATGACTCCGTCAGCTCATAAAACGCACCAAACAGTAATTTTCTGTGGATGGTGTTTCGCAAAAGCTTGTGGACTCTTCTCACTCCAAATGCGACAATTCTGTTTATTTACGTACACCCATTCAACCAAAAGTGAGCTTCATCAGAAAATAAAATTTTGAATGAACGAAGTGCACGTTAAGTTTGACTAACAGAATCATTATTTTGATTAAAAATTTCCACAATTTGCACGCGTTGCTCTGGTGTAAGTCGATCCATAATAAAATTTCAAAGCAAAATAAACAAAAAGCAACTATCAGCTGTTGAATAGATGGTCAAATAAAGCAGTGATGCCAACTCAAAGTTCTATCACTTATAAGAAACACCCTATATATATATATATATATATATATATATATATATATATATTCTATATCTCTAAAATTATATTTATGAGAACGACAAACAGAAGGCCAAATCTTGAATGCCTTTTAATATTTCTAATATCTTTTTTTTGTGAATTGTTAACAAGCATATGGCAGCATTTATGTATGTATTTGTGCCATAAACGGTGCAATTATTTAAAGCAAATACCGATCACTCATGTTGCACTGTCCATTTAGTCATCAATAATGCAAGAACACGAGTGGACTCCAAAGTCGCCATTATAGACTCAAATTCAAATACATACACAGAGTAACTCACACACAAGCTAAAATCTAAATACAAATAACTCATGCAAAGTTGCATTTTGATTGATTCGTTGTCAAGAATTTATATTTTTTTTATATATATTTTGTATATGTATGTGTGCATGTGTTGCCCGAAAAACTGTCTGTAGCATAAAAGCTCACACAGAATGCTACCAAATGCAATGACAGGCGTTCCAATTACGTATGCCATTTAATGAACCTTTTTAGCAAGACTAAAACAAAATGTAGAAGTAAAAAAAGTAAATGAGTTTCTGTTTATATTGGCACTTTCTTTTAAATGTTCTAGTTCTAGTTTACAGAGAAAATCGTTTCCCGATCAATTTAAAAAAAAAAAATAAGAAAAGAATAGAAATTGTGTCAATTGCTTGGTAAACAAATCAAAGATAAAGATAAATTTATTGAGACTTCAGTAGTTAATAAATGACAATTAAACCGTTTCTAATAAATCAAACAAATGAGTAGTTATTAAGAACGAAGTGAGAATTCCAGTAATAAGAAAATTGAAATACATTTTTAATTATACGGCACAGCTAACAAATTCCATAAAAAATCGGTGGAAATATTGTCTATCCTTTTGTAGCAGCAGTGAAGCAGGTAATTTTATTAGAGTGCCTCCAGTTTAAATCGTAATAAAACGAGGGAAAATATATTTTTATTATAAAAGAATGGACTTTATTGGAACAAAAATTTTGTAAAATTCATATTTGAATATGATTTCTACCTTATGCTCTCCTTGGCGGACGCGTAAAAGGCCCCATCTGGGATACCAATTAGCAACATCTCTTGGCAGTATTTGCAGCCGTATTTCTCCGACTCTTCAAATGTTCACTGCCGGGTGTTCAATTGTTTGTGATTTATGGCTTTAGACAAGTGAGTTAATATAACCCCAAAGAAAATAATTCAATAGGGTTAAATTACACGATCTTGATGGCCAATTAGTTTGGCCATATATTCATCACAAGTTTGTTGGAGTAAATCAATTGGTAGAGCCCACTGTTGCTCCAATCTTGATGGCCAATTAGTTGGGCTTCTACATGAAGTTATATTTTCATCACAAGTTTCTTAGAGTAAATCAGTTAGTAGATCCAGCCCGCTTTGTGGCATGTGGCTCCGTCCTGTTGTGACCACATATCAGCAATATTAATGTCATGTAATTGAGGTACGAAAAAATGTCTAATCATGTTCCCCTCACCATTGACATGAACTTTCTGACCATCATCGCTTTCGAAGACACGTGGGCCAATGACTTTGCTAGCCCACAACGCGCTCCAAATAGTAATTTTCTAGCGATATGATGGTGTTTCGACCAAAGCTTGTTGATTCTTATCACTTCAAAGGTGACAGTTCGGATTATTTACTTACCCATTCAACCAGAAATGGGCTTCATCGGGAAATAAAATTTGGAAAGGATGCGTTTGAGGAAGAAAACAATTATTTTGATTAATAATCTCAACAATTTGCTCGCGTTGCTCTGGTGTAAGTCGATTCTTAATTTAATTTTTAATAGCCTACAAAAAGCATCTGTCAGCTGTTGAATGGGTGCTCAAATAAAACAGTGATGCCAAGACGCTGCAATGAAAATTTGTTTTAGCGTTTTTTTAAACACTTAAAACAGTTTTGTGATCTCTTCTCAATACCTGAAATTTATAAATCTACAGTTGAAATACCCACACAACTTTAATAAACTTTTTAAAAGTTTTCTCTTGTCAGCAGTTACGGTCCATACCCTGATGGTTCTGTGGGATTCAGCTGCACTTGCAATCAATAACTTCGTTTGTTAAAAACAACTTGTTTATTTTGTACTCCAACAAAATCTTAAATTGTTAACAATCTTCTTCAAAACTTACGTTCCGATGACATGCCAACACATAAAAATTTTAAAATATCGAGAGAATTATGTTTCCAAGTCAACTTTTATTATTCTGCTCTTAACTGTTGCTCGAATATGTAATTCATTTTGAAATATTCGCTACACAATTCAGCAGCATACTTGTGCGTGATCAAACATCAAAATATTGTAAAAATCATTGAGAACACGTAACTTTAGTTCCAATTACATTTACTCGTTTTCCAACTAAATTGCTTTAACAAGTATGAGCGCAATACGAAATAAAAATATTATATTTAAACAGCCCCCGCGCACCACCCTCTTACAATGTTGTTCACTATTTACAAATACAATTTCTTTGTTTTGTTTCGCTTACATTTTATGTAAATTTAACATTAAATGTGAAAACGAAAATATTTCCAAACAACATGTGGACTGACAAGCTCGTCGTTTAGTTCGTCGGAACAAAAATATAGTCCTGCAGGCCTGATAAAAAGCATTGAAAAATTGTTTGCAATTGCAGAGCTTTAAAGGCACCGTTTGCTCTTTGATTTTTAATTTTTTTAAATCATTTAAATTCTCCTTGCTGTTGCTGTTGCTTTTATATGTTGTTGCTGCTTTTATATGTTGTTGTGCTTTTATCTCAAGCAATAAAAGAACGTGACCTGCATGTTTTCCTGCCAAAGTCACGTTCTTTTTGGGTAATTTACGTTTGCGAAATAGTTGTTGATTTTGGGGGTCTTGTTTCCTTCTGTTTTCAACGCCAACATCCATTCATTATGTATGTAACGTGTACATATTTATAGAGTTTAGAAGTATAATGAAAAATATCACAACTGTTGTGGGTTAAATTTTTCCACCGTTTATTCCACACACACATCCCAGCTCTTGAAGGCTGCCCACCTAAAATTTCAAAAAGAAACTGCAAAATGTTAAATTTCATAAATATAATATTGAATCTATTTAAAATTAACATTCTAAAACCGGTAGCAGATTCACTACCGATCTAAATTTCAGATGAAATAAAAATAATTAAATAAAAATATTAAATGAAATCTTTATGAAAGTTGCGTGTTGGAAATGCCAGTTCCTCAATAATGAAATTCCTAATATGATGAGACCAGAGTAAAAATTTATGATAGATAACAAAAAGTGCAACACGCCCATGTAATTTTCAAAACTGTTAGAAGCAACAGCTATCCTGTGGAGTCTGTGCTGTAACAGCAGCGTTTGTATTTGGAAATAAAATGACAGTTTGGAGTTTACTTTCGTTTTCAATATATAAAAATTGAGAATGATATTTAAGATCAATAGGACTTTATTAGACACAGTAAATTGGCATAAACACACGGCTCTTTTTGATAATTACGGCGGATATATCGCCGGTTTCAGCTACTGTTTATGAACGAGAGGTGTAAATTTCATGGGCTTGAAAGTCAAATTGAAAGTACAAATTCTTGCCAAAAAGAGATTGATTTTCCATTTTCCTCAAAAAGTATTCCTTAAATATAATCCTTATTACAGAGAACAACGTTAAAAAAGTGACCAGGACATATGGCTGCATACGGATGTTTGTTTTACACCTTTTCTGTAATATTTACCCAAAGATACCACAAAAAAATGTTCTTGTGTTATTGGATTGTCTTAATAAGTACGACAGATATTAAAAGCGACTGGTGTAATAAAGGAAAAATATATAAAAATTTCGATTTCTTTTCTAGAAAATAGTGCAACACTTTTCACACTCTTCAACAGAAAATTTAAACATGTTGTCATTTCAAAATAACAAATTTATTAGAAATGAATCCAACAGCTCTCACGAAAAATAATTTCTGTTTTCAAACTTTTCCAAACCGCCACTTTTTAGAAAATAATTTAAAAAATTATTACATGTTTTTGAAAAAAAAAACGCCACAAGATTCAAAATAAATATTAAAAGTGTGAAACATAAATTGTTTTCAGAAAAGACAACTTTAAATGAACCAAGAAAGTCTTTCTTACAAAGACCATATAAATTAAAAAGTTCTGGGGAAGTTTTGGCTTCTTAGAGTGAAATCTTCTTTAGTTACGGTTCAAAATAATCTGGGTACCCGAGAACCCAGTATTTTTTATAAATTTTAATCATGGGTTTGTCGTCAAAGCAGTCCCTCTCAGATATAGCAGACTTGGCAGGCCTATTGTTCCATTATCGATGGAATTCTGATAAACACTTCTTGGTCTCAAGGATAAATCCTCAATCGCTGCTGATTGCTGGCCATTTTTTTATAAAACAAAGCGGGTGCTAGACCCCGCACTGTCATGAATATGAACGCGAATTTTTCTGATCTGCGTTAGCGCAGGATTGTTTTAATTTTTATCTCATTGGCGAAGGCATACACTGGTCACAGGGACTAACACCATCATGTCTTAAACAGCAGAATACAACACCCTCTTTCGTCGGTGAGTGTAGCAAAAAATTCACCGGCTACAATAAATATTCTAGCTTTAAATCTGTCTTCATCTTTCCTCTCACACCAACTCCGCACAATGCCCTGAGTACTGGTTCTTAAATTAAAAGTCGCAGGAGTGTTATGATAAGCGATAGAGGAAAATTATATTCGACTAAAATAAATGCAGTTTTGTTACACATCTTCTGGTGTTTTACTTATGAAAATCGGATGACTCTTGCTCGAGTTAGTGTGAAATATGTCTACGTACCCGACTAATTTAGGGGAAAAAATCCCGACCTGATGGAAAAAAAGCGAAAACGTATTTGAGTTTAGCGCATCAAAGTCCATATATTCCACATAGTTTTATTTAAAAGAGAAACTAAAAATGATATTTTGCTGAGCAGTGTAATAATTAAACGATTCGCCATAACAAATTTTCTTTAAATTTTAAAAATTTTTCTTGCACGTTGAAGCGCTGAAGCATCCAGAATAAGCGTTAATGTTCAAATTTTCTGCAACTTTCTTTAAAAAGGCTGTACTTTTTTTTCAATTGCCTGCGACCATTTTGTTACACTTAATTTCATGAAAATTATTTTTCCATTTACTTTCCGATAGCAGAAAATTGCCAAATTCGCCAGGCCCTTCAAACTTTAACGACTCTTAGAAATGAAATAAGAATTTTTAGTAGTTGAAAGTCTGGAGACACTCGAAATGAGCGCAGCAACTTGACAGCACATTAGCCGAATGTCTTGTAGCTCGCGCAACTTGTCCAGAAAAAAAGCTTTAAAAATTGTTGTGAAGACTCGACGAGCGACTATTACAGAAGAACTTTTTCGGAAGCATTCAGGGGTGTAGTAGGAAAGTTCAAGTCGAATTTGCTTAATATTTCATTTCACATGTAAGAAATTTGAATTATCGGGTGTTTCTTATAGAGCGATACAACTTTGGGTTGGCATCGCTACTTTATTTGACCACCCATTTGTTTATTTTCCTTCGACATTTCATTATGGATCGGCTTACACCAGAGCAACGCGTGCAAATTGTGGAAATTTTTAATCAAAATAACGGTTCTGTTCGTCAAACTTATCGTGCACTCCGTCCATTAAAAATTATAATTTCCGATGAAGCCCATTTTTGGTTGAATGGGTGTACGTAAATAAACAGAATGTCGCATTTGGAGTGAACAGAATCCACAAGCTTTTGTCGAAACACCAGTACATCCATAGAAAATTACTGTTTGGCGCGCCTTATAGGCTTGCGGAGTCATTGGCCAAAGTGTCTTCAAAAACGATGATGGTCAGAATGTTACTGTCAATGGTGAACGGTATAGAAACACGATTCGAAGTTTTTTCGTACCTCAAATAGTTGGCACTAATCTTGCTGATATGTGGTTCCAACAGGATGGAGCCCCATGCCACACAGCGGGCGCACAGCAATTCGATTTACTCAAGGAAACTTTTGACGGAAGAATAATTTCACGAAATGGCCCAATTAATGGGCCCCCAAGATCGTGTGATTTAACCCCATTGGATTATTTTCTTTGCGGTCATGTAAAGTCACTTGTAGACGTCGATAAACCAAAAACAGTTGAACACCTGGAAATCAACAATCGAAGAGTCATAGGCGAGATATACGGTCGCAAATGCTGCGAAAAATTTGTGAAAATTGGTGTTACAGATTGCGCCTTGTATGCGCCACCCGTGGCGGCCACATGGCCGAAATCATATTTAAACATTAATGTCATAAAATTTTCTATCCAATGAAGACCGCTTTATTGATATCAAAAATATATTACTGTGTTTTATTATGATTGAAACTTGTATCACTCTATGAAAAACATCCTATATATATTTTATATACATATTTAGTTATCATCTGACCGATTTGCCAAGTTATTAAGAAAATATTTCTTTATTGAAAGCGTTTTCTAGTAAAAAGTTGATATTTTTCAAATGAAAATAAATACAATATATTTATTTTGGCGCAGTCACATCTACTATTTCTATTTTATGTTCGCCAAATTGAAAAAAAGTCCCTTGAAAGGATGTCCTTTTGAAGGGATTGACGAGTTTGTTTTTTCAAATCTATTATATCTGACGGGGATTAATTTGAAAGGAACACAGAGAAAGTGATGAATTAATAAATATATTTTGGGGAACATTAAAGTTCACTTATTTTTTTTAAACGGCCTTTTACATAGACATTGTTTTTTAAATCTTTAGCTAATGAATGTTTCCCATTTCTTTTCTTTCCAGGTAAGTGCGAGCCAAACAATTGCCATTGTTTTCCATCATTAAATAATTTATATTTAAAATGCACCCACTCATTGTTACATGAAGCCTTTTGCTACAAGTAAGTCACATCATAATGCTTTTGTTTCAGTCAACTTCTAATTATATTCAAACACAAGATCATTATGTCATGCACGTTTCTTCACTTGCAACAATTTGCAGTGTAGAATTAATATTTGCCGTAGTAAACAAAAGAAGTTCTTTAACCGTCAAATATTTACATGCGAGTAATGAATCGAAGTGAAGCGCAGAAATGTTGCTCATGCGTGCATATTTTAAATAATCCTGCAATAAACACAACAACATTCTAGTTGTCTAGTTATAAAAAAGGATTTGCTATTTTGCTGTACTCATATTTGCATGTGTGAGTGTATTATTCATACCTGCACACGTTTGCTCATTAACATTTCTAATAAAACAGTGTGTGTTTTAGGCCTCATTTGCTGACTCAAGACTCCTCGTTTTTATATGTGAAGAGGCTTTCGGGCAAAAGTATATTAATTTAACGCTCCGCTGCTTTCAAATAAAAGTTAAATGAATATTTTTACTACCAGCAAAAATTTATTAAAATTCGTTGTTATATTTTATGTATCGTTGAAATTAATATTTTTTGAATTCAACAAACATTACACAAACACATCCCCTGGGTCTGATTTAATACCAAAACAGCGATTTCCAAATCATCGATACTCAATATTTTTCTTATGATAATTTCACTTCCCTTTAGATTTTTAAATCATCCCTCAAATTTGTATGTGAGCTCAAGCCCTTCTACCTGAGTCCAACCATATGAAGGCATATAATTTATATTATTTATATATCCAAACTAACTTTTCTATAATTTACAAAGTCTGTCATATATTTTTGAAACTAAAAAAATATATTTTAAATAATTTCCAAACACACATACTTCTAACACAGTCTGTGGGAATACGGATATTCAAGAAATGAAATGATTTCTAGGCATTTCATTTAGTTCATTCTGGTACTTGCACTTGTAATGACAATTAATTTTAAAAATGAAATGATTTGAAAATATTGTTTTCTGGATTGTCTTTTTTGTTTTAAAACGTATTTTAATCTTTTAAATATATTATTCCACTGTGTGTAGTTAAGCTTCTGGTTTCCATATCCAATGAATGTTAATTGTCTGTTGAGGTTTTTTGAATTCTCGTTTTAAGTTGCTTAAACGTTTTAAATATATTTTAATATGTTTTTTAATATATTTAAATCTTTTGAACACTTTATCTGTCGCGTTTCTTGTATTTGAAGTTCAGGTTTCCGTTTTCAATGAGTTGTAATTGTCTCTTGAGGTTTTTTAAAAAACTTTTTAATTTAATTGATTTCTTTTAATCTTTGGTTTCTTGAAGCTTATGAAAAGGGATGTGTTTTGCAGATTGAAATATTTTTCGTTATTATCAGCACTTAAAAATTATATTTTGGAGACATTTTTTGACATTTTCACTTGATTGGGATTTGGTGTTATCTGTTCAATTTCATACTTTCAAGAACAATCCCTTATTAAATAGTTTCTAATACGAGGACTGTTTGCTTTCTGCTTGGCTTCTTGAATTTCATTCACAACTGCAACACTGCTGATGGCAGACATCATGTATAAATGCGATGCTGTCAAATCTTGATCAATCTGCGTCATTAAAACTTAAAATTTATTTATAAAATATATTTTACAATCAAATAAAATTCTAACTTGTCGTTTTTTAAAAACATTTATTGTGTTATAGAACATGTGCTTTCATAGCTCGTGTATAGTCTATATCGCATAAATCCATGCGTTGGGCTACGAACTGCTTCCCCAGCCAACAATATTCTCGGTATTTAACGCAGGGTGTTATTTTCGTTTCGAAAAAAAAAATGAAATATGGGAAGCGGTTACCCCTAAACGCTATCCTTGTACCTTCCCGGTAATATTAACCACAAAGTTATCGTAGCCTCCTTTTTGTGCTACTCTGTGACTTCGAGCTAAGACGTTATTATATAGGGTGTTTCTTATAGAGTGGTACAAATTTGAGTTGGCATAACTGCTTTATTTGACAGCTGATAGTTGGTTTTTGTTTAGTTTCCTTTTACATTTCATTATGGATCGACTTGCACGAGAGCAACGTGTGCAAATTGTGGAAATTTTTAATCAAAATAATGGTTCTGTTCGTCAAAGGTATCGTGAACTTTGTCCATTCAAAATTTTATTTTCCGTTGAAGCTCATTTTTTGTTGGAGAAGTCTAAAAAAATATCAAAGTCATAACAACAACTAACTGATCACTTTTTCTTGTTGTTGTCTTATATTTGATACTTTGGAGTTTAATAATTAAAGTATTTTTGTGAAATAAGAGTGGGTACTTTGTGGCCTATTTTTCGTGTATCGATCGTCCTGCGCTTTGGTTTTTTACTACAACACTCGCTTCAATATATTTTCAAGTGTATTTTAAAATATATTTTTAGTTTTTTAGTTCCATTTTCTTAAGAAGCATTTTTTTAATTTGTAATTTTTACTATTCTTATATCCTATTTATATATTGTGTGTGCTACTTTTCCTACTTCTTTCGCTTAAGAAGAAATAAATTAAATAGCAAAGAAAAGGAAAGGCAAATAAAAAAAAATCGAATTAAAATATTTATATGCGAGTATAAATAAAAATTCGTATTATTTTATAGTCTGCAAAGATTTCCACAACAAGACAATAAATTATGAAAGAGGAACAATGTCAGCATGAAACGAAACACAATGGAGGGCACAACAAAAGACAAACTATAAAAATTTAGATAAAAGAATATACTCAGATATTTCGTAGGCCCTTTAGCACCCACTTAAACCCACTGTTTTCATACCCACACACACACACACCCACATTTTGATTATCTACGATTGTATGAAATATAATTTCCAAACGTTTTTCTTTCATGCATGCAAAACTGGCAAATAGGAAACATATTTTATATAAAAGTAGACAAGGATTTAGATAAATTTTGTGAGGAAATATCAACGCGAAAAGGAAAGCCTTTGTGAGTAGGCAAATTTGAATATAACAGATAGTCGACAGACTTCATTTCAAGTGAAGTATTTTATGAGTAAAATTCTTCAAAATCCTGTATCACAATATTCTATATTAATTTATTTTATTTTATATTATCTTATGCTGTTTATTTTGTGCAACTGAAAATACAAATTTTAATAATTTACTTTGTAAAATATGAAATTTAAAATGTTTCCCTTCTCAGAACTATGAAATATTATAGCAGGCATAAATCAGATATTGTTAAAAAGTTGCTTCTCGTTGTTGTTGTTTGTTGTTTCTGTTCACTTTCCGTTGATTAAATATTCCAGGAAGACCCTTTGAATTATGCAAATTTCATTCTGTTACACTTCGCTTGATTGTGTGTTTGTGTGTGTGTGGGTTTGTTTTAGGCGTTGCTCACTTTAAAGGTATTTTATGCATGTCTAGTTAAGCTGTCATCAATACGCCATGGCGGTTAGAAATTGCTGCAATTGTTATTTAATAGTGCCCTGCAACACTTAATAATAAAAATATATAATCGCTTCTATGGTGGTGGCGTTATCTTTAAGGTGCTTCTTTTCTTCTGTGAATTTATGAAACTTTAAAAAAGAAGCAAATAAACAACTTCAAGTTAAGGGGGTTAAAAAGGAAAATACTCATTGAGAAACATTTTTCTTTTGTGAAGGTCTCAAAATAGTTTCTTTTTATATCTAATATTTAATCGTTCAATGATCTTGTCTTCACTGGAGAATTCTTAATTATAAAAATTATCTCAGTAGCTGTTTGTTTTTAATTAAACAACCTTTTTAGAAACTCTAAAATCTACAGATCTCAGATTATCAGATATCCGTTGGTGGACATATGAAATTAATATTCTTTTTGACACTACCAGGGCCGACATGCCATTTTTGTTTCCCATGAAACTTTGGTGGCCCATAACATCTTTATATTATTATTAAGATCTTTAAAATATTGTTACTTCCATTAATTTTATGTATATATCAAAAATTTGCTGGTTCTTAAGTCCTTGGCGCCATCTGTCGGTTTAAATTTAAATTAATCGGTTATTTCGGATCGGGAATACTTCCTTCATTCCATACTGTCACAAAATTCAGCATTTTATCTCCACTACGTGAAATTATTTCTTCATCAAAAGTTTCTTTGAGTAGATCAATTGTAGCGCCCACTGTGTGGCATGTGGCTCCGTCCTGTTGCAATCACATTTTAGCAAGATTATTGCCACGTAGTTGATGTATGAAAAACTTTTGAATCTTGTCCCTAAACCGTTCACCATTGCCATGAACATTCTAACCATCATCGCTTTTAAAGACATCTGGGCCAATGACTCCGCCAGCCCATAAAGCGCATCAAAGAGTAATTTTCTGTGGATGAAATGGCGATTCGATAAAAACTTGTGGATTCTCTTTACTCCAAACACGACAATTCGCATTATTTATGTATCCATTCAACCAGAAATGGGCTTCATCGGGATATAAAATTTTATTAAATTTCAAAGCCTGCAAAAGCATCTGTCAGCTGTTGAATGGGTGCGTAAATAAAGCAGTAGTGCCAACACGCTGTAATGAAAATTTGTTTTAGCGTTTTTTAACACTTAAAACAGTTGCTTCGATCTTGATGGCCAATTAGTTGGGCTTCTGCATGAAATTATGTTTCCATCAAAAGTTTCTTGGAGTAAATCAGTTAGTAGAGCCAGCCCGCTTTGTGTCATGTGGCTCCGTCCTTTTGCAATCACATATCAGCAATATTAATGCCGTGTAATTGAGGTAGGAAAAAACTTCTGATCATGTTCCTAAACCCTTCACCGTTGACATAAACATTCTGCCGATCATCGATTTTGAAAACATCTGGGCCAACGACTTCACCAGCCCATAAAGCGCTTCAAACACTAATTTTCTGTGGATAAAATGGCGGTTCGACAAAAGCTTGTGGATTCTACTCACTCTAAACACGACAATTCGCATTATTTATGTACATTCAACCAGTAATGGGCTTCATCGGGAAATAAAATTTGGAAAGAATGCGTTTGAGGAAGAAAACAATTATTTTGATTAATAATCTCAACAATTTGCACGCGTGGCTCTGGTGTAAGTCGATTCTTAATTAAATTTTTAATAGCCTGCAAAAAGCATCTTTCAGCTGTTGAATGGGTGCTCAACCATAGCAGTGATGCCAACACGCTGTAATGAAAATTTATTTTAGCGTTTTTTTTACACGTAAAACCATTTTGTGATCTCTTCTCAATACCTGAAATTTATAAATCTACAGTTGAAATACCCACAAAACTTTAATAAACTTTTTAAAAGTTTTCTCTTGTCAGCAGTTACGATCCATACCCTGATGGTTCTGTGGGATTCAACAGCACTTGCAATCAATAACTTTGTTAATCAAAACCAATTTGTTTTTTTTTTACTCCAACAAAATCGTAAATTGTTAACAATCTTCTTCAAAACTTACGTTCCGATAACATGCCAACACATACAAATTTTAAAATATCGAGGGAATTATGTTTCCAAGTCAACTTTTATTATTCTGCTCTTGACTGTTCCTCTAAAAAGTAATTCATTTTGAAATATTCGCTACCGAATTCAGCAAACTAAAGGAAAAGCATCTGCCAGCTGTTGAATGGGTGCTTAAATAAAACAGTGATGCCTACACAGTTGTGGCACTCGAGAAAAAAACACGCTGTAATCATTCAAAGAGTAATTTTGTACTTATAAAGAGATAAAACGCTTCTCCATTTATATTCCTTGACCAAAATTTAAATTTTGACTGCTGGTCAAAATAAATTTAAATAAAAAATGAAGGCTAATGTTTTACTTTTGCTAAAAATATATTTAATTGATCCATGAGAAAAATTTTTCAACCACCAAAAACTTATGGCGTTTTCTTTTCTGGAAAAAATGCAACACTTTTTCACTTCTCTGCTAAAAAGTGGCAGTTTGGAGGAATTTTAGAACAGAATTAATGTTTCGTAATAAATTTAGGATTAATTTCTAATAAATTCTATATTTTCAAAAGACAGAATTTTGCAATTATCTTGAAAAAAGTGTAAAAAATATTACATTCTTTTCTAGAAAAGAAATCAGCAATAATTATTATTTTTATTGATTATTAACAACATGAAATGAACTGCATTTCACAATTAATTGTGTCAGAAAATTTCTATATTTGTGTGACTACATCATGTGTCGCAATTTGATATGATTGTGTGGACGGTTTCTTGGCAATAAAACTGGAAAAATATGTGCCACCCTAATGCAATTAGTTGAAAGAATAAGAAATAAATTATGAAAAATTCAAAACTCCTTCGGCCAAACACATTTTTAATTCTTTTTTCACTCCTTTTATTGTCTTTCCTCTTTACTTGTGTCTGACTTTAAGCCCGTAATTTGCCATAAATTTGCTACAAATTTTGTCTGCACGTGCAGCAGGCACTGCAATTCTACGGTTGCAAGTAGCGTGAGCCGTACTGCGGAGTCATTGTACTTGGAGTTCCAACAAAGATGAGGCCCGAGAAATGATTAAAGTTTTTCCCATTTTCTTTAAGATAATGACCTCTTTTTATTGTTCTCTGTGGGTCAGTGTTGCAGTTGGCTGATCGTTTTGATGAGAGATGATTTCTTTGTTTCTTTAATATTTTATAATAAAATTTTGATTGGGTTCAAATCGTGTTTGAAGTTGATTTTATAAAATTAGTACGGGATGAAACTTAACTAAAAAGTAAAATATATTTTTAATTGCCATTTTCCTATAAACAAAATTCACAAACTATTTTATATCCTTGTTTGTTAAAAAAGTAACGAAGAATGTTAAGAATACTGACTGGCATTTGAAAAACTTTTTGCATGTTGGCTTTCGGCGATAAAGTGAAACTAACTTGGAAAGCCAAAAATGTTAAATACTCGCACACACACACACACACACACACACGCACTCTCACATGCATTTCCTTTCAATTAAAAAACTTAATTGTACAAACATCCAGGTAACGTAATGATTAAAGCTCCTTAAGCCTCTTAAAAATTTAAGCCCCGTTTTATAAATTGTTGCCTTGTTTTTTGTTTTTCCTTCTCTTGTCGTTTTAATGGCCGTACCAAACAATTTGTTGTTGTTGCTGATATATTCCCTTCATACGCACGCATCCAAATATTTTGGTTGCAATTTTGAGTATTTCCTTTTCATTTCGATTAATTTAAGAATTTTATTCACGTTATTTTTAAAATTTCTTTATGAAGAAAAAAAAAGAATGAAATACATTCGCTACAGAAGAACTGTTGTGAAACAGCAAGAAGTATAATCCATATGGAAGCCTTCCTTCTTCATATTAAAATTCCATGTTTTTCCTTTCGTTTATTCACTTTTTCTTCTGGTTGCTAAATGAAATCATTTCAGCATGTGTATGAGAATTTGTAAAAGAAATAAATCCTCTTAGCAGAGGAATATGGAATATGATATAGGGGGGCCGGTCGATTAACCGATTAATTACTACCCGCTTATATATTCGATGAATAGGTCGATTATTCGACTAAATAAATAGTTATTTACCTAAAAAGTGGATACAAACACAATACACATGAGCACTGAGGATGAAAGTGTTGCGACTTTCGAAAACAGCTGTTCTGCTCTGATGTGTTAGTTTGAATAAAACTGATGTTGACTTTCCTGTGTGCCTTGGAATATTCATCATCATGTCGTTCTGAGATTTAAATTAAGTTCGAACAATTTGCCTATGGATCTGAATTCGATTTAAAAGTTATTTACTTTTCTTGTGCGTGCAAAATTTAGATAGTGGGAGAATTAGAATTAATTAAATGATTTAATTAAATACTAAAATGTAAATTATTTGAGATTTTTCTCAGTCTATTTTTTAAAGGAGAAATAATTTCGTGCTGGGGTTTCTATAAATTGCAAAGTCTTTTGTGTTTATTCTGGATAATTCTAGTTTCTTTTTAAGAAAGGAAAATTAAACATTTTTTAAAATTAAGAAATTATTGCCTTCAAAACCTCTTTAAAAAATTGTGTTCTCAACACATCTGCATGCTTTGAGGTCCTGTGAACCTTCCCTGACTAATTGTGAGAGCTCATCACTGCGTATGTGTGCGTACTTGTATGAGTGTGTACATGTGCGCTTGTTTAAGTATGTGACCTGCTTCCAATTTTTAAACGACTAAACCGAATCAAACCAAACTACCTCGTAACGTTCTAAAGTTTATTATTTCCATGAATTTATATTTCCTGCGAATTTGAACCAACTTGAATCAGCAGATTTCAAAAAATCTCAAAGATGTACAAAAAAATAAATATATTTCAAACTTATTTATTAACCAACGATAACTTTTCAGCGACTGCCCCTATGGATTTCACAAACTAACTCTCATTAACTCTTTTAAAATCCACGTCAAAGGCGGTTTATCCGTTCGTGAGATATCGTAAATGAAAAAAAAAATCGAAAAAAGTGATATCGTTATCGAAAACAACGATATTATAAAGGGTTTTTTTTATAGAGTGATACAAGTTTAAATCATAATAAAACATAGAAATATATTTTTGACATCAATAAAACGGTCTTTATTGGTTAGAAAATTTTATGACATTAATGTTTAAATATGATTTCGGCCATGTGGTCGCCACGGTTGGCGCGTACAAGGCGTAATCTGGAACACCAATTTTCACAAACATTGTTTTTAACGTCATATGGACCAATGACGCCGCCAGCCCATAAAGCGCACCAAACAGTAATTTTTTGTGGATTAAATACTGCTTCGACAAAAGCTTGTGGATTCTTCTCACTCTAAATGCGACAATTTTGTTAATTAACGACTCATCCAACCAAAAATGTGCTTCATTGGAAAATAAAACTTTGAATGGACGAAGTGCACGATAAGTTAGACGAACAGAACCATTATTTTGATTAAGAATTTCCACAATTTGCACGCATTGCTCTGCAGTGAGTTGATCCATAAAGAAATGTCAAAGCAAACTAAACAAAAAGCAACTATCAGCTGTTAAATGGGCGGTCAAATAAGGCAGTGATGCCAACTCCAAATTGTATCACTCTATATATCTGATCAGTTAGTGATCTTGGTTCTATTATATTAATCGAAAACTACATCAATCACTGCCAACGTCTCCATCAGCTGTTTGAAAGTCCACAACTATCAACGTGTTTTTGGAGGATCTAAGAACATATTTTTAAGAATTTAAGAATTATATTTCATAGGGGGAAGTCAGGAAAAGGGTGACTTATACTTGCAACTATAGACTGCTTTCAACTTCTTCTATATCTGCCAGTAATAAAATCATTTTTTGAACTCAAGTTTTAGAAGTCAAACTTAAGAAAAAATATATTTTAATTGTAAACATTTAAACAAAATACTATTAAAAACTTTATGTAGAAGAGATCTTTAAAATATGAAATTGTTTTATTTCTATTAACGAATATTTATAATTTCGGCTTTTGTCTAATTTAATTCAACAATTGCTATTTTCTTAATGTCATCAGGGTTGGTGTCTACAAAAGAAAACAAAATTTTGTTATAATGAATACAAGCGTTTTTATGCCAATTCATTTGTAAAATTTTTTATATTAACCCGAAATTACTCGAATAATAACGGCTAACCGATTAAAGCAAACACTTAACGTATGGCGAACCCTATTATGAGCTCATGTGCGCTGTTGAATGCAAAAGGATCACGATACCAGTACGCGTACATGTGTGTGTTTAAGAGATTTTTGGCGTATGTATGTGCACGTTTCTGTTAACATTTAGTAGGATAAATGTGGGTGCGTATGTGTGTGTAATATGTGAATGTGTTTGTGTAAAATTTTATATTTTGACTCCAGGCTTGTTTTCGTTACATATAAATTCGTTTACATTCATTATGACAGTAAATATTTCACAGAATTGAATAATAAAAGAAAAATTGGCATACAAAAATTCGTCAAGCTTAAGAATCGCAAGTGGCGCTCACGTCAGTGCAATAAATGGAGTGATTTCATAGAAGATCATCAGTAGATATTTTTCGGTTAAAGTAATTGTTTGTATATATATTTTTTAGAAGCCACATCTTTCGTTGCACTAAATTTTTAAGACTTTGAAGAGAATCTATAGGGTGTTTTTTATAGAGTGATACAACTTTGAGGTGGCATCACTGCTTTATCTGACCACCCATTTAACAGGTGATTGTTGCTCTTAGTTTAGTTTGCTTTGACATTTTATTATGAATCGACTTACACCAGAGAAACGCGTGCAAATTGTGGAAATTTTTAATAAAAATTATGGTTCTGTTCGTTAAACTTATCGTGCACTTCGTCCATTCAAAATTTTATTTTTCGATGAAGCCCATTTTTGGTTGAATGGGTACGTAAATAAACGAAATTGTCGCATTTGCAGTGAAGAGAATCCACAAGCTTTTGTCGAAATACCAGTACATCCACAGGAAATTATTGTTTGGTGCGCTTTATGGGCTCGCGGAGTCATTGGCCCATATGTCTTCAAAAACGGTGATGGTCAGAATGTTACTGTTTGTGAAAACTGATGTTCCAGATTGCGTCTTGTACGCGCCAGCCGTGGCGGCCTCATGGTCGAAATTATATTTAAGCATTAATGTCATAAAATTTTCTATCGAACAAAGACCATTTCATTGATATTAAATATGTATTTCTATGTTTTATTATGATTTAAACTTGTATCACTCTATAAAAAACACCCTATACTTATCAAATCACTGCTGTGCAAAAAGGAAAATCACTGTTAATTATGTCAATTAATAATGGTGGTTTTTAATTGTTTTCAATATAAAATCACTCTGTCAATTTATTAGACGTCATGTTGGGGATGAGTGTTATTTAGCGCCAACTTATGGAAGCATTTAAAAATGGCAAAAAGTTAATCTAATTTAATTTTTGGTTTCTAAGAAAATATATACAAAGAATTACTTTAGCCGACAAAAACTCTACTGATGACATGCTTTGAAATCACTGTATTTATACTGCTGACGTGATTAAAGGCGTTTTCTTTTTTGGAAAACATGTAACATTTTTTCAATTCTTTTCTAACAAACTGGCTGTTTGAAGGAGTTTGACAACAAACTCATTAATTTCTAATAAATTCCTCATTTTCAGAGGACATGATTTTGCCTTTTTCTATTGAAAAGTGTAAGAAATGTTGCACTTTTGTATAAAAGAGAACATTACAAATAAGATAAAATATAAAAGTTTTTGAATTGCTTTTGAAAACCTCAGACAAATTACTTCGCTATATCGTTAACAATCTTTTAAGACTAAATATCTCTTCTTATCCCATTTTACACGGGGCACATTTAACACGAAAATTTTAGCAACTCTTTTGAAGACCCGTTCGATATTTGCAGGCAACATTTTGAAGATGTTCGGTCTAAAATTATCTTTTTAAAAAATATGAAATTAATTAAACAAAATATGTTTAACTAATTAAGTGCATTTTGATATTTATTTTACACTTTTGAAAGTTTAATATTCATAAAAGTTTAGGTTGTAGAAATTGATCCAGCATATTAAAACAATTATCTGGAAAGAATACTAAAAATGGTCAATTAAGGAATTAATTTTTCTGAATTATCTTTTATCTCATTGAATGAAAAAAATGAAAAATATATGGGATAACTAATTGAAGTGAAACATTTTATTTCATTTGGCCTCTCTACTGTGTTAATTACAACTGATTTTTTATAAATACCAAAAGTATTTTATAAATTAACGCCGCGGCCATGCTTAAAATGTTTAATACCAACTTCCTAGTCATATTGATATATTTACAATAGAAAAACTATTAAGGCTTTAATGTTGCCTAATATTATTCCCTGTATGCTACTCCTTTAGTATTACGTAGTAAAATTGGCTAATAAAACCTTCAGAAGGAATACAAATAAGCAAATGTCTATTAAACGAGGTACCGACTCCACACAAGCCACACTCCTTTCCTGTACATCTTTCCGCGCCTTTCCAAAATATAAGAACAAGTGAAAAGTTTTTGGGTGAAGAGAAAAGTTTCCAACATAAAAAGATTACATGTATTTGCAATATAATATTAGGCTTTAATTAAAGTTTGAAATGATACTAAACTCAACATGTTATTAAAGAAGTCGTCAAGGTGGGGGAGAGAGTGAGAGAGAGAGAGAGAGAGAGAGCAAAGTGTAAGACAAGAAACAAACAAATTTTAAGGCACCATTTGCTTGTACATGAAAGGATACAAAGTTTTCTTTAGTTGCGAACATTTTGGAGCAGAATAACAACGAAAGTTTCAAACTTTGAAAATAATGCTTAAATTGCTACAAGTTTCTAAAATACACTTACACAATAGAAAAATAAACACACACACACGCGCGCTCACAAATTACCTTCAAGTATTTGATTCTAAAATCTTACAAAATCGGTTACATTTCCTCGTTTAGCTTGTGTGCATGTTTCACAATATATTTTAGTTTTCACCCTGACGGTAATTCTTTGTCGCACACACTAACGCAGCTGTACAAGGCCATAAGTAAAATTCTAAACAAATACATATACTCTCACTATACGCCCAGCATTAACCGCACACATAAACGAACGCACACAATCTTAAATGAGGTCACATGTGGTATTAATTAGTTTGAATAGAGACGATGGCAAAGAATTTATTTAATTTATGGATGCACAATATTCCTTTATGGTAAACGAAATATATTCACACACACACACACACAAACATACATATAAATATTTGAGTATTTACACCTGTTCCTATATATCCACTATATTTCGTTGACAGGCTTATGGAGTTTTCACACTGAAAGTTAAAACCTGACAAAATACTTAAACACTGCAAGTTTAAAAAATTGATTTTTTTGACCCACAGATTGTCTAATTAATTTTTTGACAATAAATTGAATCTCTCATAGAAATAATTAGACTTGTTTTTGTATGTTATTAACTTAGATTTCTTATGCTAAACACCAGATTAAACGTCAGTTTCTAGTTTAAAAAAGTTGCAATCCTTCAACTTTAAACCTACCTCTTGGGATTTATTGTTTTGCAAAAGACCCTCTTTGTTATCCTTAAAGGATCAGTCCTATGTCTATAATCACAAAAGCTACAGCTGTCATGTATTATCGGTAGCGTTACTTCAGGGATTTGTGTAAACATATTTCAAATATATGGCGTAGGTGTGTGTGTGTGTGTGTAAGTGAATTTTGGCTTGTGCTCTTTTTGTTGTGATTTTGTTTAATTAACAAAATTAATAGCAAAAACTAATCTAAATAAATTGATGGAAATTAATATATGAAATATTCTCAATAGTCATTGTTTTACCACAAGAGCCATGAGCTTTGCTGTTATTAATGTTATTGACATTAAGATTAAACTAAGTCTAGAAGGATACAATCTAGGAAAGTCTATTAAAATGCTTTAGTGTCGACATGGAAAATTATGCAAATTATATTATGCAAAAGAATGTTATTGAATGAAGTAATTAACACAAGACTACAACGCATTAGATCTGGAGGTTGACTCAACACTCGGTCTTGAATATGGAGGAGAATTTTTCTGATCTGCATTAGAAAAGGGTTGTATTAATGGTCATCGGCTGGTCGCAATGGCGAATAATAAAAATCTATAAAATAATAGAATTTCATTAGTTTCAATGGTCTTAGCAATGAAGCGAGCTTGTCTAAATCAATCTGAATTAGAAAGATGAGAGTCGTGATAGAAGTAGGATACTTACAAAATATGTACTGTCGATGCCCAACGCCTGAAGCTTTGATGTGGGATAGTCTGTAACAAATATGCGGTCTGACAATTCGTGTGACATAAATTTAATATATTGATTCTCTAATTTCTTTTGCCTTCCAGAACCAGGGGTATTATATAGGGTGTTTTTTATAGAGTGATACAAGCTTAAATCATAATAAAGCATAGTAATATATTTTTGATATCAATGACACGGCCCTTATTGGATAGAAAATTGTATGACATTAATGTCTAAATATGATTTCGGCCATGTGGCCGCCACGGCTGGCGCGTACAAGGCGCAATCTGGAACATCCGTTTTCACAAACAGTAACATTCTGACCGTCATCGTTTTTGAAGACATATGAGCCAATGACTCCGCGAGCCCATAAAGCTCACCAAACAATAATTTTCTGTGGATGTGATGGTATTTCATCAAAAGCTTGTGGATTCTCCTCACTCCAAATGCGACAATTCTATATTAAATCTAATTCAGATTCATAGGCTAATTGTTCGAACTTAATTTAATTCTCAGAAAGACATGATGATAAATATTCCAAGGCACAAAGGAAAGTCAACGTCAGTTCTTATTCAACTTGCACAGCAGAGCAGAACAGCTGTTTTCGAAAGTCGCAACACTGTCATCATCAGTGCTCATGTGTATTGTGTTTGTCACCACTTTTTAGGTGGCTCAGTTGAATGTGATAACAGTTCTTATTTACACAAATTTTATTGTGGAAAAGAATCCGAGAACTGTATCAACCTGATGTTAACATGTTTTTGTTTTAATACCCGTGTTACCGTTTTATTATTTTCTTCATGTCCCATTTTTCTGAATTTTTTGTTCCACCATACCTACATTCAATTCTGTTTATTTACGTACCCATTCAACCAAAAATAGCATTCATCGGATAATAAAATTTTTAATGGACGAAGTGCATGATAAATTTGACGAACAGAACCATTATTTTGATTAAAAATTTCCACAATTTGCACGCGTTGCTCTGGTGTAAGTTGATCGATAAGGAAATGCCAAAGCAAACTAAACAAAAAGCAACTATCAGCTGTTAAATGGATGGTCAAATAAAGCAGTGATGCCCACTCAAAGTTGTATCACTCCATAGAAAACAGCCCATATTACAAACGGTAGTCTCGTAGATTCCTGGAAGGCAGTTCATTCCTTTTGCAATTTCGTGTCTTAAGCCACGCTGTACACGCGACAAAATGATTCCCATTTTTTTTTGTGAAATCTGAATAATACGAATGTGGGGTTCAGCTACTAGTCCTTTCGCTTCTGAAATTCGAAAGGATTTTTAAAGAAGTCACGGCCGTCAAAATGTCCTTTATATCAAGGTTATATTCCTTGAAAAATCTTCCATTAAGTCTTATATGAAAGTCTTATAAAACATCGTTCACTCTGTGTGCGTCCACAACAGCATAAAGACCGAACTATTGAATTGATTTCATTGAAAATGATTTCATAATTTTTCTTCTATTTAACACCAATAAAAATTCCCCTCCTCTGCTACAATATTAGACCATTTATATATTGAATGTTTATTTGGCTTAATTAAAATATTAAAACCGCTTAAGCTTAAATAATCATTGAAACATACTGTTCTTGTATTTTTATGGTCAATTAATGATGACAACTATTGCCTAATTAAATTAAAATCCAAATGCCTGTAATATGCTTGTCTATGGATTAGTAAAACAATAAAACAAATTAAATTTTATTGTTTCGTTTGCTAATGCAATTGTAATTATTAGTGCATTAAATTTGTGTACACTTAATATGTATTAGATGGGCGTTTGGGGCAGAGACCAACCAGAGGGCTGCAAATAGAAAATGCTTGTACAAGTCGGAATGAATTTTATTCTCCTAAGGATTTGATATTTATTTGAAGTTACTTGCTGGGCCAATGTTGTTGTAAATATTGGCAAGATATGTTGGTTTATTTTATTTCAAGCACGCATGCACGCACGCACTTCTTAATAATTATTTGGATATAGTGAATAAGCAGTTCCTGTTGTTGTGCTTGATTAAAATCTCTAGAATTCATCTTCATTTTTTTAAATAAAATGTACAGGTTTTATTTAAAGTAATTTCTTTTTCGGTACTTTAATATCTCAATGTTTTTTTCTTTTTAACGAACATCTGCTTTAAATTCCATAAAACTCCGACTCTGCATAATATTCAATGTTGCCTTAAAAGTACTAGTTAAGCCCTGCAGTTTATTGGGACTATTTCTTGTTTATACTCATCCTCGTACCTTAAAAACTCTTTCTATTCTTTGCTTACTCCTGCACTCTGAACAATCTAAACAGACTGTGCTAAATATTTTATATTATTTGTAAGCCTGTTAGAGTTTTATATTGTCTACATGCTTTCGTACAATTGAACATGTACGTAAACGTGTTCTACTTTTATTTACAAAAAATATGTTTTAAGAATTCCCTTTCTTCATATTATTTATTTGCTAATAGAAAAGGAGATGCGACAGGATTTGGACTGAAAACAGTATTTGATTTTTGTAATTAATTAATGAATTATATATCTCTTAAGTTTCATAAAATGTATATTTAGAAATTTTCTTTCCAAAAGTTGTTTAATACAGCGGAGCTGCTCTTTTGAGTAAACAAAATTAGCCAGAAAACCAAATGACTACAGAAGGAGCGCTCCTTATGACGCACTGTATGATTAATTAGCCAACCAACTACGATTGTATGAGCTGGTGAAGATGAGTGTGTAAAGGATGAGGGCACCGGGAAAAATATGACTGATCTAGTCACAACAACGATAGCCCATACAATAATTAGATGTGTGCAAGGATACTTAAACAAATTAAGTCCTACCAGGATTATTATCCTCTCTAGACTTGCTCTGACTGTGTGTGTGTGTGTAAATATGTGACCTGCCTATACTGAACTTTAGTTTTCTTTTTTATTTTTTTAAAATTAGTTTTAAACGGCTTTATACCGTGTTCAGGCATATCCCTTAATTGCGCAATCAGGGCATTTTTCGCAATTAAGGCCTTAATTGTCCACAATTTATCATAAAACAAGTCAATTCATAAATTGAGCAATTAGTAGTTAATTGTATCACTAATTGCGTAAAATTCGAATTGCAACGCTGGTCATAAGTATGTTTGTTAAGAACTGTATTCAGTGAGCGACAAAATTTGTCAAACAGACTAGACTGAACTCCAATAAACTTTGTAAAATTATCAAGATGTCCTTTTTCTTTTTTTTAAGCACTGATAATTTTTAATCAAAAATCGATCGCAATGCCTCTAAGAGCTCCATATTTCTCTTTTAAACCATTTTGCATCCATTTTTAAAATTTACCAGCACGAATAATCACGAAACAATTAAAAACAATGTTTTTTTCAGCTGTTAAATGTTAATTTAGTCAGCTAAATTGAAAATGTGTGAACACTAGATTTAATTGCTCAATTAAAATTAAATTGGCTCAATTAAAAATGCATGTCTCAGCACGGTATAACAAATCGATTCCAAAAACATTAAAAACTATGTCATTCACCGTAAACCGGGTCAAGGTGGGTTAATCTGTTTATGAGGTATCCTGAACGAAACAATTCGAAAAAAGTTATTTGCTTTTGAAAAACTCCGATAAGATAATGTTGTCGATTCTTTTATAATAATCGGTTTATTTTACCTCGAACAGCTGAAGAGCTCAGAACTAGATAACAACAGATTTTGCGATTAAATTTAGCGTAAGGCCATACGGATGGCCTTTATAGTCAAGCATTTTCCATCTTTTTTTTTTCTGGCTGCATGAGAAGTATTGAAGGATGGATGGAAATTACTAACAGTTCTGACATTTCTCTGCAGTAAAAAACCCCAACGCGACTAAAATTTTGAAGTTGTTTTGAAAAAAATAAATCTGTTCTCCAGTACAAGCTTTTTAAGTACTTTTAATCCTCTATTTAAGTATTTTCATTTAAAATTTTTTACTTATTTGAGTCAATAAATCTGCTTTTACTTACACTTACCGTGTTGTAGAACTTTGGAACTGATGGCTTTCTGTTTGAGTACATAAATAACTTATCGGCCCAGAGAGTAAACAATTCCTGCCCTTATTGTAAAAATTTTATTTTTCTTAATTCGAAATTAATATAATTTTATTAATATTAAATTTTGGCTCTATTGATTTCATTTATGTACAATAAATTTTGTCAGAGATTTCTGACAGAACTGTATAGCCGATTGTATTTTAAAACAAATCAAATTTCAAATTTATTAAACTGTAACTCTAATCAAGTAAATTATTCATACTGCTCGTATTTTAAGAATGTAATTGAATTGAGTTTATTATATGTGAAACTTTAAATAACGATTATACAATTTATTTGACCAATTTTGATTCCCCTGCTAGTTAAGATTTTTAGGCCAACCAATTTAAAATCCTACTCGTAGTTGTATGACTTTCTGTTAATAAAGTCAACTCTCTCTAAAACTCCTTTAATAACTTTTCAAGTCCTTAAAAATTAATTAACTAAAACATTTCAAGAGTTCCCGATGTGGTTGCAACTTTACCATCACGTGCAAATACAATACTATTCTCCGTCTCAAACTTATCGATAAAAGAAATCTTTAACATTCTCCCTGCCAAGTATTTCTGTTACTCTGGTGTGTGTGCCCACACTCACAGATGCTTGGAGTTGTGGCTTAGGAATGAAAGTAGAGGCCAATGAAATACTTGAACGAAACCAAAAATATTTGCTAGCAGACGACACATCATTTATTCACTTCATTACAGGTTATGATGAAACACAAATTCCCGCAAGAAAATCCATCAAGACAATAGCGAAGGTGGGGTGCGAAATAAAACAAAAAATATTTTCGCTTTCATGAATTTTTTCTTTTAATGGAATGAATTCTCTGTTAGGAAAAACATGCACACGTAACGTACGTGCAGCATCAAAATGTTTGACACGACACTGATGAGAAATTGCACTTAAACTTTTCCAAACACACAAACATGCCAACAATTGTGCACATATTTTCAACACACACTGTGACTGTCAGACAAGGCAAAAGGAAATGCGAATAAGTAGGACAAAGTAGATTTTATATGTTTTAATAAATAGCTAATTTGAAGTACAGAAACTTGAGTGGGAAGAAGTGGTTTTACAGACTTTGATTTATTCCGATGGCATGTGCATATGAAATTGTGCTTGAAAATTGTGCACAGCAAAAAAGAATTCGTCAAGGTGAATTTCCCATTAACACTGAGAAAATTTGTTGCTGAAATCGTTAATAGTTTACGACTGAGTGTCTTTAAGTAGATGTAGGTTAATATAAACTTTGGAATATTTACCATGTCCTTCTGAATTAAAAACAGTTTTCGAGAGTTTGATTTATAGAATTAAATTTAATAGAGTGATAAATAGTTGCCCTATAAAAGGGCAGTAACGATTTATATACACTTAAGGAAATTTAAACCAAAAATTTTAGCTCAAGAAACATGAAACAAAATGCCAGAAAATTAGACATAAAGAAAATAATCAAACGGGAACACAGGGACTTATAAAAAGTATGTTACCTTCGGTTTGATATAATTCTCGTTTACTTTTTGAAAAAATAAAATAGTTACAAATGGAAACTGTTATAACATTCAACTAATAATACAAGCATCAGTAATGATGATGACATTGTAGCGGTTTTCGAAAACAGCTGCTGGAAATATTCAAATGCATTTAACTCTTAAGCTCTTTCTTTCCATTTCTCACAAATATTCTTCTAAACAAACAATTATAATCAGTTTAAAGGTCGTTTAAATATATGAAGCGTCTTCCATAAGGGAACTCCGGACTTTCACATCCGATAATTGCCATCTTGTTGAAACTACATCAGCACAATGAATTTCTATACAAACAAGTGAAAGTAATTCCATTTCAGAGGCCATTATCAACACCTGCATATAACAAAGAGCGTTTTATTTTAACACTGATTCAATTAAAAA
Source organism: Linnaemya vulpina (assembly GCA_963675445.1). Classification (NCBI taxonomy): domain Eukaryota; kingdom Metazoa; phylum Arthropoda; class Insecta; order Diptera; family Tachinidae; genus Linnaemya; species Linnaemya vulpina. The sequence goes on along the minus strand of OY776277.1, from coordinate 37,185,727 downwards.
ATGTTACCATCGATTTGATACAACTCTCGTTTCTTCATAATAAAAATTGAAGATGTAAACGGATTCAACTGAGCCGCTCAAAAAGTGTTAATAAATAAATACACTCTTCAGTACTGATGATAAAGGTGTAGTGGCTTTTGAAAACAACTACTAAAAACATTCACATGCATTTAACTTTTAGTTTTTCCTTCTTATAAATATGACTTTAAAAAGAAGAGAGGCCGTTTAATTATACAATGGATCTTTCAAAGGGGATTTCGGAAGTTGGACAGTCAACATTGAACATCTTGTTGAAGCTAAATCGGCCCAATGGGTTTCTAAACAAAAATACGTAGTGAAAATGATTCACTCACAGACTCTTTCAAATACACGATCGTTTAATAAATTGTTTTTTTTTAACCTTGACAGACTTTAGCAGAGTTGACTAGTAAACTTATCAGGTTTGATGTATCAACACTGATTAAATCACTTTGATAGTCAGTGATGGTATAATATTTAATCAATTTTATAGTAAATATTTGAACTATAGTTTCTATGGTATTTAGAATAGATAAGCTAATATAATGGCGTTTTCTTTTCTGGAGAATATGTAAAATTTTTTCACTTGTTTTCTAAAAAGTGACAGCTCAAAGGCGTGTTAAAATAGAAGTAATTTATCGAAGGTGATGTTGGGTAAAATTCTAATAAATTCTTTATTTTTAAATGACATCATATTGCCATTTTCTGTTAAAAAGTGTAAGAAATGTTGCCCTTTTTATTAGAAAAGAAAACAGCATAAGTTAAATAAGATGGACGCAGATGCCAAATTATTTATAAACAATATTTTCATCCGATTTTTTCATTTACAAAAACGTATTTCTCTTCAATTTTAAATTATTTGCTGTTTCTTTTTTCCCAAAATTTTACTAAAAACTCAGGGGTTTTAGCTGCCTCCTATGCGCCTTTCACTGTGGCTAATGCAGATCATCAGGGAACCTTTACCCAACATTTCTCAGAATAACTAAAGATATTTATTTCAAACTTCCATTTTATTAAGTGAGAAGTTTTAAAGCAAATATCAAAGTCATAACAACAACTAACTTTTTATTTTTACTTTTTTAGTTTCTTACCTTTCATTCTCCAGTTGGTTGGTTTTTATCCGACTCTAATTGTTGTTCGTAAGAGAAATGAAGAACAACAACAACTGATAACTAAACGTATTTCTATCAAATTGATTTCATTTAATTTTTTGTAATAAAGTAGATACAAATAGAAACTGTTATTACATTTAAACAGGCCACCTAAAGCATTATATTAAAAAAAATTTATATGAGCTCTTATGAGGCAAGTGTAGGGGATTTCGAAAACAGCTGGTGTGCTCTGCTGTGTAAGTGGAATACTTAAAAGTGCTGTTAACCTTTTTTTTATTCTTCAACACCACTATAAACCGGATATTATTTATGAAAAGCATTTATTTGAAAAGAGATCCCTAAAGAGTTGTAGGGCATTCCTGTGCTATAATTATACAGGGAGTAAAGAAAATAGATAAATAAACAATTCATAAGAATCAAAGTTTCGTAAGTTAATCTTAAAGCAATTGATTTCAAAACACCTCTATCCTGAAATACTTTTTTAATTTCTTTTCATTTCTGTCTTATTCAACTCTTATTAATCTTATTAAAATCTTATTAAAATCGCGTGTAATCAGTATAAAACACAAAAGAATCTCTTCAATCCTTTTGTTATGCAAACAAGATTATTTCAAAAACCTAAAAAGGTTTGCATAAATTATAACAATTTGGCATTGAGGAAGGAGGAACTGAAATGATTTTACGCAACACTTTCATAATATTAGGCGAATAGAAAAGCTTTATATCCAAAATAGAAGTGTGTTGGCTAGAAAAAAGAAAATAAATAAAAGTTGGGGCATCATTTTAAAATACAAAAATAATGATTTCATGATTGCAATTATTGAAAAAAAGATAAAATACTAAAACAAACCAGATAATAAGCGACGTAGCAAAAGGTTATTTAAGTTTTACAGGGTTTTAATTCTTCATTTATTTACTGTATAAATATTTGCCGAGGGCTGGTTAGAAAAGTAACTCAATAAAAAATTTCATTTGAAAATTATAACTGATTCCCTGCGGTCTGCTTCAACGTTTATAGCCGTTCAATTAATTACTTTTCGTTATTACAGCTTTTAAAAGTCCATAAGTCCGGTGGGTTGTGGGAGACTGTTTTATGGATTTAAACTATTTTTACATTTGCTGCTGTTTTATAAAACCATTTTCCGTTTGCATTTCATTTATGTAAAAATACTTATTCGACCGCAAATTTATGAAGTACTCCGGAGAATTGTTTTCATTATATTTATCTGTTGCATAGTATTTGCAATTATAATATGAAATTTATTTGTTGTGTGGTTATGCAATTTCTATATGCATTTCATTGGCGCTTTTTACAAAATCGTCAGTAGACTTCAACTATAGTTTTGAAAAGTTTCAAACTTCTCAACTTATCAAAAGACTTCTATAAACCATTTGAGAATTTAAATGAAAACTCTGAAATAATTTTAAAAAATCACATTATAATAAGTGTAGTAGGCTATGAAATTTATAATACAAACCAAAACCCAACAAACAATTTTTATTCCACTTTATTAATATTATTACTCATACGTATCATGGTACTCATGCTAGATTATTGATGCGGGTCATGTTCTTATCTCCAACAAGTATTTTTACACGCTTTCGAAGCACATGAATCTAAAAAACAAAACATCAATTAATATCGGGTGTTTTTTTATAGAGTGATACAAGTTTAAATCATAACAAAACATAATAAAATATTTTTGATATCAATGAAGCGGTCTTAATTGGATAGAAAATTTTATGACATTAATGTTTAAATATGATTTCGCCCATGTGGCCGCCACGGCTGGCGCGTACAAGGCGCGTACAAGGAGCATTCTGGAACACCAATTTTCACAAAGTTTTCGTAGCATTTGCGTCCGTGTCTCACCGATAACTCTTCGAATGTTGATTTCCAAGTGTTAAATTTTTTGTGGTTTATAGACGTAGACAAGTGGCTTTACATAACCCCAGAGAAAATAATCCAATGGGTTTAAATCACACGTGAAATTATTTTTTCGTCTAAAGTTTCCTTGAGTAAATCAATTGTAGCGCCCGCTGTATGTCATGTGGCGCCGTCAAGTTGGAACCACATATCAGCAAGATTAATGCCAGCTAATTGAGGTACGAAAAAACTTCGAATCATGTTCCTATACCGTTCACCATTCCCAGTAATATTCTGACCATCATCGTTTTTGAAGACATCTGGGCCAATGACCCCGCCAGCCCATAAAGCGTACCAAACAGTAATTTTCTGTGGATGAAATGGCGGTTCGACAAAAGCTTGTGGATTCTTCTCACTTCGAACGCGACAATTCTGTTTATTTACGTACCCATTCAACCAAAAATAGGCTTCATCGGAAAATAAAATAAAATAATGGAAATTCAAAATCAATATCAATTTGCGCTTCAGTCCATTCGCCGAATTGGCGGCGTTTGGCTTTGATTCTTGCACAAGTTAAATCTAGAATTCTTTTAAGCCAAGATCTTTGCGTAAAATCTTCCATAAAGTGCAAGGACAGAACCCCAGTTGCTAAGAACGGCGACGAATTGATTGATTAGGATCATCTTCAATGCTCTCCTGTACAGCGGCTATAGAGTCTTCAGTGCGCACTGTTCGGCGTCTCACGGGATGCACATTATCAGTAACAGTAAATGTGGTGCGAAAACGATCTACTGTTATTCGAATTAGCAGCTCTAAAGGACGATTATGTACGCCATAAAATGGACGAACTGCACGATAAGTTTGACGAACAGAACCATTATTTTGATTAAAAATTTCCACAATTTGCAAGCGTTGCTCTGGTGTAATCTGATCCATAATGAAATGTCAAAGCGAACTAAACAAAAAGCAACTATCAGCTGTTAAATGGGTGACCAAAAAAAGCAGTGATGCCAACTCAAAGTTGTATCACCCTATCAAATAAAATAACACGCTTTTTAAGAATATCGAACTAAAAAATTTAAAATACATTTTTAAATAAATTTACAACAATAATAAAACAAAATACAAGTCAGATTGTGAACAATACATGGGGCGCTGGATATGCGAATAATAGGTCACATACGCCCAAGTTTTTTATCATTTATATCATCTATCTGCTCAACACTATCCTCTGCTTTCTAGATCCACCATTTAGCACTGTACATGTGGGGGTCATTATCTTAGAGCTGGCCTCGAGGAAAAAATGATATTGACTTTTAGTTTGTATTTGGGATATTGACTTTTTTAATTTCAATTATGTGCTGATTCTTTTTTCCCAACATATTAAAAAAAAATTCAAAGTGATCAATTTATTTTTATTATTTTATTTTATTAGCCAATATAATTTTTAAGGAGAAATAAAAATTTTCCTTCCATATTAATCATATATTTTATTTATAAATACACTTATAAGTTTATGTTTCAATTTTATTACAACTGTTGTTAATGACCGTTTTTTACTTCTTTTCTTTTTAGGTAAGTCCAAAACAAACAAAGGCCTTTGTCTTCCATTATTTAAGTTGCATTGAAAATGATGTTATTATTATGTGAATCATCTTGCTACAAGTAAGTCGTATGCTCTTGTTAAATGTTATTTGTAGTCGATCATAATATGGTAACAAACGAGCACAATTGGGCAAATATTTGCACAAGAAATCGTATTCATCAAATGCTAATGAAAAATGTCTTAATCCAGATAAGTTTGTATGTAGTTAAACAGTTTCCAGTGAAATTGATTTCGAGATTATTAGTCATATATAAAACTGTTTCCCTCGAAAAGCAACTATCATAATTAAAATATTTTTCTTAAGTATTTATTGGCTACGCATTTTTCATCAAATATTGGCCAAGTGTGGTCGTATATTTAACATAACACACATTAACTAAATCTAGTTTGAGAATTCACTTGAATTACCTAATCTGTTACTTAAAACGTTAATAAAATGTTTACACACAGATAAGCACCAAGTCATGCCACAGATTTAAATATTTTTCGAAAATGAAATTGAATCTTTTATTTTGTTTCTACAGAGAGCAAAAAGCTTAACTATTTTTCGGAAGTTTAAGCATTTATATCGCATTTCATTTACTGTATTAAATTGAATTATAATTAAAATGCTGGTGTTTGAATTAAATGATACATATAAATAGGATTAAGGGAGGAATCAATCAATTTAAATCAATTTAATATATATCAATATTTTAATTTATAATTCAATTTAAGTCTCGATATCGCTGTGAAATAAAAAAGTAGAAGCAATTCTGTTTCCGAACGGGATGTTTTTCAGTGAAATGGCGAATAGGAGAAACTTTTATAGGAAATAATATCATAATTTGCTAACATCCTTTTAGTTTGTTGCAGGTTAATTGCTTTATTTATAAAAAATATTGAGTAGGTTTATGAATGAATCTTTCGGTATATAAAAGAAGATGGATAATTTCAAGTCAAATCGACAAACAATTATGGCGTTTTCTTTTCTAGAAAAGGTGTAACATTTTTTCACTTATTTTCTTAAAAGTGGCGGCTTGGAAAAGTTTTAAAACAGAATGGGTTTTTCGTCAGGGCTCATGGATGCATTGCTAATAAATTCCTTATTTTGAAAAGGCGAAATGTTGCCATTTTCTGTTAAAAGGTGCAAAAAATGTTGCACTATTTTCTAGAAATGAAATCGACGTTAGACAAGAGCCCTTTTTATTTAAATTTAATTCGATCTCATGCTGTCTTTCAATTAATTTAGTGCTGATGCCAGCGGAAAAAATAAAAAAAGATTTTGCCAAATTTATGTATGTCGCATTCAAACTTTAACATTTTTGCCGCATGTTTCCATAAATTCTCTTACATATAAATAGTCTTTATACAAATTTTAAAAGATTATTTGATACAATAAAATGTAAATTTTTTTTTTTTTTTGTTGGAAATATGTAATTTAAAGTTTTGAAATTGTTAAAATTGAATTAGTCAAAAATATATATATTTCGGATGTGCATTTTTTTTAAATTATAAGATAACTGATGATTAAGGACCCTGAACTTTTAAGGATCTTCTATTTTCCTTTTTATATAAATATAATTGTTTATAAAATGAAATTTATTTGTTGGGTGGTTAAGCAATTTCCATATGCATTTCATTGGCGCTTTTTACCAAATCGTCAGTAGACTTCAACCACAGTTTTGAAACGTTTCAAATCTCTCATCTTTATTAAAAGACTTCTATAAACCATTTGAGAGATTTTAAAAAATCACATTGTAATAAGTGCAGGAGGCTATGAAACTTATACAAACCAAAACCCAACAAACAACTTTTATTCGATATATTTTCGAAAATTTTAAAATAATAATTTATACTCCATGATATTGAAAACCATACATTTTCTGAAATAAATTGCACACCATTTCATAGGGAATATTTGGGGCTGTAAAATAAAAAATAAAAAAATATTATTATTGAAAAAATGTTTAATATCTGCAAATCTTCTTTCCCTTTAACTCTTTGTTAAAAATTTCGAGTTTTTCGCCAAGTTATTTTGCTTTCTGTGCAACATTTAAATTTGCTTTTAAAATCTTCAATAAAATAAGCAAAAAAAATTATGTTCTTTTGTTAAATTTAGTTCAGAAAAATAAAAAAAGGCAAACAGTTGTAGAATAAAACGTAAGAAAATAAAAAAGGAAAAGTGATCAGTGAGTTCTAGTTATGACTTTGATATTTGTTTTTAGACCTCTCAGTTATTAAAGTGGAAGTTTGAAATAATATCTTTAGTATTCTAACAAATTTTGGGTAAAGGTTCCCTGATGATCTGCATTAGCACCAGTAAAAAGCGCATGGGAACCAGCTAAGAACCCCTAAATTTAACAGTTAATTTTTTAGCAAGTTTTTGGGAAAAGAGAATATTTAAAATTAAAGAGTTTAAAATATGTTGTTTTATGTTTTGTGGTGCCAAATATTCCGTATAAAATGACTTAAAATTACTTTCGTTTTATTATATGGTTTTAAATTCTCAATTGTTTTGTGGAAAGACATTAATTAATTAAAAAAGAAATGACCTTCTTCAAAATTGCAAGATCTTTAAGCAACAGTTGGAGCTATTATTTTGCTAAAAAATAATATGCGCCTTTTTAAAATTTTCATTATTTAAATTCAAGGACGTTTTTTTCAAAAATTAACAGTATTTCTATTAAAATTTGCAACTTGAATTTGCTCAGTATCGCCAATGGAGGACTTAACCGTATGGCGGTGATGTTATTAACCCGAATTTCATTCTTTACTGTAACAACTCATGGCTTCACATAAAACATGGCAGCATAGTTAACCACGGAAAGTTGGTCAGAAGAACTGCAAGCCTATCGAATATTCTGAGAAGTAGAAATAAACTGTCGAAAGAGAGTAACCGATCACTGGTCTGGCTGCGCTTAAAAAATAATTTCCAACGAGTGTTAATTTTGACTGACTCTGAGCTGCTTTGCAACTGAAAGCAAATATATTTTTTTTAATAATAACAACGATTTTAAGACGAATATTTTGAACAACAAAACTCGGCTAAATTTGAATTTATAAAAATTTGGCAAAAACTATATTTTGGTGGTACAACAACTAAAAAGAATAAAAAAGAATTTCTTGCTGATTTTCATCCAAAGCGAAACACGTCGTGTCTAAATCTTTGTCGCTTTGACAGGGAACGACCTTAATATTTGGCTTATGCCGTTTTCCTTTCTAGCAAATAATGCAACATTTTTTACACTTTTTAGTACAAAATGCCGATTTTATGTTATTTGAAATTAAAGAATTTATAAGCAATTAATCCAACATCCTTTACGAAAAGTAATTTCCGTTTTTTTTCTTTTTTGGTGGTGTAAGTACTAAATATCGGGTGTTTTTTATAGAGTGATACAAGTTTAAATTATAATAAAACATAGTAATATTTTTTGATATCAATGAAACGGTCTTTATTGGATAGAATATTTTATGACATTAATGCTTAAATATGATTTCGGCCATGTGGCCACCACGGCTGGAGCGTACCAGGCTCAATCTGGAACACCAATTGTCACAAACAGTAACATTCTGACCATCATCGTTTTTGAAGACCTATGGGCCAATGACTCCGCCAGCACATAAAGCGCACCAAAAAGTAATTTTCTGTGGATGTGATGGTGTTTTGATAAAAGCTAGTGGATTATTCTCATTCCAAATGAGGCAATTCTCTTTATTTACGTACACATTCAACCAAAAATAGGCTTCATCGGAAAATAAAATTTTGAATGGACGAAGTGCATGATAAGTTTGACGAACGGAACCATTATTTTGATTCAAAATTTCCACAATTTGCACGAGTTGCTCTGGTGTAAGTCGATGCATAATAAAATGTCGAAGGAAATTAAACAAAAAACCACTAGCAGCTATTGAATGGGTGGTCAAATAAAGCAGTGATGCCAACTTCAAGTTGTATCACTCTATAAAAAACACCCTATAGAGTAAAACGGACTTTCTTGCTGAATTTTATCCAAAGCGAAACATGTCGTGTCTACATCTTTGTCGATTTAACATGGAAACTTCGGAATATTTGCTTTCATGAGCTAAAAGCTTTTGTGGTTTTGAAATTAGTTTAAAGTCTGCTAATGATTTGTTATTAAAATTAATGAAATGCTAACATTGAAACAACAAACAGAGAATATTAAACCTTTTTGAAGAATATATTCAAGATAAAACAAATTCAATGCTGTTGGATTATGACTGTGGAAATATCTTAAAAATGTTCAGTATTTTCTAATAATGATTTGCTGACTGCTGGCTAGAAGCGGAAGATATTAAATTATACTTATCGGAATATAAATTAGCATAGTATAAATATATAAATAAATCTGTTCAACATGTGAGTGTATGTTTGAGTGTTTGTGTGTGTTCGCATTTGCAGTTGAGATAGGGTTAACTTTGTTACCACCAAATAATTTGCTTGAACAAAAAACAAAAACACTTAAAGTCGAGACAGCAAAAGGGGAAAACCACAATTATTTACTCCAAATCAAAATTGTCTTATTGAGTGTAGGGAAGTGTACAACATACGAGTTTTGTTAACTCAATGAATTTTAGCCACTATGAAATATTCATAATCTTTATCAACGCCGTCGTTATCACCAGCAACACCAGCAGAGTCATCCAGCGACACAAACGACAAGAGATAAATAAAATGAAAACAAAAGGAAACTATAAACAATAATAAACTCTTAAATAAAATTATATTCGCACACATTCATGCTATTCATAAAAACACCTGTAGTCGTGCGATACTTTTGTCTGGATAAACTATAGAAATTTTAAAGTGCATACGGAAACGAATATGCCCGTAAATAATCCATGTGGGGATGATTAAAAACGTGCACATGACAGTTCCGCGGGTTGTCTGCTCTCTGTTGGATTACATTTTGCTGTGTGTGTGTGTATGTGTGTGTGTGTGAGTTTTATATGCAAATAAGATGCGGTATAAGTGCTGATATCGTGGGTAGAAATGCCATCATAGTTTTTAAACAATTTCTGTTTCCATCTTTTATTTCCATGCTGATGAGATCGAAGTGGTTCTTAAATGTTAAGAGTTGTTTAGTTTATGCATAAATTTAGGAGCTGTTTGAAAGTTGTTCTAAATCTTTTTGAAAAATGATTTTTTCTAATATTTTGGAATATCTACGGGTTCCATCCCGTTTAAAATCACTGGAAATATAAGTTTAGCAACCCTCTTCTTTCGATTCTTACAAAAGAATCAAGAACACCGAACTGATCAGATATATAATTACGGATCAGATATATAATTTTACTGTGTTCAAATATTTTCGTTCACGATATCTCACGACTGATCTCACGCTGATCGCAGTGTTTTAAAATTTTTAGAGGTTGTTCAGTTTAGGCATAATTAAGACGCTGTTTGAAAGATTTTCTAAAAAAATGATTTTGTCTAAGTTTTTGGGTTATCTTGAATTCAACCGGTTCAAAATCACTGGAAATATTTATAAGCTTAAGAGCGCTTTTCTTTCGATTCTTATAAAAGAATCAAGAACACCAGCTGATCAGATATATAATGGCGGAATTTTTTAAATAAACTACATTTTAAAATATTTTCGTTTATGACATCTCATAAAAAGATTAATTGATTTTGACCAGACTTGCGATTAAATTAGTTGTGGTATTGATGAGATAAAGTTATTAAGAAACACTTAAAAATCCTATTTTGTTAAGTTCGAATTGGTTCAAATTCACATAAAATCTAAGTTCGGAGACAATCTTCTGAATGTCATATGTTTGATTTGAAACGATTCAACCGTTTACAAGTTATATGCAGGTCAATTTGCTTACACACACATGCTGACATAAAGACCGACTCTAAGAGTTAATCAGGGAAGCTTCCTAGGACCTCGAAATGTGAAGATCTGATGAGAATCAGACATTTTAAAAACGAGCTAAAATCAATAACATCCCTTTTTTTTAATTTTAATTTTCCAAGCCGGCAGCTAAAAATTAATCAAAAATAATTATAAAAAGTTTTAAACTCTTTGATTTTAATTATGTGCTGATTCTTTTCCTCCAAAATATAAAGAATGCAAAGTGCTCAATTGAAAGGTTTTAGCTGGTTTCTATGCGCCTTTCACTGGGATTAACGCAGATCATCAGGGATCCTTTACCCAACATTTCTTAGAATAACCAGGGTTATTTATATCAATCTTTCCATTTAATAAGTGGGAAGTCTAAAACAAATATCAAAATCATAACAAGAACTCACACATACACATTTTTATTTGTTTTAGCCATTTTTAAACTGAATATCGGTCTGCAGTTATGAAGCTTGAAAACGAAATTTTACCATTTACCACCGCTGCTGGTGCAGCTGAAGACTTCAAAAGTTAAGATTCTAAGACACTGAATACTCCTCTTAAACCTTTTTAATTATTACAAAAATCTACTTAATATTTTAAAAACCCCATAATTATTTAAGTTTTTTTTTATTATCGTTTGGTGTTTTGATTGCTTTGAAATTAACCTTCATGAATTTGTTTCTGTATTAATCCTGCTTTAATGTTTTTAAAACTTTTGTTAAGTTAAACATTTTTTTAACCGAGGCTTATTAGACATTTCTACAGCTTTTCGATATGTAATTCAGAAAACATGTCATAGAGTTCAGAAATCATCAATTTTCTTTCATATTAATCAATGTTAAAGCAAAAAGACGACAGTTTTAATTCATGTTTAATTTTAAAGAAGCAACTTGTAAATCGGTTCAGTCAATTTCAATTCGGAAAGTCATACTATAAATTTCTATATTTAAAACAAAATAAATAACTGAATTACAGAATATATTTTTTGTAACGCATGATAAATTTATTTTGTATAAGTTTTTCTATATGAAATAATTTACAGAGTAAATTTGTAAAGTATTGGGTGCACAGATGCCAGTGGGTAACTGAAACCATATACCGGCGATATTGTTAACCGCGTTTCTGTGACTGACTGTGCACGACCTATGGCCTTTTTATTAGAAGTAGCAACGTAGTTAACCACGGAAACAATCCTCAGAAGAACTGTAAATCAATATAGTTATTTGAGGCGTCAAAATAAGCAAAACTCTCGAAGGAGAGTAAACGATCAGTGGTCTGGTTGTACTTGAATTATAATTTCCAGTCCTTGCTTTGGGACTGATGATAAATTATATATTTCTGTGAATACGATTGATTTTTAAAAACTATATGGTACCGCGTGAAAGTACGAAATTCCAAATACAGTCGAACTTCCCTATAGTGAATCTCCACGGGGACAGACAATTATTTCACTATATAAAAACTTCATTATACAGAAATATTTTTTGTATTTTCTTTGTTATAAATTTAAAATACTCAGGTATTTTTGTTTGAACCACATTTTTCCATTTTTCTTTGTCAATAAAAGCTTCAATTGCATTAAGACATTTAAATATATTTGTCGAAACGTTGCTCTCCATCTCCAAAAAAAGTTCGAATTACATCAAGTGAAGAGGAAACGTGTTCTAATGTTGGTGATGTGTTATTAATATTTGCCATTACTTCACCACCCAGTTCCTCCTCATCGTCATCTGATATAATCTGCTGTAATCCACGACTTTCTAAAACACTGCTGAGAATATGTTCATCGGACGGAATGCCCATGGTTTGGCATACATCAATATCTACACTGACATAGTCTGCAAATGATGCATCGATGTTAGCTACTCTTCTAAATTAAGCCTGCAGAACAGCTAAATCTGATAGGGGGAAAACCTTCTTCATTCCAATTATTGGGTTGAATCTGCATGTCATCTTTTGAAAATCCTGCCTTTTAGAAACAGTTTCCCATAGTCTCTGCTTTAACATAGATATTCCACACTGTGCTTCAATTTCGAATAGCTTGAAGCAAATCTATAGCTTTTACAGGTTTGCTTTCTTCCATTTGTTTTCATTTTCATATTTTGGGAATTCCAAAAATATTACTTATATTCCTTATAGTGTTGCTAACAGGTGGAAAATAAAGCTGCTAAAAAGAGTTCACTGTATGGAGACAAAGACACACATAAAATGTATTTTTGTTTCCAAAATTTTGTTCATTGTAAAGAAAAATTCACTGTATGGAAATTCATTATACGGAGATTAAAAAAAAGTGGAACGTAAAAGCTGTGTTCTTGATTTTAGTTCATAATAAGGATAATTTCATTGTATAGAAGTTCATTATAAGGAAGTTCTACTGTATTGTCTTCGTGATCATGAGAGCCTTTTTAATTGTTGGCATGCGCAAGCTCCGTAAAAATAAGTCGTTTCATGAATACACGTGACCCTTAGCTTAACTTGACTCACGCTCACATCTCTAGTTCTAATTAATTCGTCTATTTTCTTTCAGCTCTTTCAATTTGATTCGTTCCATTCATGCCTGAATAATTATGCCACCTTTTCCGGCGAGCCGAAATAGTATAATTTGTACGTGTATACAAATTTATACACGTGAATCTTGTTATGTCCCAGATACAATAATACGTCACGTGTGAGACGTATAATTAATATTTATTAATTTAAAGTACGTCTACGTGTTTTATATGCTGTTTTGGATAAGAAAATATTTATGCGTGAATATTTCGTAGCACAATTATTTCGTGCACTAAAAGTAAAATTGCAGGGCAGCAAAAGAGAAAAGGCCACAAGTTACCCAAAGGCACGTGAAATATGAAGTAAAAAGCAGGAGAAAAAGTATCGTGTGTTTCTTCTCTTGTGTTTTATATGCATTTACGACTTGCGATTTAATATTAACTAAATTGGAAATGTACAACAAGACAAGTTTAAAAAATTCAGGGCAGTGCTGTAAGCAAATATTTATCACTAGAAGGATCATTTACTTGGCGAAAAGCGAAGAATATATTAAATCTAAAATTGTAAAATCATTTTACAAAATATTTCTTTAGAAAAACTTTTAAACGGCGCCAGCGAATAGTTCCCCAAACTAAACAACTTTTACTTCTTTAATTTTTACTCTCATGGTGATTCGTTTTTATCCCCCTAAATCGTCTTAAAAATTCAAAGAGATCAATTGAGGGGTTTTAGCTGATCCCTATGCGCCTTTCACTGGGGCTAATGCAGATTATCAGGGGACCTGTACCCAACACTTCTTAATATAACCAGAGATTTTATTTCAAACTTCCACTTTAATAAGTGAGAAGTCTAAAGAAGTATCAAAGTAATAACCAGAACTCAACGATCACATTTCTTCTTTATAATTTTAATTTCATTCAACAATTGTTTGGCCTTTTTCCTTCTCTAATTGTTGTAGTAACAGATTTTAAGAATAACAACAACTAACAACTGTTAAGGATAATTCCCAAACTCCCAAAATATGTACTAATTGGAAAAAGAAACAACTCTTGATGTTTAAAAACGACCGATCACCGCAATCCAGATCAAAATTAGTTAATCTGTTCGTGAGATATCGTGAACGAAAGAATTCTAAAAATGTGATTTATTTTTAAGAACTCTGAGATTACATAAATAATTCCAGATTCTTTTGTAATAATCAATAGATTTTGGCCGCTTATCACGTTTAATTTTAAAATTAAAATAATAGCGTTTTAGCTCGAAGAATAGCACAAAAGCCAAGTTACGATAGTTGTGCGGTTAAAACTAGGCTCAAAAGTTTCCCATGTTTTCTTTTTTTATGTTAAAATGTTGTGAAAGATTTAAGTTTGAAATATAAAAAATTATAAATACAGTAAAAAAGCAAAGAATTGTTAATAATGATTTTCATATTGCAAACTCTATTTCTTTTTTCTAACCGCTGTGTCATTCTCAAATCGTTTGTAAAACATATAAAAAAAAATAATATTAAAATAATATATTTTATTATTTCCACCAGACAGTTTTTCCATTTCGCACATAATACACATGATGAAATTTTCATTTATATATACATATATTTTTTTTTTAAGGAAAACGTGTGTGTTTTATTCCAGCAACTTTTGTGAAAGTATGCAAAACATATTTGTAAAAGTTTTTGAAAGGATATTGTAAAATGTGTAGCATGTCATGGCAGGGTATTTGCGAGTGAATATGTGCATGTGTGTGTGCGTGTGTGTGTGTGTGGTGTACTTTTATGAACACTTCTCCATTTTCATCGTAATGTCATACAATAATCATAGCAATTATGTTAAAATAATGCCATTGTCATGCAAAATTTTATTGCCAACTTTCTATGTTAATGTCCTCTTGGTTTTGTTTTATGTCACTTCACTTGAGTCTCTCTTTTTGTCAGACATTATTTTCACAATTTTTATCCGTTGCTTTTCAATTTGAATAATTTAGAGAAATAATGGAAACATAAAGAAAGTAAAATGGTGCCATATCATTTACATAAAACGTACGTTATGTTAGTGCCTACTGTGGGATGGTGGCATGGAATTCGGGTATGGGAGTATCTTCAATAACTGCTTCGCTAAATAATAATCATAATAAGAATACAAAAGATTTGGAAACCAGCAACAAGGAGTTGATGACTAAATTGGGCAACTAAAATGCCCAAAATTATTTTCAAAGGATGGCGTTCGCTAACATTCAGCTGTTGCCGTAATTGAATTTTGGTCACGCACAGTGACGTTTGAGTAGGAAAACTTTCATAGCAAAGGATTAGTTGCAAAGTTGGCAAAGTTATTTAGGAATGCAAACGGGACCTCCAGCTGCGAGAATAAATGAAAAACCTTTAATCCTATAATGGAACAAAAAATTCAGAAAAATGGGACATGAAGAAAATAATCAAACGGTAACACGGGTATTAAAACAAAAACGTATTAACATCAGCTTGATACATTTCTCGGATTCTTTTTCGCAATAAAATTTGTGTAAATAAGAACTGTTATCACATTCAACTAAGCCACCTAAACAGTGGTGACAAACACAATGAATGAAAGTGTTGCGACTTTCGAAAACAGCTATTCAGCTCTGCTGTGTAAGTTGAATAAAACTGATGTTGACTTTCCTGTGTGCCGAGGAATATTTATCATCATGTCTTTCTGAGATTTTAACTAAGAACAATCAGCCTATATAGATATTAATATAGAAAAAGCTTTAATTTTTAGCGGAATTCTACCTGAATTTGGAGCTCCAAGTTAAATGTCAGTTTTCCAAATATATACAGGGTTCTATTTGATCCTTTATTTTGTATAATTTTTTGCAATTTTCAATCAACTTAGAAGTTAATGTTATATAATTTAAAGTTGGAAAATGTAGAGTTTAAATTATCCTGGAATTGTTGTTGTTCCCAAACGAACTCAATCCTTATAAATATTTGAGGTATTATCGTTACTGCGACTGCAGTATCTTTGAAAAAATATTTCCGAAAAATGATTCCAAACAAATAAATAAAAAGTACAGTCATTATTAATGCATAACAATAAATCATGTTGCACTTACAGATATTCTCTTTTGAAAGTAGATGCAACTATAAAGACTTTAACACAAAGACATTAACTGTTGCAAGAATCAAGCTCGCATTGCATGTAAACTAAATGAAACATGCATCCAAAATTTAATAATAAATTGTTGCCCTTTTGAAACCAAAACTGTCCCTCTAAACGACTAGAATACTTAAATTTAATATAAAAAATTCAAAACGATATTCACCACTTTCTCAAATACATTTAAAAACACGAAATTTTCTACAATTTCATTTCCACAAATTTATTTTGATATTTTTACTTTATGATCGCTTCACAACACACTTCACTTGTAACGCTCACAGATATATTTGCCCTGTCCTTTGGGTTTTGCTTGTCTGCAGAGAAGGTTTTGTGACAAGTAATAAATGTTTGTCACAAAATTCTTCCTTTTCAAATATTTTTCGTTCTCTGAGCTCTCTGATGTTGTTGTGTTCACAGGAAATATTTAATTTATTTCAAATGCGAAAAGGCGCAAATATGAAATGCTGAATGACGGCTTTTAATTTATATAAATATTTTTTTGGTTTTTCGTTTGGAGAAGGATAAAAACACAGTGAACATTTTGCCACAAATATGACACTCATACTGTATATTGTTATAGGGAATTTTGAAGAATTTATATCTGCAGTTGTGGCATCAAGTGTTTGACTCAAAAATATTATAAAAAATTTTATAATGCTCAGTAGTATATATATATATATATATATATATATATATAAGGTAAATAAACAACTAAAAGTTATAAAAGGCTTAAATTTTGATTTACTAAATCACTTTCTTTTTATACAGAACATTTCCTCAGCATATTAAGCTCTTACAAAAATTACATCAAATAGCTTATAAAAATATTTTCGATTGATCACTTTTATGTCTCTGGTCATGGGTCCTTTATAAGTTCTTAGTCTTATCAATATAATATTTCATAAAAATATTTCTGTCTGTTTTATTTTTTACTTTCATTGATTGATTGTCGAGTAATTTTTCTTGTAAAAATTTTCTACGTTAATGGAACTACATTAAGGTTCGGTCACAGGCATTAAACTATTTAGCCGGAAAAGCGTAGCCAGAAAATACTAATAAAAACCTGTTAATTCAGGCAAGTGTTTAGAGAGTAAGAAATTTCAAATAATAGCGGATTCTACGCCACTGTTGTATATGAAACTGTTTTACTTAAGAAACATAAATCAAAGTCAAAAAATATTTCTTTAGTGGGAACGCTTATTTGGGAAAATATTCGCGTAGTGTGAGATTTTATTCACTATATTTAATGACTATTTTCCTACAGTTTTGCACACATCCTTGGGAACGATTGAAAACAATATTTTCCAAAATTTATATCTCAGTCAAACAGTTTCACTCCATTATCTTTTAGCATAAATTTTCTTCAGATTTAAAGTTAAATAGGTTTAGTAATAATAATAATGATAGTTCCCTCTTCAACCCTATTCAAACCACATCGACTTTAATGGAAAATTTATAGTAACGCAAAAAATGTATGAGAGTGCAAGACAACAAAAGAACAATAGTCGGCCCACTGTACCAAAATTTCTTCGAAATACACGAGAAAGAAAAAAAAAACACAAGCTACTGGATAATCAAAATAACGCCACACAGGCTTTAATGGTTATTTTGTTGAAAATAAAAAATATATCTCATATTCCAGGTTGTTTCACTATATGAAGCGCTTTCTAAAAGGGATTTACGATCTATAATAGCCGATTTGTGTTGAGATACATATAAATAATGTGCATATGTATCACAATATGTAGTGAAAGTAATTTACTCCAGAGTCATTTAATTAATTGTGTTTTGTTTTAAAGTGGAAAGAATTTGGCAGATATGACTGGTATATGTATCATGGTTGATGTAGCAACACTGATTAAATTTTACATCAGTGCTGATTAGTAAACAACTCTAGCGCAAATAGTTGAACTCGTAAGTTAGACGCATATGTAAAATCTTATGTAAGTAAATTTTTTCATCAGTTTTTCCATATTTCCTTAAGAAAACCATACAAATTAAGGCGTGTTACCAGCGACTGGATATAATTCTCGTTTTCTCATAATGAAATTGCTAGAAATAAAAGCTGTAATCACATTCAATTGAGCCATTCATTATGTGGTTATAAATAAAAATTCACATGATGAAAATTCAATGATGAAAGTGTAGCGGCTTTTGAAAACAGCTAATCGAAATATTAAAATGCACTCAGTTGTTAGATGTTTGTCTGTCGTTCCAATAAATATGTTTTGAAAGTAATAGAGAACAATACCTCCTTTTAGGGGTCGTTTCATTATATAATAGATCTTCCAAAGGGGATTTCCAAGGTAAGGTCATCTTTTTGAAGGCTCAACGGTATAATGGGTTTGTATACAAACATATAAAGTGAGAATGATTCACTCACAGACTTATTATTAATAGTAGAATTTTTGTACTGCGTTCCTAACAGGTCTCGAGGGCACTTGACAAATATTTTTTACTTAATTTGTATAGATTTAATGGATTCTGGAGGATCTATTTGGAATTTGTTTTTCTGCACATGCGGCAATTTTGCTTATAAACAAACCCAGTTGACTTGCACAACTTGACATAAAAATCACGAAGTCATCTTAAAAATTCCCCGAATTATTGAACTGTAATTCGCAATGATTTGCTTACATATGCTGGCCGAAAATGGTAATACCGTGTTCCGACGTACCCTTTAATTGCGCAATTAAGGAATTTTTTTTATAATTAAGGCATTAATTGTCTACAATTTAGCATACAATAAGTCAACTAATAATTGAGTAATTACTAATTAATTGTCTCACTAATTGCGTTAAACAGGCATTGCAACCCTGGTCATGAGTCTGTTTATTAAGAACTGTGTTCAGTGAGCAGAAAAAGTTTGCTACAATGGCGAGCCAAATGTCAAAAAATATACATACACATAAACAAAATAAACTGAATTTTTAAACAGACTAGACTGAATTCCAATAAATTAATAAATAATAAAAATAAAAAAACGAAATGGCTGGTGAAGAAGGTGACCTTTGAGCAATAGCTGCTGCTTTCTCAAACTTAGAAAAGTTGTCAAGTTTTCCTTTTTGTTTTTTAAGTACCGATTTTTAATAAAAAAAATCGTTTAGCAAGGACTCCAAGAGTTCAATATTTCTATTATATGCAAGTAAAATATCTTTTAAAGCTAAATTTGCATGCATTTTTTAAATTTACAAACACGAATATTCACGAAACAACTAAAAACAATGTTTTTTCAGCTGTCAAATGCTAATTGAGTCAGCTAAATTGAGTATGTGTGAGCACTAGATTTAATTGCGCAATTAAAATTAAATTGACTCAATTAAAAATGCATATCTGAACACGGTTTAACCCTTTTACAGTTTCTATGGAACTTAAATTTATAATAATTTGTTGGATAGATTTACATTTTATACAATTCAGAAGATCAAAGCAGGTCTGTGAGTACAGGCTTTTTCAACAATTTGTAGTAGAACTTTAAATACAATTCCAATAACTCATGGGATTATGCTAACAATCTTAGTCCGATTAAATTGAATATGTTATTGGGAAGCTGTTAAGGTACTGTCAGTGTATCTGCTGCTAAAACAGAAGCTCACCACAAGGCTCAGTGTACGAACTAAATAAAGTTCATGTGCATTTGAAACACTCACATGTCAGAGCCATGAAGTCGTATATTGTTAAGAAACATATTTATAATTCTCATTCTTCTATATAAATAAAAAGAAAATCAACATTTTATTTTGAACTTTAACTCTCACAATTATGTTTAAGTACTGCAATTAATTGTAGTCGGTACACTTGGAAAAATATCAAGCGGACTGTTATCTACTTCTCAAATAAATTATTCACTCACATAAATCTGAAATGGTAGTGTAACTTAATTTAACACAACATTTAAAAATATACGAGAGTGCTACAACTGACAACTTTTATATTAAATTAAGCACAATTATTATTATGCATTTCCAGTGTAGTTGGATAACTTAAAAAGTTTGTTTGCTTTCTGGTTACTCGCTATGATGTATGTGTATGTGTGTGTGTGTGTGTGTGTGTGTGTGTGTGTTTGCGTATGTGTTTGTTACCAGCAACTATTGTCTGCATCTCAGTTTTAATTTGTTTTCATGTTTGAGTTTATTTCTGCAAACAAAAATTTTTGCTAAACACTGAACAGAGACGACGTGCATGTGTGTGTGTGCATGTGTGTGCGTATGTGTGTGCTGTATTAGTATGCTTTGTTAATTGCTATTGAGAATAAAGTGTTGCAGTGTTACATGTTGCCTCAAGGAATTGCGTTTATGTGTTTGGAAAACTTTTCTACACACACAAACTTTTGAATACAATTTAAATGAAATTTTCGTTGCATTTACATTTCAAAGTTATCAATTACGCTACAATAATTATAATATTTTTTTTTACGAATGCTGTAACTTATCACGCGCTTTCTTTTCTGTTATATACGAGGGCTGTTTGATAACTCTGTGCCACTTTGCAATATCCCTAGCAGAAGCTTTAAAGCTTCTGCTAGAAGCTGCTGCCTTTAACTGCCGTGTGTTAGTAAATTGTTGTCACATACTGAGCAAAATGCAACGTTTATTTTATGTTGGACCGTTAGCAATAGCAGACAACATAGTGAATTTCAAGCCAAAATCCATAATATCTTCTATGAACTGCTTAGCTTCCTGGGATTTTTCACTCTTTCCAAACCTGAAAATTTATAAATACATTAATTTCACTATTCTATTCATCATTGACAGAATAGTCCAATGATATCACCGGATTTCTTTGAAACGGTGTGATAACTTTCCAACTTTTGAAAATTTAAAATTTTTCTGCGGGAAAATTTAACCCATTTGCTGCCAAGCCTAAATTATATAAAGTCATTCCCATTGCCAGTTATATTTTGAGTGTTATTGTTTAGCAAAACCGTGTTATATCTTGGTAAGTGCACATATACTATCATACATAATCATTTACAAGCAGAAAACTAAAGACGAGCATATTCGTCGTTGGCAATAGGAAGGCAGAAGGACTCGATATCCTTTTTCGTATTTACGTACGTTTTAGTAGAAAAACAAATAATAAATCTTGCAGATGGATGAAATAAAGAAAATGGAATAAAACGGGACACATTGCCAAAATTGGCAACACTTAGAAATTCACTATTGTCGATTGCAGTGCCTCGATATTACTGTCCGAGCTGTCCCGATAAACCTCCTTTATGTATTGGACTTTATTACAAATCCTATTTTGAGGATAAGGTACCGTAAGTGATTTAGTTGCTATAAAATTTTGTTTTAAATACACGATGAAGTTGATTTTTGGGTGTGTAAGATCATTCTCTATAAGAGATAAAGTATATTTTTTGTACAAAATTTTATTTGTAGTATTTTTCAATTTTTTTTACATGTTTATATTATATATAGGGCAAAAAAAAGTCTGCATGTTATAATATATTTAAAGTAGGACGAGTAGACTCGTCTTGACAGTGCGGGACACACTGGCAGCGAATGGGTTAAAAATCTCAATTAATAACAATAATAAAAACATGAAGAAAATTTTTCCCTTAACAAAATCTTAATCATGCTTTTTATTTTCTCCAAATTCTTTTAAAGAATTTGTAAGGGTTTTGGATAGTCGCTAAGCGCATTCCCCAGGGGCTAATGCAGATCATTAGAATAATTAAAGATATTGTGTTGATCTTCCAACTAAATCAATATCAAAGTCATAGCGAGAATTTAATGATTAAATTCGCTATCGTAGGTGAAATAATGGAGATGTTAGTGATTTTTTAGTTAAATTTGCTCTTTTCTTAAAAAAAGAACAAAAAAGACCCATAAGTTGGGGTGTAAGAGGGTTAAAATATTCCACAAAAGTGCTCTCCGTAACATTTTAAATAAATTTTTTTAACACATTTTATACCTAAAATGCAAGGATCACATGGATTCGTATGCCGATTAACAATAATAATGTGCCAGAGCTGGGAAACTTAAATGCCCCCTCAACTTATATTCAGATGTAAACTTTCAAAACGCCGATACACGTGTCGTTTTCTTTTTTTTCTCGTCTATCAAAATATAGAGGTCGGACCTTTTAATTTTTTTTTTTTGTGTTGTACAGTGTTATCCTTTTTCATTTTTAATATTAATATTCAATATTAATATACAACTAGTTGCAAGTTCGGCAATAATATATCAGCAATGTGATGCTTAATATTCGCATGATACAACAAAATATGTGTTTCAACACTGAAAAAAATGCTGTTAAATGAACTTGACTAATTTGCCAACTGCTGCTTAGAAAGTCTTCCGATATAATAAATAAATTTAAAAGAACTACAAATTCAGTCGTTACAGAAAACGTGGCTGCAAATTTAAAATGATTTTAATTTTTGTTTTCTTATTTTCCTTCAACAACCAACGCCGTCCGTTCCTTTCCATGTAATTAAGACACAAACGTTTGTGTGAAAAATATTCGCTGCTGTTTTATTTATTACCGGCATCATTATACGCCGCATATGTTTGTTCTACTCTGCTTAAACAATTTTCCAGGATATCAAATGGCCCTGCTGTTTTTTATATATTTTTTTTTTCTCTTTTTCATGTTTTAATATTTGACTGAGTACTTCTAAACATGCCACACGAAGAATGTTGCTTCTGATAATGTCTTAATTTTTTAGTGGCTGCGAACACGTACTGGCGTTTTCATGTGCTGGGCGATCGTTCGCTCCAACCACTTGTTTCGTTGTAATGCGAATATAATGAATTTTAAAATCGTGCTAAAAACTTGCAAACAACAATATTTTACCAAAATACAAAATAATTTATGTTGCAACGTGATTTTGTGCGTTTTGCAATAAATAAATTTAAAGCGCATACTTTGAGTATCAAAGGAAATATCCGGTGGGGAATTTATTTAAATTACATTTTCCAAATTGATTCGCTTTTTAAGAACTCAATTTTCAAAGCAATTGAAATACTTTGTTTTTTACTTCAACCAAATGGCGGGCTGTCCTATTTGCTGATTGTTTTTTTCGATATTAACTTTCAGGCATATAAAAATAATTCAACAGCAACGTGTTTATTCAAAAATATCTTTAACGCCAGCTTTTTATGAATGACAAATAGAAATCGAAAAAAAACTACCAGAAAAATATCACTGTTCGTTGGAAAGTTGTTATCGTTTTCCAGAATTTGTATTATTGGCTGCCTCCACCCGTTTCTGTGGCTGCACCACCGTCTTCCCCTTTTTAAATCACATCTTGCATTTGATTTTATTATTTAATTTTATTGTTATTAAATTCAGCTCCAAAGTCCTTTTTTTTATAACATTTTAAAATTTTTTTGTCCTCACGAAATTCGCCAGAAATAAATTATGCTTTTCGTTTAGTGCCCCTTTTGCTTCATGAATATATTCGCTGCTTTTTAAGGCAGCATTATTTTATTTATTAATTTAATAGTCTTCTTTCTTTCGTCCTGTTTTTTTATTTGATTTGTATGTTTGTTTGTTTGTTTTTTTTCTAGCTTTCACTTTTATTGTCTCAGGTCATAAAAACCAGGCACGTACTTTTTGCCCCATTTTATCAGCTTGTTTTTGTTCGACTTTATTCAACAGAACACAAAACAAGCAGCCAATTTTTTTCTTTCTTAAAATAATTTTTGTACTTCAAAATTGGTTTTTATTGCTTCGCATATTGTTTTAGTACTTGATAATTTTATTGTCGTGAATTAAAAACAAACGGTGCAAAAGAAATGAAAAACTTTTTAGCCACTTAATGCGTAGAGAGTTTCCATGGCTTTTTGTTTGTTAAAATTTATTAACGTTTTAATGAAATTAACAAAAATTGTTGGGAAAAGTTGCTTTGCCAATAAAATGTTTCAGAATTTTCATTTATGCTGCTGGAAATAAATGGTAGAAAACTATTGACAAAATTTGTGTCGAAACTCTGTCAGATGATGACGAAAAAATCGTAATTTAAAATTTTAAAATAAAATTTAGGTCTGGATCAGGGTTGCTACATGATTTTATGTAAAAAATTTCAAATTTGCTGATATCAAATAAAATTGGAAAGTCGGAATTGTTGAGTGGATTCTATATTTGAAATAAAATAAGGTCTTTTGTGTGTTTGCACGAGGTCCGTTAAAACAATGAGGCAAAGGTCCATTTAATCACGGTCTTACAGTTGCAGTTTCAGTTATTTCGAACTGTTGGTTAGACTGTAGGGTTCGTAAAAGTTACAAGTTGTTTGCAGTTCTTGGATTTTTTCTATCGAGAAAAATAAATGAAAGAAATTTCATAAAAATAAATGGAACTACGAGCCCGAAAGGCCTTGAAATATAAACATTCCACCTGAGAGTCACTGAAGTGTTTACACGTGTTACAAACTTTTCAGAAAAGATCGAAAACATGTGAATAATTATTTTCCTTTTGCACGTCTCAGCGCTTCAGCAACGGTTAGAAATATTGAGAAAGTACAAAAAATGTTTATGAAGAATTATCGAATCAGTATAACCGAGTTTACTGAGGATCAGGTCCTATCGGACGGCTCATGCTTTTTTTATTTTCAACTTTGGATATGAAATGTCTGACCGCGAAACTGTTTCCAACCTTGCAAAATTTTCACCGAAAAAATTGCTTGAGTTCTGCATCAACCACGCACGGCATTAACAAGATTCGAGGCCCTAAGACTTTTTCCTGTAGCCAATATTGAAGGCACAGCGTTCTGAGATTATCGAGGAAATGAAGGCAACCATGAAAAGACAGCGTTCTAGGATGATCGAGGAAATGAAAAACCAATCGCTTAGTTAGCTGAAGGATACAAAAAAAGTTGATAATGGAACTGCTTCGAGGATTGGAAAACACTCTGAAGTGAAGAAAATAAAAATTTGATGAATAAATAAACAATCCGTAAAAACCTTAAAGTTATTAAAAAGAAAAACGCTTTTAAGAAAAATAATTTTAAAACAGACTGGTCCGAATCGGTTCGAATTCATAAAACATTAAAATTTTGATTACGATGAACTCGATTAAGCTGCTCACACGCACACAAATTCCTTCAGAAATGGTGACATCCACTCTGAAGTAGTCAGACACACTTTCGAAGAATTCACAATGTCGTGATCTGATGAAAACCCGATTCCTGTTAAACGGACTAATAATTTTCCAACTTTTGAAATTTTTAAATTTTTCTACGGGCAAACTAAAAGACGTCAATTAAATTTTTTCCGTAACATAATTTTAATCATGCTAGTTCTTTTTTTCCTAATTCTTTTAAAGATTTAAATCAATCTTGTAGGGGTTTTGGATGGTCGCTAAGCGCATTTCCCTGGGGCTAATGCGGATCATTAGAATAATCAAAGATATTGTGCTGATCTTCCAATTGAATCAGCATAAAACTCTTAACTTTTCATGTTCTCATTTTATTATTCAAAGTGGTAGAATCTTATCAACTCAAAATGTAGTTGCAACAGAAAAAGGAAACCACTTCAGGACATAAATTGTTTTAATGCAAAAACAATAATTTGGAGTTAGCTTCTCATTTATTAATGAGGAAGTTTGAAATATATATCTTTAGTTATTCTAAGAAATTTTGGGTAACGGTTCCCTGATGATCTACATTAGTCCCAGTCAAAGGCTCATAGGAACCAGCTAAAAATCTCTCAATTGATCACTTTGAATTTTTTAGCAAAATTTTGGGAAAAAAGAAACAGCTCATAATTAAAATTAAATAATTTGGAGTGTTGATAACTTTTGTTGTTTCACGCGCGAGCACTCGCAAATTTTATAGTTTTTATTGAAAGATTTAAATTTCTTTTCTTGTGTTATTTTAAGGGAAGAAAAGAGCAGGTGAAAATAAAAAAATCTGAGGCATAAAAAGGTTATAATATCTCAGAGTCTACGGTAGTTTCATTCCCGCATTTAGTGTGATTGCAATAGGATTCATTGAAGGATTGACGTTCAAAGTTGATTAGATAGAGCTGTTATTTTGGTTAATAGCAGTTTGTTTGTCGTTATATTGTTTTGAATATGTGAGCCCTGTTTTAGTTGTGTGTAGTTTGTTTATTTATAATCATTTGTTTCGATGAAAGCTTCTTTTTTAATTTTTTCAGGAGGGTGGAAGTTGTTGATCAATTTCTGTCTAAGTGTGCATCATCGGAATTCTGTGATCCTAATAAATAATTTCAGAATAATCTATCATATTAAGATATTTATTGATAAGATAAATATTAATTGTTTAAAACTATTTTAGAGGGTGTTGTTGGCTGAAGTAGCGAACTTAAGACTACGAAGTCGTATCACTGGTCGCTGAATATTTTCGGCTGACCACAAGAGCCACCGTCTTGTACCACAAGAACAGACTACAGCACGCTTCTTCGTCGGTACCGGTATGAAAAATTCTCTGCCTTCTAATCTGTTTTCATCTGCCCCCTTAACGCTCTCCTCTTTATCTAATTCTGGCATAGTGCACTGCATATGTGGGTTTCTTTCCCTCAGTGCCAGTCGCAGACAAATAAAAATATATATGATTATAACCCTCAGGTCAAAAAACTTATATTTCATCACTAATCGAAGAAATATAAAAATTTATTTGCAACATACTTTTCGTTACAAAATCATTTCTATTTATATGGAATATTTCTTACAAGACTTTCTCAAAATAATGTTATTATTATTTATTTATTAATATAGAATTAAAAAAATGTCTTACTAAAGTTAACAGGAGTCCATGGCAACAAGACTTTACGTTTCAAACTAAAGCTGAACGCAAAATTAATTTCATAATTGTTGGTATTGAAATGGGAAACCACATGAGCTGCTTATTCAAAAGTGTCAATAACGATATTATTAGCTTTGCAACTTTTTTTCCTTTTTCCCTGGAAAGAAACATTGCAAAAGAATAGAAAACACTGGGCAACAACAAAAATGTAATACAAATAGTAGACTTTTCCTTTCAAAAATATTGAACAATTATCTAAACTTAAAGCAGTTTAATGGTAAATTGTTCTTTAATTAATTTATATAGTCATTCCGATCCATGCACTGCCATTACCTTAAGGGCAACATATAATAATTTTAAACTTGAAACTATATAAAACAAGTTTTTATTTTCTTAAAAGTCTTAAAATTGCATGCAGACATGAAAGCGTATTAAAACAAATTAAAAAATACTTGTTAATTCGAAGGTTGGATATTGAACAGAAATAATAATTCTCCGTTTAACAGCGCACAGACCATAAAAAGTCTATATTAATAACTTTCATATATTTCATTTTATATAAAGTACTTTAAGTTCGTTGTAAAGACATGGCATGATTAACTGCATGTGTCGAAATATAAAATAAACTATGAGAGTTGTGAAAGTAATAAAAACAATTAATTAAATCCAACAAGTATTCACATTCGATAAAACTATTAATCAAACGACTTTTGACTCAAGACTGTGACATAAAAAGTAATTCGGCGGCATAAATCTCGGGAACGATGGAGACCTGTTCTGAAAATAATATTTTCACCAAATAAATCGATTTCTAAACGCGTGGCAAGTTGCGCCGTAATATTAATTCCAAATTATCATTGATGTTTATCTGACTAAATTTGTTAAACAAAAATGTATTCCCCATGTCTCTATAGTGCCCGCTACAGTTGCTTGTTCATTGTGGACAAATTAAGGAACGATGTTGTTTCGATTTAATTGTATAAATTTCTTTGACTTGTTAAATATTTTGAGCAGACAAGCGCAAAATTAGTCCTACAGCCTCCGATATCTGCACGATTTAGTTGCCCACCAGCCCAATTATGTTGACACTAAAAGAAACAAACTGTTACATGAACTTATCGAATTAATATTCAATTAATATATTAATTATATTCATTAATATTATAATTATCTTCACTTGTATCGGGTGTTTTTTTTTAAATCTTAATAAAACATGGTAATATATTTTCGATATCAATGAAGCGGTCTTAATTGGATAGAAAATTTTATGACATTAATGTTTAAATATGATTTCAGCCATGCTGCCGCCACGGCTGGCGCGTACAAGGCGCAGTCTGGAACACCAATTTTCACAAACAGTAACATTCTGGCCATCATCGCTTTTGAAGACATATGGGCCAATGACTCCGCCAGCCCACAAAGCGAACCAAACAGTAATTTTCTGTGAATGGTGTTTCGACCAAAGCTTGTGGATTCTCCTCACTCTAAATGCAACAATTTTTTTTATTTATGCACCCATTCAACCAAAAATGGGTTTCATCGGAAAATAAAATTTTGAATTGACAAAGTGCACGATAAGTCTGACGAACAGAACCATTATTTTGATTAAAAATTTCTACAATTTGCACGAGTTGCTCTGGTTTAAGTCGATCCGTAATGAAATGTCAAAGCAAATTAAACAAAAACCAACTATCAGCTGTTAATTGGGTTGGAGTTTTATCACTCTATACAAACACCCTATAGTTTAATGTGTCTACCGAACTAAAATATTTGAAATAAATACATTTAAAAAAATAAATTCTAAAGCAATTGCTTTTATTGGAAAACATTTATATTATTATCTATTTCGATTATTTGATTTATCGGTTAACTGAAAATCTTATTTAAATAAGTATATAAAAAGTTTTGCTTTGTCGACTAGTGTTGGCAAATTGGCTTTCGCATACATGCATAAGAATAACTGCTTTACCAGTCTAAAATTTCCTCGTAGTAGAAAATTTTATTTATTTTGCAGAATTTCTTCACATCAACATGTTTTCCAGAGATTCAAAACTTAAAACTACTTTCGCATCATTTAGTTTTCCTTGCCATTTGAATTTAATTAGAAAAAAATTTCTTTGGCTTTCTTCGATATAAAATAACAAAATTTTATATGTAAACGCAAACGTAATTGTAACAGAGCAAAACGTATTCCCTTATAATCAGTTAACTGCCGGCACACACACACAGAGATAAAAAACTAGAAAAAAAATAAATAAAAAGTTATAAACAACTTTTATACTCCACTGTTTAGACAATGCACACACACACACACTGACTTACAAAATCATATTACAGTGACTGTTGTATTTCTCATAAAAACCTCTCATTTTACCAGTTGCTGTGGTGGCGGTCGTTGTCATCGTTACACCAACAGCACCAGCATTTGTCGTGTTGTAATTGTTGTATGTAAGTAGTGTTCGTTCTAACCATTTTACAATTTAATTATATGCTGAATGAATAAGAAATTAAAGTAGCTAATGTTCTTTATTCAGAACAACAACACTGGAAAGAAAAATACCAACTAACGAACTATTTATGTGGATGCATGCATGTGCATGTTTCCATATACATTGACAATTATGTATTAGAGAGCTGCTAGAATTGCTTAACATCATCACACACTAAATTATTTGTCGAGTTTTGATCAAGTCTATTCAAAATATAAGTTGGTTATTAAATTGTTGTGGGAAGCGTGCGTTTGAGTAGGGCTGCTTTTGTGTGCCGTCTATATCGTCCTTATAGCGTCAAACTGTCCAATTTAAAAATTTGATACTTTTAAGAAAATTTGTCAAATCAGTTATAAAATAAGAATATAATTTTCCAAATTGAATTTTTGCAAAAAGTTTTATTAGAGATGGGAGAGAACTATCCCTTTCTCCATTTCTATGTATCCAAACCTGGTCATACGTAATGAAGAACAATGCTAACGAATCGGAAAAAATGCGTCCTGCATGTTGGACATAACTTTGAGAAACTAATTTAATTAAATGGTTAGAGGCACTGGAATTGTTGACAGCGGCAGATGGTGGATGTATTCTGAGTCAATAAAATATTTAAGTGTTTTAGTATTTTTAAAAACGACCGAGAACGTATAGATGACGACGCTTGTTCTGGACTCCTCGATACATCCAAAATCCGGAAAAAGATCAGAAAGTGTAAAATGAATTGTCATGAAGAATCGTCGAAGAGTTATTGCAGATGATGATGTCGGCATATCCGTTGGATCGTGTCAAGCAATTTGTTCTGATTATTAAGAGTTACAAACTTTTCGAAGAATTCTGAGATGAAGTGAATAACGGCGCTGAGACTGCATGCCTCAGCACATTCACATCCTGCGAAACTGTTGAGAGAGAGGAGAGAATTTTGGAGAGAATCATCGAATAACTTTCGAATTGAAAAGATGCTGGCATGATCGATCATGCCACGCGGTTTTTCGGAAGCACTGGGTGTCAATCAATCACAAATTGTACTCGCCTCCCACAGCAGTTGTTCCGAATATTTTTGAATCCGAAATTTCACTTCGATTATTTTTGTTTTACCTTCTTCAAAATTGTGTTGATTTTCTCTATTCCAACAAATCAAAATTTTATTTCGTTTTTAGTTGATGTAGTTCTTAATTTCACGTTATGAAATTGTTAGTTTCTGTTCAGAAATTAAAAGCAGTTAAAAAAAAACTGATCGATTTTCGCTTTGTAAAGTAGTTTTCTGGGAATTGAAACGAATTTCGCTTGGAATTTATTAACTGTGAGAGTTCTGATAGAATCACGCCATATGGTTATCCCTCCCATTCACCAAATCTTAAGTCGTGAAATATTTTCTGTTCGCATGATTAAAAGGACTATGAAAGAAGACGTTTTGCGACAATTGAAGGGATAAAAACAAAATCACTGAGAGCTCAAGACCATAGATGGAAATATATCAGAACCGCTTCAAGGATATAAAAAATAACGCTGGCGCGAAAATCTTATATTTGAGGGGAATAGGCAATAACTTTTTTTAAAACAATTAAATTGATACTCACTTATTGCAAAGATCTCGTACGCGAAGTAAAATCGATATCGTTTTGTAAAAGTTCTTTCAGTATCAGTCAGATGATTTAATGTGCTCTATTCGCACATTCGAAAAGATCAGGGTAGAAATCAGCATCATATTTGATATATCTTCTGTTTCTGTGACAGTTCCCAGCTAATTTGTAGAAAAACACAAACATATTTGGCCTTCATACATTTTGTGTAGACATCTTCTTTGCCCACTTAAAGTATGAGGTCTGGATTTTTAAACCAGATAACCAAAAACTTCATCATTGTTTGCATTATTTAAAATCTACAACGAATATGGTTAGAGCAGAATAGTTTCGATTGTATTCACTTCAAATAATAGATCATCCCATGCCGTTCTCTGGTGTATTTGTATGTATGAATAAGAGATGGTGGAGAAACTACTGGCTGCGTGATAGAATTATATACCAACAAAACAGTTACTGTTGCAGAATTATCCACATTCGCACAACACAAAAGATGCAAATTATACAAGAGATTTATTTAATTTATACTCTGCTGCTGTACTTCACGCTAGTCTCGTGGCAGCTATTTATAAATACAGTGATTTAAATAGCAAAAAAAAAGTTTTCGAAATTCATAAGGAGCTCAGGTTCCACCAGGATCATAAACAGCTCAGCCAGTGTTTAAGTTTTAAAGTATTTATAAGAGAAGACTTATTATATTGAAATCTTCAACAGGGGAAGAAGGCAGCCTCTTTATCATAAAAAATAATAGTAATAATAAGAATAGTAATAACAATAATAATAATAACCATAATTATAATAATAATTTTAATAATAATAATAATAATAATAATAATAATAATAATAAATAAAATAATAGTAATAAAATAGCAGTCACTTGAAGGCCAATAGCACACAATTGTTAAGCTCTTGATATTAAATTTAACTAACAAGCAAAACTGAGCTAATAAAACAAAAATAACGTACGTGCCGTGCCGTCTACTCATTTAAGACAACTTACAGTTCTAAAGAATAACTTAAGTTCGCGGGTTTGTCGGTAACCAGCCGGAGTCCCAATCTGTTAGGATCGAACTAAAGTGGAAGACATAGTGTTAAGAGGCCAGTTGACGACAAATTTTACTTCAGAGCTGAATGGTTTGCTACGGATGCTAAAAAGGAAAACAGTGAATCACTGGCCATAATACTAAGCGATCAATGCCTTCAGCATTGAGACAAGGTGGCATTAATAATTACCACAATCCTGCACTTATGCAGGTCCGAAGAATTCGTCAATATATTCATGAATGAGTGAAGAGTCGAACTTCTGATGTAGGACATGGTGTAATCATGCGTTCTTTATTTCAGCCAACAGCACCCTCGATACACCCCAAGAGATAACACCTCCCCAAAACGGCCCCCTTGCCACCGTTGATTCGGTTCCCTTGCAATGCCTTCGAACAAAGGAATTAATGGTTGTCCGCCGCATCATATCATCCTGTTTCCTTAAAAAGCTGGAGAGTCTGTTTATCTTTAACAGAAAATTATATCCCACTAACGATGCCTTTAAGCTGGTCAACGCAGAGCAGTATCTCGTATTACTATTCACCGTAACAGCTTGTCCTGCAATCGTATTAAATGGGTGGGGCCATCTCAGAACAGTCTCCGGTTGACGCAAGCGTTCGTTGTGACAACTAAGAAGTTTTTTATTTCTTGGGCCCATCATTGCAGGGCCACGTTCTTTCCCACTTCTGTTGAACAGGCTTTTACAATTCACTTCAATATTATAATTAAACCGTGATGCTGATTAGTTTTTCTTAATTTTTATAAAGAACTCGTTTTTTTAAGGGGATTTCAGCTAATTTGTATCAGAGAACGAAATAGTGTACAAGAATGTACACCCGTTGTACAATGTACACCCTCAATACATTGAAGACATTGCCTTTCTTTCGTCGTGTATACCTTCGGCCTGTACTTGTGTACATCTCCGTGTATATGGAGAGGCCATATTTCACAGTTGCAATCCTCTATAGTGATGGAAATAATAATATCTTTTGAAATTCGTTTTCCTGGCAATTTTATAAGGATCGTTTTATTTATGAAAGTATACTTACCTCTTTCACATTTAATTTCATTTGCAAAATATGCAAAATGCGGCAAATTCTTGGAAAATAGCCGCGTTTCTGTTGTTTCGTGTTATTGCTTGCCCGAAAAATGAATATATTTTATTTCTCCCTTTTTATTATGAGTATATCTGTTTTTTGTGGTGTTGTTGTTATGTGTAGTTTTAAAAAGATACAAAAACAAAAATAATGTAATCATCACAGCAAATGTGTAGACGTACATAAGGTGAATTCCATGTTTTCAGTGTCTTCAATGCACAGTCCTGTACTCTCAAGATGTAATTGTGTATAAAGTGTGGCATGTATACATTTTTCAAAGACTTTTTTTCCGATGTCGTTGATGAAAACTTGTGTACACAAAGGATACAAATGTACACTATTTCGTTCTCTGATTTGTATGCTCAGCTGACTACAGATAGTGCAGCTAATTAAAGGTTTAATAATTTATAACTAAAGATTTAATTTTTTATGTCCAAAAAGTGGCTGGTCCTTGAGTCACTTATTGCTGCCCCATAGTTAGCGATTGTAAAGATTTCAACCAGAAAACATCATTAAATATATCGGCATAGAAAACTTCACTGACTCTCGCGCCATTTTGATCCACAATTAGGCATCTTAACAGATCCTGCAGAAGGTGATAAACTATCAATATATTCTCTGCCGCAGACGCCGGAATGAAATAGTTGATGAAAGAAAAATGTTGTCATGTAATTTAACTAGAATGCTGGCATGGGTCCTACAAACAAAAGGACAAAGAAGCGTTAAAGCTCTCGCGCGACAACTCATGTGAAATACTTTCAATTATCGTCGCTAGAAGCTCACCTTGTCTTTACCCATAATGGAAAATGCCTGTGATCACTGTTATACTAAATAAAATAAACAAAAAAATAAATAATTTTTCACATATTAAATATGAAATGCTGTTGACATTTTATTGTTGGGTCATATTGACCCAAAGGATCATATTGAGCAAAGGATCATGATGTAAAATGGAAACTACTGGGAATTTTGAAACACAATTTTCTAATCTAGATTGACATGAAACCATTTTGTTTTTTTTTTTTAATCGAGACTTAAAACTTTTGCTTATGCATTCCAATTAGTTGCCATTTTATAGCATTTATTGCTTCTCCTCTAAACTTTTGAAAAATGATGATATAGAATATTGTATTGTAGATGACGATATCCATTTAGATATTTTATTCGTAAATGTAATTTTTCCATTGTAGTATAGAGTACAATATTGCTCTTCATTAAAACTTTAAGGTTGTCACAGATATTTGTTGCAACTAATTCAATGGCTCTTTGAAAACTTTGATATATTTTAATCAAAAACTATAAAAATAATCATTTTTGATTTAAAAGAACTCTAGCTTTAAAAAAAATGTATGCAGCAGATTTGTGTCTGTTTTACGACCCCTGATACGTTGTATGTGGCGCAGATATAAACTAGACAAGGCAATATTCTCAAAAGTTGATGCCTCCTCGTCTCTAATACAGAGTGTTTTTTATAGAGTGATACAACTTTGAGTTGGCATCACTGCTTTATTTGACCACCCGTTTAACAGCTGATAGTTGCTTTTTGTTTAGTTTGCTTTGACATTTTATTATGGATCGACTTACATTAAAGCAACGCTTGCAAATAGTTGGAAATTTTTAATCAAAATAATTCGTCAAACTCGTCCATTCAAAATTTTTTTTCTCAAAGAAGCCTATTTTTTGTTGAATGGGTATTTAAATAAACAGAATTGTCGCATTTGGAGTGAGGAGAATCCACAAGCTTTTGTCGAAACACCATTCACAGAAAATTACTGTTTGGTGCGCTTTATGGGCTGGCGGAGTCATTGGCCCAGATGTCTTCAAAAACGATGATGGCCAGAATGTTACTGTTTTTGAAAATTGGTGTTCCAGATTGCGCCTTGTACGCGCCAGCCGTGGCGACCTTATTTATGGCCGCAATCATATTTTAAAATTAATGTCATAAAATTGTCTATTCAATTAAGATCGCTTCATTGATATCGAAAATATATTACCATGTTTTATTAAGATTTAAACTTGTATCTCTCTATAAAAACACTCTATAACTTAATTTTTCACTTAAAGACATTGACTACTTCACAAGTTGCATCCTCCATCACCACTGTGCGTCGTTAGCAACAAAAAATCTAAATATGGAATAAAAAATATGATAAACAATTTCATTCATCCCTTTTATATAAAACACTTTTGCAAGCTTTTTATATTCTTAATTCAAACAGTTGGAAAAAGGATTTACACGAGCACATACACCCGCGTAGCTGCATGTTCGTATGCGTTCTATTTAATGCAAATTAATTAGTTTTAGTGTTTACATTAGAAAATATACTTGCGAAATTGCATTTCCAGAAGTGTGAGAATAGACACACTTATAAATCCGCAATTACACACACACACACACCCACACTTAAATATGCATGTCTGTTTGTGTTGTTGCGTAAGTAGCTAATTGGGGCGGCTGAAGGTTTCTTCTCTGTGAATATGCACGAGTAGGAATAAACAATTTAAGACAAAATTATAGAAATTTATGTATTCCAAGTCGACTTTGTTGATGAACGGCAAAGAAAAAGGAGGAGGTTAAAACGGTTCATCAGTTTGCAGCCACTTCCAAGAGATATGCTGGGCTGCTTGTCTGGGGTGGTTAGATGACTGGCTGGTTGCTAAGTTTGTGTAGGTGACAGGCTCGTTATCATGAATTTGTATAAAAGATTTAAATATATGGGCGAGGATGAGAAGTAAAAAATACAAAACTCATTTCAAATTGTCACACACTTCAGGAAAAATATTTACACGGCCCGTCGCAAAGCAATTCTGAATCAGGCCTCTGATCGTCTACACTCTTTCAAGAGTTTGCCTTCTCACTTGCTCTAATTAATGCTACACCCCAGATATTTGTGTAGGGTTGCGGTTCTTCTGCAGAATATTCCGTGGTTAATTACGTTGCCACTTCTACACGTGAAGTTGCAAGTTGGGTACAGTCAGTCACAGTAACGGGTAAAATACGGGTTAACAATATCGCTGCAAGTGTCGTGGTCTCTAATGGGCATGTGTGCGCCAATATTTTGTAAATTTAATTGATAAGTTTTTTGAATACCAAAAAATTAACATGCCCGACCAATTGGCTGCCTTAAAATTGGATCTACAACAATTTGACAACAAATTATATTTAAATTATAATGCCAGGAGATTATTTTTCAAATGCAAATAAATTTCATATAATAAAATCGGAATAAAAGTTGCACTGAAGCATTTCGATTGACATTTTAAGTCTTCAAGACCGACATTTCGTATCCTGCACAACCGAATAGCGAACAGTTTCATAAATAAAATCGTGTAAATATGTTGTTGATTGAAATGATGTTGTATCAATTTGTTTGGAATTGTAATATGCGCTTGTCTTACGATTTGTGAAATTGAAAATAAGATAAACACTTCAACTTAATGTCATAAAATGTTTATATATTTTGCAATGTGTCCTTAGACACAAATATATTTTGAATAAATAAATTTTATTAACTTCACTTTTGTCCATCACTGTACATTTCGGACCCCCCATCAGTTTATAATTTGCATGTTGTTTTGTCTCATTATACACTGCATTGTGTTGAAAATAAGAAGAGGTTTTTCGTTTATAATTTCATGTATTAAAATTGTAGTACTGCGGCAATAAAATGAAAGAAAACAAAAAAAAGAGTTGAAACAAAAATTGTACGAACAAAAACAACTGAATATATTATGCAGATTAGTGTCATTATATTATGTCGCCTGCATTTCTATGGCACTTATCTATTTTACGAGATGACTGAGGGTTAAACAGGAACACCAGTTAATTTAATTCAGATTATAATTTTGTTTGAATTGAAACAGGAAAATAATAATCTGTCTTGTGTTGCCTGTGAATGCTGCTGCGTGCATTATAAAGGATTTCTCGCACCACAACTTAAATGTAGAATGTTGTTATAAGTTGAAATATGGACCTGAGAAATTTTTTCTTGACATAAAAATTCGCTTAGGGCAAGGGGAGATGTGTGCCAAACATGACTAGAAACTTTTGTTTCCTCGTTGTTGTTACACCGTTTTTATTTTAACGTGCATGGGTCCTTTTTTAACAGCCACTTTCCTGCTTTAAGTGCGCGTGGTAACAGGCGTTTTAGATAATATTGATTTGTCAAGTGTAAAGCGAATGTAAAGACTAATCTAACAGATCTAGCAGTACTACCAGTAAATAGGCCTTAAAATGTCTTACAACTGTGTGAAATGAAAAGTTTGGGTTGAAAACATTAACAAAAAAAAATTATTGTCAGTAAATCTGAAACTCATATTATTGCCAGAGATCTAGTTTTATTACATATAATTTCCTGAGAAAAGCTTAAATATTTTTTAACACTCCTTGTTGTTTCCAAAACAAAATACTTTCAAAAATTGAGCATGTCTACAGGGAGCTGTTGGCTGAAGTAATTCATTCTTAGGCTACGCAACTTAAATTCCGGCTTCGATTCTCTGCCTATATACGATTGTGGTTGAGGGGAAGATGGTACAGTTTTAAAAAGAGCGGCAAAGAACTACACTTACCATAACCCTGCGTTATACGATATAAAACTAAAATGAAGACAACTAATTCGTTGAATTCAAACTATTTTCCATTGTCAGAGTATTCTCTAAAGTCGTGTACGATTTAATGTGCGGTGTCGCAAGTCATCGTTTTGTGTCAATAGTTTCGAAAATAAAATTTCCAAATAGCGCACCAAATAGCAACGCAATCAGTATGAAAAGGACTCTCAATGTGAGCTCATAGACTTTATGCAGCAACAAAAATTCAGTTATTGACCTGATGCCACAAAAGGAGAGACCGATTTTTATCTACTTCAGATAACTTTAATATCTAAGATCTTATACACGTTTTGAAACTGACTTTCCTAAAGCATAAGATTCAATATCGATAGGAATTTCATAATTCAAATAAATCTAGAATGTCAAAATTTACATTCAACAAAATTCTTTGTATCTTTTACTTGTACTATTCAAGTGAACTTTTCTAAGCAGCATAAAATATTTTAATAAATATTTTATTACTTTTTATGTCAAATGAAAATATTTTGTTTCATCTCAATCAAAATGTTGTGACGTTCTTTTTTAAATTTACATACATATTTCTTTTGAGAACCTTTTCCAAACAATGTATTTATTAAGTTTCTCAACTCAAAATTGTATCTGTCCTTTTTCCGTTCACAAAACACACGTTGTTCATGTGCAGGACTCTCCATTTACTAGCACAAGAGCCTGCTGAACATTTGCCCCTGCATATTATGAAGGAGAAATTTGCTTTCAGAATAGTAAAAGAATATAAAAAAGTGGAACACACTGGCTGGACTACGATGTGTTTTAAGCCCCACATATTTTAATAAATTTTTTTTTATTTTAAGAAATTCTTTTGTGAGTTTAACGATGATGAGTATTTCAACTATGAAAGAGCAGTCTTTTTTCCTGCAAAACAATATAAAATAAAGGGAAAACAATAAAAGAAATTGTCTTAATATGATGCATGTACGTTCTTTTTAAAAGTTCGGACACAAAAAAAAGTTACGGAAATAGTTACTATGGTCTTAATTATTAAGAAGGAATTCATTTCAAGCCTTTTCCACACGTTATTTAGTCAGTTTTATAAGTAAAAATTGCAAAATAGTAACTTCATGAACATATAAAGATTGACAGAACATAACCCCTCCATTTTATAACTCCTCTAACAGAGTTGTCACACCAACTTGGTTTCAATAAATTCTTGGTTCAGCATTAAAATCAACTGTTTAAGCATGCTTTTACTATACAAAATGTTTTTGTTAAAACCGTTTTAAAAAATTAGTTTTGAGTAGATTTTATTAAATGCAAACATGTTTTGTGCCTGTTTTGTCTGTGCTGAATTGAGTGCTGCCAAGTTTATCTTGAAAACATCTGATAATACCTGAAGAATGCCAAACCCACTTGACACAAATTTTACATCGGAGTCGTAAAATAGATTAATCGTTCCTGGACTAGTAGAATAAACAACACCATTCGATTTTGTTGCCTGCTACATTTGAATAGTGATCAACACTAGATTCTATTTTTGACCGTTTTAATTGTTTAAGGAGCCGCCTACTTAAATTAAATTGCAAATGAGCGAGTCTTGCATAAACGTTACAGCTTTCTATGGTTTTTATATCTCAAAATGGTTTGATTAATATCTCATTTATATTCAAAATTATTGGCGCACTCTTGCTGTTATTCAAAATATTAATTTGGTAACTATTCGACATACTGTTTGTTGATTACAAAATTTATTATTCAAAATGTGCATCTTTTGATTATCTGCTGCAGACATATGCAACTTCGAGCACACTAGAGTTGTCAAATCATTCGTGTTGAATATTTTTCGAATGACAACATTAATTTTATATTTCTGCAACGAATTTTTTTTTATCAAACTTTCCTTCGCTTATTTCCAAGGGCTTAAGATAACGCTTTTATTTACAAAGAATTTATAAGGAAATATTTTTAGAAAACACACATTCATTGAGTCTCCTTACAACACAACTTATCAGCAGAAAGAGATTTGGGGCCTGCTTCTAAATGCATCACGGCATTGCAAACGAAGATCTGAAGCAGATGACATGTAATCAAGTGCAATTATGGAATTTAAAAATGGCTACTTTTACAAAATAATATCGACCAAATTGCATCAGCGTTGCTTAGTCGAGTTTTATCAAGTGATGCACAGCTGTGATGCATTTACGAACAGGCCCGTACTTAACTATTAATAAAGAGAGCAAATTTTTATCAATTATCTTACACATTATCTTAAATATATTTAAAGAAAAAATATTCTCAAATCCATTTTCGGTGTTGGCATAATTAAAAATCAAGCTTTCCTATGCATTTAAAGATTTTGTAAAAAAAATTTATAAAATTTACTTGCTGTATAGACGAAAATACTAGAGTTGAAAGGCGATCTTGCCGGCTTTCAAGAGACTTATTGTGCAACATAAAGTCCCAGAATTTAAAATCAAAATTATTGCTTTAAGCTTATGTCTAACTTATTTTGTTTTGGACTTCTTTAATTTATATTTTCGGGCTGATTCTTTTTTCATAAAAATTACTTTAAACTTCAAAGTGATGAATTGAGGAGTTTAAGCTGGTTCCTATGCGCCTTTCACTGGGGCTAATGCAGATCATCAGGGAACCTTTACCCAATATTTCTTAGAATAACTGAAGATATTATTTCAAACTTCCGCTTTAATAAGTGAGAAGGCTGAAAACAAATATCAAAGTCATAACATAAACTCACTGATCACTTTTCCTTTTTTTTATCGTTTTCTTACATTTTAATTTCATTCTACAATTGGTTGGCTTTTTTCCGGCTTCCACATTTAATAGTTATTTTTTAACGACAAAATAAAAGTTCAGATGAATCTGTTCAAAAAGGAGTTTTTACTTTTCAATCTAAATAAAAGACTGTCTTAAAAAGGGTGATTTATTCCTCTAACACAACGAGTTTTATTTTTTATGAGAAATTTAATTTCGCCCACTAAAATCCAAATAAATTTATTTGTTTATTTTCTTTTCTTTTATTACAACCCAACTATTTTTATTTTAATGACAATTTAGGTTATTCCAATAGAAGATCGTTTGAGCCTTGTTTCAAATTTGAAATTAATAAAGTGGGTTTCATTTTCTTATGCGAAATATAAAACTCCTCAAACGAGTTTAAATGATGATTCCTCAAGAGAATTCCATTTTATAATGGCAAAATAGAACTCATTAATTCACAGTTTCATGCGACCTGCTATATCTATAATAAGAATAATAAATGGATACTTTATTTATAAATTAATAGAAGAGAACCAATTAGACGTGAACTAATTTTATATTGAAAATATAAAGTTTCGAATATATATGGGACAATTCAATTCACATACCCTGAACAACGGATGTGATAAAAGGATTCCAAACAAAAATGTATCATCTTACAACAGTTTCAAGCCCCAATTTTTTTAAACAAAATTCAAAAGATTTATGGCTGTATTTGCTTGTGAAATATTATAAATATGATCTTTTTCAAGAATATCAAGAATTTTATTTTGACGTGTTGTCGTTTTTTAAACTCTTTAATTTTAATCTTATTAAAAAGTTCAAAGTGATTAATTGAGGGGTTCACTGGGGCTAATGCAGATCATCAGGGAACCTTTACGCCAACATTTCTTAGAACAACTAAAGATATTTATTTCAAACTTCCGCTTTAATAAGTGAGAAGTCTAAAAAAAAATATCAAAGTCATAACAACGCGGGTAATTATTGTCGAAATTAGTAGGTAGCGTAGAATACAGAAATATATCAATAGTTTTCTTTAATAAAAATGAAAAAGTTACGATAAAAGTGAAAAATTCGGAATAATAAATTCCTTTGGGAACTTTCAGTTTCTATGGGCAGTTTCTTTGCACTTTTCAATTAAATAAAGACATGATTTCAGACATTTAAATGAATAAAAAGTTTTGATAAATATCAGTCATAAAAACAACTCAATGATCACTCTTCTTCTCTATCATTCTACAGAGGCTGGATTTTTCTAACTCCTAATTTAAGAGATGAAGAAAACAGTAACGCAAAAATAATAGTTAAAGCGTTAATAACTTTCGCTATATATGCGAGGGTCAAATTTATATATTTGAAAATTGGGGTTTTGAAACTTCAAATTTATTTTGCATTGAGGTGATTCTCTTTCACAAATTTTTTATATTATTTCATTTTATTTATTTAATTTTTTAATTTGAGAACTTTCCGCTGTTCAGCTGAATTTTACAAGCCTTTTATGACTAATTAAATTCAGATGTTTACAATATATTAAAACTTTGTTTAGCTCAATTTTTGTCTAAAGCTTAATGGCAAGTCTTAAATTAAAGTCAAATTCTTAATGAAAACAAGATGTTGAAACTAAGCAAACATGTCCAGCACATATTAAATTTTTGGAGACAAAGGAAACATTGAAACTGTGAACACATTCAACTGAACTAGCTGATCATGAAATTGTAGTGGCTTTTGAAAAAAGCGGAGGAATTCGGTTGTGAATTTTCTTTACAAAAGTGAGGACGAAGGATGGACTGTGCCTTGTTGCTGTAACTGAAATGAAAACTTCTCCCATCGAAAAAATTGTCGTCACTCTGTGCAACACAAGATGAGTCAGAATATATTTCTGAAGGACTTTAAAATGTTGTTGGTTTTTTATAATAATAAATATATTATTCTATGGATAACCCTACAATAAAAAGCATGACAACCATAATTATTTAGTTTTTCGATGGGAGAAACGAGGCACTGGTTGGAAAATCGAACCATTGATATTCAGTTTTCAAGTCTATCCGCGAACATCTCCTTTTTGTAACAAGTACTAAATATCTTAAAGTTTTTCTATTTAATCAGGGTTGGAATCCCTCTGGGTAACCGAAAAAAGCCTTCACGGCTTTTGCTGGGGATTTTGTTTAAAGTAGGGTTTTATTTATTTAAGCAAAATTATTATGCTTATTGTTTTATTACCTCTTCTGAATCGAACTTTCTAATTGTTTTCTCTTCTGTTTTATTTTATTACTGGCTACAGTTTTTCAATATCGGTTTGGTACCAATTCCTGTCAGGACAACTTCAGTCCTATTCTTCTGATTACTTGCGATCTTTTCCTCTTTTCATTTTATTTAAATATTTAATTTATAAAACCTTGAAGCTGCTTATTTAACTTTGTTATTATATATAAAACGGTTGCAATAAACTACGCTGAGAAATATCGAAAAGTGGACGCTTCTTCATGCATCAATTATTCCATTAAATTAAAAATCGAATACAATCCCGAAAAGCCCAAGAAAAAATCCACTGAGTGTGACTTTTCTTTATTAAAACCCAGATTTTTTTTAAATTTTTTGTTTAGTACTAGTTTTTGTAAATTGTTCTACTGTGCAACGGTTTGAGAAAAAAAATTGTTGGAGGTTAAATTTTTTTCTTATTTAAAATAACAGCGCAATTAATTTATCCGAATATTCTTAAAGTTGTAATTTGAATGACAACACTAATGCATGCATAGAACTAGCAACTTGCATATTTACACACACACAAACACACCCACACACCCACATATTCATGCTGCCATTTACAGCAGTGAGCAATTTTTATTGAACGGAAATCAACATTTTTGACAATTGTTATGTGTCGTCTGTTGATTGTATTGCAAAGCATTATTCGTTAACAATTTTTAGTTTTATTCTTTTTTTTTATTTTTATTTTTGCTGCGAGTCTTAGTTGCTGTCGCTATTTGAGTTATTGTTGGTTGTAGCTGCTGCTGCCGTACATATTTTGCTTGTTAAATTCAAAACAATTTGAAGCGCAATTTGTAGCATTTGAATTGGTAACTAACGCA
The DNA here is from genome assembly GCA_963675445.1 of Linnaemya vulpina. Classification (NCBI taxonomy): domain Eukaryota; kingdom Metazoa; phylum Arthropoda; class Insecta; order Diptera; family Tachinidae; genus Linnaemya; species Linnaemya vulpina. The sequence goes on along the minus strand of OY776277.1, from coordinate 37,142,303 downwards.
TAATCAATGTTCATTATTTAGTTTGCAAGAGCGAAAATACACATGCATGCATGCATGAATTAACAATGCATGAACAACATATTCGTGTGCACAATATATTTGCCAGTTTTTGGGGCATGTGTCCATTTTACCACAACTGCACCAGCACACATCCATATGAATGGAATATAAAACGATTTCACTGAACTGTCTGTCCACATGACTGTCTGTCTGTCTGTCTGTCAGTCAGTCATTTCTATTCCGAGTGCACAGCAAAACCAAAAAAAAAATGCTTGTCATCAGTTGTTGTGTTGTGTTGCCGTTCATATTTCTTTTTTGTCTGGTTTATTTTAACTCGAGTTATTGCAATTGTGTCGAATAGTTTCATTAACTGTACAGGGATTGATTCATGCTCAGCGCCTTAAATTTTTAATCATTTTGTATATTTTAAATACATAAACGTTTGGACGATTTATTTGATTCCTAACAACTGCCATTGTAACGCACACAGGAAAACTGCACTCTAACGCTGTGTCCTACAGTTTTAAAGTATCAAATGTTTCGATTAATAAAAAGTTTTAATAAAATAAAAATTATTTTACATAAAATATATCGGTATAACCAGGGTCCATAAGATTTGGTCGCTCGTTTATAACACTTTCCAACCAGGGTTTTGACGAATAATTAACACATTTTATCGCTGGTTACTTAATGTAGGGTCCGCAATCTAACGTTTTTTTTTCAACTAGTGTTTATTTTGTAAATACTAACATAACCGACCGATAAATAGTTTTATCCTTCCGCTGAACGAATATGGTTGTGTATACGCTTGAACAACGCTGGGAAATATTGCCTGCGATCGACTTACAGAAGATGCCGATTTTGCAAAAAAAAAACATCTTTTCAGATGAAGCTCATTTTGATCTTGGCGGGTATGCGAACAAGCAAAATTGTCGCATTTGGGACACAGAAAAGCCGCAGGCATACATTGAAAAGCCGACGCACTCAAAACGAGTCACTGTTTGGTGCGGATGTCGGTCCAGAGGCATAATTGGGCCATTTTTCTTCGAAAATGAGCCAGGAGTGGCCGTTACAGTCAATGGCGATCGTTATCGGGCCATGTTGAACGAATTTTCGTTCACAAAAATTGAAGAGACGGATATTGGCAACATTTGGTTTCAACAGGACGGCGCTACGTGCCACACAGCCGATGCTACACTCGATGTTTTGCGCCCTGTTTTTGAAGATCGCATCATCAGCCGGAGAGCTGATGTCGTTTGGCCACCTCGGAGCTGCGATTTGACACCGTTGGACTATTATTTGGGGGGTGCCGCGAAAGATAAGTGTTGTGCCGACAAGCCAGAGACAATTGACGCTTTAAAGGACAATATTCGTGAAGCCATTGGTGAAATACAGGTGCACACAATCGGTAATGTGCTTAACAATTGGACCGATCGTGTAGGCTACTGCATGGCCAGCCGATTCAGCCATTTGAATGAAATTACTTTCCATTATTAACCGGAAGGATTGTTCTTTCAAATAAAAAAAGAAATTTGAGAAAATATTCAGTAGTTTTTTTACAGAATTAAAAAAAAAGTTATTTGGCGGACCCTGTATAAATTGCTGTTACCTTGAGTTCAATAGAAAGTTAATGCTTTTCAGAATGCGACTTTGTAGGCGAAACAATGGCTGCGTAACATCAACATGAAACTTAAACAATTCAGGTCTCGTTATCTAGAATTGTACATGCTTTGTGGCTTTAACAGCTGCCAAATCATATTTATCATTATAAATAATTCTTATGCAGCTGAAAGAATACCTGATTTCTATATGTTCTTTTCTTCATATGGGGTAGCATTTATTTCAGCTAATCCGATTTCGCAATAAAACAAAACTATTACGTTAGAAAATTGCGTACTTTACGGCACTCCATTGAGCTTTTAATATAAATTCTCTTATTTGAAATTCTCCGCAAACATTTAGAATTATTATACAATTTCATAACGTCTTTTTGATTTGAAAACTCTGCCTCCTTTCTGTAACTGAAGTGAGAACTTCTCGGAAATACAAGTTGAGTCAGAATATATTTCTTAAAGCATTTATAATTTTGTTGGGTTCTTATAATAATCAACATAATATTCTATGGATAACCCTACAATAAAGAGCATGGCAAGCGTAATTATTAAGTTTTTCGATGCGAGAATTTCTCACATCAATAGCCTAGATTTTAATTTTGATTCAGTGTGTTAAATATTTTTAAAAGAAATCATTCTATTAAATATTCTTCCTTGTTGCTGTTGTTGTGTAAGCCTTTATACACATTTTAAATGATTGTCCTTAATTGAAAAAGCAGTAAATGGAAATAAATACAGCAGCATGTATTATAAATACTCATAAAGAGAATGACACAAGACCAGCACTTTGTAAATTTTCAAATTATCTCACAAAGTAGTTTTTTTCCAAGCATATAAAATGATTTTGCTAATGAACATTAATTCAGAAAATTGATGACTATTAGAAAAAAATTAACATTCAACTAAAATTACGAACATGTGCTTTGATTGCAACAAAAGAATACGGACATGAAAAATGTTTAACGTTGAGATTGAACACGTTTAAATAAAAATGCAATTTGAAAAAGTTGAACCTTTTGAAAAAGTTAAATCCTTTTGATATAATTTTCCGTATTAATCATAATGAGCTCTTTTATATTATGCTGTACTTTTGTAATAGAAAATGAGTTTGAAACGTTTAATTTTATTTTATAGCTTTAGGCATGGCAAGTAAAACTACAGCAATATCTTCACGCTGTGTTCTATTTCTGTCATATTTTAGAATAGTTTTAACAATTCCTATCGTTTGAGAAGCAATAAATTTATTAAACTAAAAAGGAAGCTTAAATAGATCCTCTAATAGTTTAACATTGTTCAGGATATTTTTGAAAATTGTTGCCTGGATCTTATTAAGAATTACAATGTAATAGATGAAATTAAAAGAGTGAACATTTTTATTCCCTTTACAAGTAACAACAGGCTTCATGCCGCTACCCATCGATATTGATAATTGAGAACATCGTTTTATGTCAGGATAGCACCTTTGAACTATGGAACTTTATGTTGACAATAAATAAATCATTCACTAAGTTCATAGAGCAAAGAAAAGTATTTAGCGATGGAACTAATATTTGGCTCAATGACATTTTCAATAAGCAAAATTACGTATCATCAATTACATTTAATAAAATCGAGTGTTCTTGCAGATAATAATCTGGTGGAATTATCTGTTCTTAGTTCCTGTTACTGCAAATTGCGAATTCTTATTTCGAAAATGTTATCAGCTAAATATATAGATTTGGTTCCCACGAGGTAGGTGGAGTAACTTGCCACACAGCCCACTTTTCAAATCAATTTACTGCAAAATTAATTTGGTGCAACTCTACTTCTAGAAAATATTGTGGCCATTGGCACCATCGCTCATGCGTCCCATCCCGTTGATTTAAGCCAAACAAATTACAGTTCTGGACAGGGTTTGCTGCCCGCTGGGTAACCCACAAAAATGTTTACGTTATATTTACCTAGAAAAGCAATAATAATACATGCATTTATATGCTCATATAGGATGTTTTTTATAGAGTGATACAACTTTGAGTTGGCATCACTGCTTTATTTGACCACCCATTTAACAGCTGATGGTTGCTTTTTGTTTAGCTTGCTTTGGATCCACTTACACCAGAGCAACGCGTGGGAATTGGGGAAATTTCTAATCAAAATAATGGTTCTGTTCGTCAAACTCATCGTGCACTTCGTCCATACAAAATTTTATTTTCCGATGAAGTCCATTTTTGTTTGAATGGGTGTACGTAAATAAACAGAATTGCCTCATTCGGTGTGAGAAGAATCCACAAGCTTTTGTCACATCCACAGAAAATTACTGTTTGGTGCGCTTTATGGGCTGGCGGGGTCATTGGCCCAGATGTCTTCAAAAACTACGATGGTGAGAATGTTACTGTTTGTGAAAATTGGTGTTCCAGATTGCGCCTTGTACGCGCCAGCAGTGGCGGCCTTATGGCCGCAATCATATTTAAATATTAATGCCATAAGATTTTCTATCCAATAAATACCGTTTCATTGATATCAAAAATATATTTATATGTTTTATTATGATATAAACTCGTAGAAGCTGTTGTATTTGTTATTGTATTCTCTTTTACTTTTACAACACTTAAGGCACAAAGTGTACAGCAGCTATTTTTGTTTGTAAAAAAAATGGAAAATATTTCATTTTAGTTTAAAATGGAAATTGTTTTATATTTTTCAAATAAATATTTTAAAAGTATGTAAATATTTATAAAGAGTGATCATGCATTTTTCAGGTATTATCAGATGTTTTCAATATAAACTTGGCAGCACTCAATTAAGCACAGACAAAACAGGTACAAAATATGTTTGCATTTAATAAAATCTACTCAAAACTAATTTTTTAAAACGGTTTTAACAAAAACATTTTGTATAGTAAAAGCAGGCTTAAACAGTTGATTTTAATGACGAACCAAGAATTGATTGAAACCAAGTTGGTGTGAAAACTCTGTTAGAGGAGTTACAAAATGGAGGGGTTGTGTTCTGTCAATCTTTAAATGTTCGTTAAGTTATTTATTTGCAATTTGTACTTATAAAACTGACTAAATAACGAGTGGAAAAGGCTTGAAATGAATTCCTTCTTAATAATTAAGACCATAGTAACTATTTCCGTAACTTTTTTTTGTGTCCGAACTTTTAAAAGGAACGTACATGCATCATATTAAGACAATTTGTTTTATTGTTTTCCCTTTATTTTATATTGTTTTGCAGGAAAAAAGACTGCTGTTTCATAGTTGAAATACTCAACATCGTTAAACTCACAAAAGAATTTCTTAAAATAAAAAAAAATTTATTAAAATATGTGGGGCTTAAAACACATCGTAGTCCAGCCAGTGTGTTCCACTTTTTTATATTCTTTTACTATTCTGAAAGTAAATTTCTCCTTCATAATATGCAGTGGCAAATGTTCAGCAGGCTCTTGTCCTAGTAAATGGAGAGTCATGCACATGAACAACGTGTGTTTTGTAAACGGAAAAAGGACAGATAAAATTTTGAGTTAAGAAACTTAATAAATACATTGTTTGGAAAAGGTTCTCAAAAGAAATATGTATGTAAATTTAAAAAAGAACGTCACAACATTTTGATTGAGATGAAACAAAATATTTTCATTTGACATAAAAAGTAATAAAATATTTATTAAAATATTTTATGCTGCTTAGAAAAGTTCACTTGAATAGTACAAGTAAAAGATACAAAGAATTTTGTTGGTTGTAAATTTTGACATTCTAGATTTATTTGAATTATGAAATTTCTATCGATATTGAATCTTATGCTTTAGGAAAGTCAGTTTCAAAACGTGAATAAAATCTAAGATATTAAAGTTATCTGAAATAAATAAAAATCGATCTCTCCTTTTGTGGCATCAGGTCAATAACTGAATTTTTGTTGCTGCACAAAGTGTATGAACTCACATTGAGATTCCTTTTCATACTGATTGCTTTACTTCCGAAACCGCATTTTGATATTTTCTGGTACTCACTACTCTTTTGTTTAGGGCCATTTCTAGTACGTCATTCGACAAATGAAGACTAAAGATCGTTTGAGACTTCGAAAGCCGCGTTACACGCACGGACAGACAGACGATCACCGCTTATTTAACTTCTTTGTTTATAAGGACAGAATCGAGTTCACTTATTAATTTTAAGGAAATAATACATCAAATAATAAAAAACCCATTTGTCCCCTTCAAAATTTTTGTGAAGGATAAAAATATGTTTCAAAAATAATATAAGAAAAATTCATTTGTATGTGCTGATACTGCAACTGCAAAAATTATAGAACACAAGGATTAAAATATCCTGCTGCAACTCCCTGCATACACTAATTTGTTCTCACGATAAGTTCTAACACGTTTTTCATTAAACTAATTTTTTTGTGTGCTTCCTAACACACAAAAAAAAAAAAAGAAGTGGAATATTGGAATGCGATAAATTTTTAGTGAAAACATCTTGATACACTGCGCACGTTTTGCAGAGAAAATGATGATGACACTACACGGATTTCACCATAAACTTGGCTATAAAAAAGAATAACAAAAATCGAACAAATTTGATTTAAAAAGAATGAGGCAAACGTTTCACTAGTCAATTTCAATGATTAAACGACACTTGTTCGAAATTTTTATTTATTTTATTTCTTAGTAACATTCTTGTAAAAATCTGTTCTTCTCAACTGACGGCATTCTTCAAAGTTTGATTTAATCACAACAGAAATATTTCAACTTTAGAATAACATTCAACGATTCCAGACACGTAGATTAACTTTTTTTCATACAACAATAAAAATCTAAAGGATTGATTTTATTGGCACATCAAAAATGAAAGGAGGTTCTAAATTTAATTTTGATACGCTAATTGTTGGAAGAGTATTTTCAATTCAGAAACACTGGGTAAATTATCTACAGCGCAAGGGAAAGTTAATATCAGTTTCTTAAATTCAATGTATACAACAGAGCAAAATGGTTGTTTTCAAAAGCCACAACACTTGTATCATCAGTGCTCAATACTCCTCTTTTATAATCGAATCGGGAAATCCAAAACTTAATGATGTTTTCATTGAAAATAGTTTGAAGTCAGATGATTCCTGCTGGATTTTAAAGGTTGTCGTCTAAAAATTTTATCGTTTGTTGTTGGTTAAGAGATATTAACCGGCCACTTTTAAAACGGTGCATGTGTTTAGCAATTCAGTCACTGCAAGTATTTTGATTATGGAAAATCCGTCATGAACTTAAACGTACTATTCTTTTAAGCGCAATCAAAGACGTTAAAGTTTAAATGAAAAAGGACTTCTTTCTTTGGCAACAAAAACGATTTGTAAGAAGGAAAAACTCCTACGAATTGTCAGTTAAAGTTTAAAGCTGCTTCCAAGTTTTATGTCTTCACCGATTACACATGATTATAATTATAAAATCTTTAAAGCAACCGCTTTAAAAAGATACAATTTTGTTTAATAAACATACAAACTAATTTACAGAGTTTCACTTAATTTCTATTGCTTAACGTGTGTCTGTTCACTCGTTCGAATGTGATAACAAAAATGATCAAATAAGCGACTATCAGGTGTTTTAAAAATTGCATTTCATTGTTTATTGTTGTTTGTGCTGCGCAAACAAATACACACATAACTGCTTTATTTATTGAAAAAATGAAATAAGTTTTCATCAAATTGTTTGTTTTTGTGGTTATTGAATATAAAACAAAAAGTACTCTTTTACATTTCTATATGATTATTTATGAACACATTTTATCATTTTATTTTTATTCTGTCGGTCTTATTCACTCTTTTTGTGGTATCTCTATTGAAAAATCTTTATAACAATTATTTTGACACATGCAGGGAAATATAAATAAATTTTCATAGAGAAGATAATCAAAATATATTGGAGCACGCTACGAATGCAAGAGGATACCATGAGTTGGTATCGGAATTTTCGACCTGAATATATAAAATAAAAAAGGTCGCTGCATGTCGCTTAACTTGGGATGATGATGAGTACATTTTTATCCAACACAGCCCATTAAAAATCTATCCTTGCATTGTGCTTTAGAAGTAGTGCGAATCTGTATATTTTCCACTGCTTTTTACAAGAGGTTGTCATTGCAAAAATTTCTCTTTTTGTCACATTTTCAGTGGATCCCAAGTCATGTTCCTGATGTTAATTACTTTTGATTTCTTAATTTTTCCTAAGAATATTTTACATTTATGTCGATAATATTCTTTTATCTTTTTAAGTTTAAGGTCGATTTATTTTTAAAAAATAAATAGATTTTTATATTTTTATATATTTTTTTACATTTCGTCACTTCTTTGTGCGACTTCTACAGGAAAATCCGTTTACTGTTCATTCTCTGGAGACTCCTCTCAAGACTCCTCTGAAGACTCGGGGACGCAAGAGACACTTCCGTGTCATTTGCCTTCACAATTTTTATATATTAAATCAAATGCAGGCTTCTGCCAAATAGTGTCAATTTGATACGAATTAATAACACTATGCAACAGTGAAAAAAGTGCAAGGTCGTGACTGTATGGGTTCGATTCTACTATAAAAATATAGTAAAACCCTATACCCAGTTTGGTCCAGTTGGTGACCGTTTTCTGTTTATGCGCCTCCAAAGTTTCCCAATGTTGGCATGATGCCCAAAAACAGGTGTCATCAGTTTTTGCCAGATAACTAATCAGCACTTAAAAATATCGCTTAACCATGTTCGGCAAAAATGTAGCCAAGAGTACGCTGAATATTTCTTGCTAAAATTTTATGACAGAAATGTATTTTATCTCAGAGATTTTTCAAAAAAGTTGGAGGACAAAAAAAATTTATTTTTTCGGTTTTTCGATCATAACTTTTAGGAAATCCTGATTTTTCATACACTATATTTGGAAAAATTTTAGCCACGGTAAAGCTGAACAACTTTTGTGAACATACCAATATAATCTGAACGTGTCTAGATACCAAAAACAGCTCATGAAGACTCCCTTATGTTTAACAATTTTAATTTTTAACTCAAATTTTATAATTTTAAATAAATTTTTTAGTGAATAATTCAATAAAGTCTTTGTTTTCGTATTTATTTATTATATATTAATTTGAAACTTTGTTTCGAGCTGTCTGTTAACAGCCACCAGTCGTTAAGATCGTACGCAATTTTCATCTGATCCATGAGCATCTTCGTGTCCTTACAATAGCAGAACGTTTTTGAGTCATCAACAGTAACAAACAGTAGCAATTGGTTTTGCGAAGTTTCCAATAAAAAATATTTTAGCTCTTTATAAACTTTTCTGAGACTGTCAAATTTGCAATTATCGAAAGTTGTCTCTGTATATTTTATTCGTTTCATATAGTAAATGAAATATTTTTTATCTAATTTTTCTGAAAACTTAAAATAAAGCCGGAATAAAATAATTTAAAAGAAATTTTATATTAATTTTGTAATAAACATGAGAACTTATTTGAATAGCGAGTCCCATTTTATATACATATTTCGACTCGATGTACAACAACTGGTTATCTTTTTAGTTTCACTATCTTTGACCAACGTTTTTGCATATTTTATTAAAAATTTCCTTGGAATCAAAATTCTAATTGCATTGTCCTCCAAAGGGAAAAATTATAATTAAATGTTTTAAGGCAACATCTCATACATTAAAATGAAATACGATAACAATTCATATGTGGTGACCGGAAATCTAAAGAGCTTACATACCTCTTAAAAGAATAAAACTTACTGGAACCTGGGTCAAAGGTCACAAAGTATAGAAGACGACAGTCAGACCTTCAAAATTGTTTTACTGTTGATGACTCAAAAACGTTCTCCTATTGCAAAGACACGAAGATGCTCATGGATCAGATGAAAATTGCGTACGATCTTAACGACTGGTGGCTCTTCACAGATAGTTCGAAACAAAGTTTAAAATTAATATACAACAAAGAAATAGCGAAACAAAGACTTTATTGAATTGTTCTCCAAAAAATGTATATAAAATTATAAAATTTGAGTTAAAAATTTTAATTTTTAGTCATAAGGGAGTCCTTATGACCTGTTTTTGGTATGTGGGCACGTTCAGATTATACTGGTGTGTTCACAAAAGTTGTTCGGCTTTACCGTGGCTACAATTTTTCCAAATATGGTGTATGAAAAATCAGGATTTCCTAAAAGTTATGATCGAAAAACCGAAAAAAAGTTTTTTGTTCTCTAACTTTTTTGAAAAAACTCTGAGATAAAATACATTTCTGCTATAAAATGTTAGAAAGAAATATTCAACGTACTCTTGGCTACATTTTTGCCGAACATGGTTAAGCGATATTTTTAAGTGCTGATTGGCTATTTGGAAAAAACTGATGACACCTTTTCTTGGGCATCATGCCAATATTGGGGAACTTTGGAGGCCCATAAAAAGAAAACGGTCCCCAAGTTGACCAAACTGAGTGTAGAGTTTTACTACATTTTGATGGTAGAATCGAACCCATATAGTCACGACCTTGCACTTTTTTCACTGTTGCATAATGTTATTTGTTGAATAATATTTTTAAGCGTTTCTCTTAGTCTCAGCCTTATCAGTTTTCAAAGTCATATTTCGCGGAGCGAATTGGTGGTTATAATTGGAGGCCACTAAAAAGTTTTTTATTTTATTAAAAATATGAAAAAGTTTCCACTTGCAATCCCATTGCAAACCTTGACTTTTCATACGATTTATTTAGTTGAAAATCTATTGCATTTTATCTAACGTAAATGAGGTCGCCATAACTCATTAAGGATTTTGTTTTATTTAAAAATTGTATGCAAATTTTTGTTAATCATTGAATAATTTATTATGTGGTCTGGCATGACTGCTTGTAGGTCGCCTTTGAACGATTTATGTGTTGGAAAATAAATTAAATAAAATTTTAATAATTAATTGAAAAAATAAAACGACTAACAATGAGCCATAAATTGAACCGTTAATGGCCAATAACAAATATGTTTGTTTGTATAACAAAATTAAGAATAAAAATCAGAATTATATTGAAATAATGTTGTTGTGGTTGTCACCTGCAGCTAATAGTTTCAAGCGAATGCATTAATTTTATTTTTTTATCTGCATTCTTTTGAAATATTGTTGTTTAATAAAAGTCAGGGTATTAAAAATGACACAAAAAAAAAAAATTGCATAGATTTTAATAAATTTCTTTCTTTTTTCATCCGCCATTTAATATTTTATCTGTACTGCAGATTTATGTCAGTAAATAATTTAATTTTTTTTCCTTTTTTTGAGAGGTTTAATGACAGCTTTTTTCAACAAGAAAAGCCAGCTGGTGGTGGGATAACTTCAGAAGAACAACTGCTTTCTATTGGATTATTGTGTTCGATTTATAATTGAAAACTGGGTTTATATGGTGCAGCAGCATTCTTTGTGCGAAACAATGAAAAGGATATTTATTTTTTAGCTGCAGGAGAACTTGAAATGGTTATCGAAGTCAGGACTATGAATAAGTGTTTTAATATGCCGACAATTATTTCGCCAGGAATTATTATCTCGACTTGTGTTTCAATCTGACAACTTAAAAATTTAATTTAATTTTTATCTAAATGAATTTTAATGTTGATATAAGAATAAATGATTGTCATATTTGACAATTTTTTTGATGTTATCCTTATTTCGTGGTATATTTTTCAAAGGATTTCGAAATTGATTATTCAGATCTTCAATATTTATTTAATTATAAAATAGGATTGAAACTTTGAGAGACGATGTGGGTAATTCCATGCCAAATCGACAAGGAGATAAAAACGATCCCTTTCAATTTCAATAGATAAAATTCCGTATTTTGGTAAAAAAAATATGAATTTCCTCTTTACTGGTGTCACCTTTTCAAAAGTGGAAAAATTTTCAAAAAGAGGACCCTAATGATATCGCGTAGCGTCCTTGGAATCAGTACAAATCCATGATGACAATAAATTTTTATACAATTTCACTACTATTTTGAGAAAATTCCTGGATAATAAGTCGGCTTGGGGAGAGAGAGAACTATAGTATTATATATTCTCCGGTACAATTTCTTACATAATTTCATGAAAGCTATTTTTGTTAATGATTTCTGGCATTTGTCCATTCGGTCGGTCCAGTTTGTTTTTACTATTTTTATTAGTTTTTCGTCAGAAAAACAATGATTCGAATTATAAAAAGTGATGCAGAGACATTAAATCGCTAAAAAAAAGAAGCCCGTGAAAAGGATCACTCCAGGAAAAAAAATTGGCATCGATTTTGCTATAAATCAATTATTAAAATATTTATATATCAAGCTGATCCGTCTTGGATTTTTTATGATATTGGAGAAATATATATTTAAAAAATTCGGCAAAATTATGAAACATTAACATTGACAAGTGTGAGAATCATTTATAAAATGTTAAATGGAACGAAAGACAGCCACTGACCGAATTTCAACTAAATCGAAAAAGATCCTTTATATCTCTTTGTCGGTTTGGCCTGGAACTACCCATATGTAAATATTTTATGTAAATAAATAAAAATAAACATTGAATATCTGAATGTTAAATTTCGAATGTCACGGAATGAGGACAACTTTAATTTAATTGTCAACTAAAACAGCAGAGTAGAATATCGCTGGTTTCGAAAGCCGCTACACTAACTACGACAAAACTCAAGAGCATGTTTAATTTACATTCGTTTTTCGAATATTTATTAAGCTGAAATTGGAAAAGGTTTGCATTGGCCGCATCAGCAAGACTTCTTATTTAGGAAGTACAATACATAAATTTGAGACGTAGATATGGGGCTGTGGCATTTGATATCGATTGAAACTTAAATTTTAATACACAATTTCTATCGCTATCGAGTGCTGTTATTGGCTCCCGGTGTTATTCCCCAATTAGCTGCGAGGCGTTGAAACTATTCAGAAATCAATTGAAATTCAAATTAAAATTATTGTACTCTGAGTCAGAAATAATCTTAGAAGCGTTACAAGTGTCGGGAAGATAACAACGATGCAGCTCGCCCTGAATCCCCCTGCTCATCGAAAACCAAAGAAAATATTGGGGAAGTAAAACAATATCCTCAAAAATATTGTTGAAATACTTTTTGAGAAATCGAGGTCGTCATATCAGTTGTGTCATTCCTCCATGCGGTTTTTCGGACGACTGTACCATGAGGCGTGTGGCCTGCAGCTTAAACAACATCTCAATCTTGCCCCAGTCCCCGCATCACTAGATTTCCCTGCGACTTTTGTATGTTTCTAAGATTCAAGGTAACCATGAGAGGAGGTCTTTTGATACGAATTCCATTGAAATTGTATTTTACCATCTAAAATTAATCCGAATTTCGTGTGTATCACATGAAAAAAATAATATCTTAAATTACATTTCAACTACTGTTTTATCCCCATCAGAATATTATTCGTACTAAGCGGCCAATGAAACAACCTTTTTTCCAAACGACATCTCAAAAGTCTTATCCTTGCAGAAAGTTAAGGCAAATATTAGTTTTATTCACAGTCCAGTAACGTTCTCTTTGATTTAAAATTTTCCATGGACTCTACTTTAATGTAGAGAAATTGTCTGTAAGAAAGTTGTTGATAAACTTTAAATAATCAAATTAAAAATATCATCAAATTAAAAATATAAGACTTTTATTTTATATGTCCGTAATTAAACTCTTTGCAATCAACTTTATTGGGCCAATAAAAATCGTAGTTATTTATTTATGGCCATAAAATGGAATTTGATTCACTACAAACTCTTTTTCCTTTTGGTCTTGCACAAAACTGTTTTCTTTAGCCGCATATTTGCTCTAACATAAATTAAATTTTAATGGCTTTCTTGAATAGAAAATAATTAAGTAATTATTTTTTAGGCCCCAACTCCGTTGTTGTTTCTTATTTCTATAAATACAGCTTTTTTGAAATATCTGCTTTCTTCCGCAAATGTTTAGTTAGTTTTTTATAGTTATTTATGACCGCATGTACGGCTCATTTAGAAATGCCTACGCACTCTACTCCCAGTTGTCGAAAAGTTTGTCCTCTAGCAAAAAGTATTCCTGTTCAAACATACAAAATATAATAATAAAAGCCAGCCCCAGAGACCAATTATAAACACTGAATAAATAATAAGTGTACGCTGTGAAAAACAAGGCAAAAGTGAAACGTAAATTGTAATAAAAAGTAAATGGATTGTTGTTGTTGTTGTTGTAACATAGTATGGCATTTGTTGCCACTAATAACTTGCAGCTCCATAAAATCGAAAGAAATACCAAGTGTTTGTTTTGTGAGGTGTGTATCCTTACGTTGGAAGGTCCTGTGGAATAATCGTTGCTGTTTGTTGTTTAGATCGATTTGTCATATCATGGGAAATGGTGTGGCTTTTAAAAATGGTCATAAATTTAAGAGATTTTTTTTTAATTATGCTTAAATTCGAGGAAAACTTCTCTCTGCAGCCTAATTTATTTTAAAGTCAAGTTAATCATGAGGTAAAACATCCATAAACATAAACTTTTTAAGTCTTTTTTTGGTTTATGTAAAGCCTCTGGTCTTTCCTCTAGACAAATGCCACTTAAGAATACATCACTTCCCGTGCTACAACTGCCTCATGACAATTACTTTTGCAAATTTCCATTGCAAATTTCCTCAAGCCCACCAAGTGGGGCATATCATCCCTGCCACGTTTACTTATCCGGTATGCAGAATATTTTTTTTCAGATTCTTTACCGCTGTACTTATTTACCCATGACCAGAGTCGAATATATGCGCTTGGGAAAAGTGATAGCTGACTCCGCCCCATTCTAATCAAGTTATTTAAGTAAAATGCGGTTGGTAAAATTATACTGTTTTGTTTTATATAGGCTGTTTTTTATACAGTGGTACAAGTTCAAATCATAATAGAACATAGTAATATATTTTTGATATCAATGAAGCGGTCTTTAATGGATAGATAATTTTGCGGCTGGCGTGTGCAAGGTGCAATCTGGAACACCAATTTTCACAAACAGTAACATTCTGACCATCATCGTTTTTGAAGGCATATGGGCCAATGACTCCGCCAGCCCATAAAGCGCACCAAACAGTAATTTTCTGTGGATGAAATAGCGGTTCGACAATAGCTTGTGGAATCTCATCATCCCAAATGCGACAATTCTGTTTATTTACGTACGCATTCAATCATAACTGGGCTTCATTGCAGAATGAAATTTTAAATGAATGAGTTTGACGAATAAAACAATTATTTTGACTAAAAATTTCCACAATTTCCACGCGTTGCTCTGGTGTAAGTCGATCCATAATGAAATGTCAAAGCAAACTTAACAAAAAGACCACATGGGTGGTCAAATAAAGCAGTGATGCCAACTCAAAGCTGTATCACTCTATAAAAACACCCTATATAAGATTCTAGAAGATTTCTCTAAAATAGCTAATGAATAGTTAGACATAGTGGGAACGATATGACACAATCCTTTTTATTATCTTAATTGAAAAAAAATACGTGTTCGAATAAAACAAATATAAGAAAAAACTAGGCTAATAAAAGCCTTTTTCTTATAACCAGTCTTATAAACTTTATTACTGATCGTCTTACCTTCGCACTCTATTTGTTCAGCTCATACTTCTCGTTCTCTTATCAACTAATTAATTCTTTGAATTAAAGATCACAAAATCTTTTTTTTATTTTAAAAAATATATATATTTTCGACCATCTTCAAGTCAACTTATCGCGTCCAGCAATTAAATAAATTTTCAAGATATTTTTCTTATTAATTTTTATACGTTAATTGGTTTTTGATCAACCATGAAATCATATCTAATATTTTCTGCTGCAATTGAAACTCTAAAGCTAATGGAATCATAATCAAAACTTCTGTCTAAAAATTTGTTCCTCGAGAGAAATAAAGCTGGACATTAATAACGGAAGTAGGAAACTGATTCTTCCCTACTTTCTTTGCGCTAACTAGTCCCATCCTACTGACATTTTAGCCGATCGTCTAGTGTCCAAGTCGGTTGATGGCCATAAGAAAGTTTTCGTCTGCTTTGTGTGAAATAAAACAAAATGACTTAAAGTGGAACCAACAGATCTTTTTCTCACTAGCTGGGATCTGCAATTTTTTGTCGAGTAACTGCTGTCAATTTCTCGCCAATTTAAATAATAAGTATGGTTAGATTAGATTGTTAGGGCCATTGTCGAGGCCATGCACTTGGGTGCGTTCATTCGGTCCCGTTCTGATGCCCTTAAACAGAGCACTAGATACTTATGAGTTGTCCTCTGCAGTAAAAGTATGTCTGTATAGATTTAATTAGTGAGAAAACTTCCCACTTTGAACTGGAGGCATTAAATTCAACAAATAAAAAATATATTAAAAATCCAAAATGCAACGAACACTAAAATTGAAAAACTTAGCGGTTGGTTTCCAAGTGATCTTCTCTTTAGTAAATTATTTTTCCTTCATAAGGACTTTGCTTTTAAAATACTGAACACTTAAGGAATTTTCGGATTCAGTTAAGCGGATCTAGAGCATAAATTATATGCAGTGAAGTTCATATAGAAATTTCATATTCAACTGCAGCAAATCAATATAAAAATGTGTCCGAGTTGGAAAAGTAAATATTCTCACCCACAAGCACTTAATGATAGTCAACAAATAGCGACTGTTTTGACAGAGAGAAATCGAGAAACACAATTAAAACAATTACTGAAATTGCTTTTACAATAATTGTAAATTATGTTGGACTCTGCACCATTAAAACAATTGCTCCGCTTTCACAACAACCTTTTCCATTAAGACAATATTTCACAACACTAATTCTCCCTTAAAGCCTTTAAAATATTTCAAACCATTAAATAATTTCTGCCCCTGCTGCCACAAAACCAAGAAAGAAAAAAACAAATAAAAAAATAAAAGAAAATTATATGTAAATACTTTTTAATTTCTTTTCCTTCAAACAATCAGCATGAATATTGATTGTTATAATGAAACTCAAATCCCGTAGTCAGTGTTTTGGTTTGCTTTACTTGAACATTAAAAATGTAGAAAACCAATAAATTTTATTTCCAACGACTTTTGTTTTATGCATTTTGTGCTTGATTACAGTTTTCTTATACTCCATATAAAAATTCTTTTTTTTTTCAAATCAGAAATAAACGCAACGTACAACGAATAAAAAGTTTGTAACACAAGAAAATCTTTCAAGTCTCTCTGTCTTAAAGCTGAAAAGTGAATAAATGCTTTTGAAAATGATAAATTATAAAGACGAGCGTTAGAATGTTTGAATGCAAAGCCTAAGGACTTCAAAGTCTAACAAGAATTATCGCTTATCCTACTTACACGCGCAGATGTGTTGGTGCCAGAGGATAAATAGAAATTTATGTGCAAATTAGTTCCATCGATAGATAAAATTTTTAAGCACGAATCCGTTTTATGTATTTCAGTTTGCATGTTTGTTGGCGTGCTCTTCTGTCTGGATATTTCTGTCTAAAAGTGTTTGCAGTTGGCTTGTGTAATAATAATTTGGTTTAGTTTGCAGTTTGGCTTTTGATCTATGGAAAAGTTATGAGAAGGTGTTAACAGAAATAAGTGTAACATGCCGAAATGAAAATTTTTTTGTTTTCTCAAAATTAATTGTAGTTTTGCCACAAATCAAACGAAAGTTCGTTTAAGAATTCACGAAAGAACGAAGTATAATTCAGCTTTTATATTTTATTTTATTTTATTTATAAAATATAAAAGCCCTATTGAATAAGCGTTCTTTTTTTCTAGCTAACCCTTTAATTATATATTGTTACGACCTGAATCTTCAAAGTGTTCTGAGATTGCATGATCTGGATATATAGAAATCCTTTTAATTCAAGTCATTTGCCTGCTTTACTTACTTGACCGCATTTGCCTTAAAAATATAACATTTTGTTACTGAATATATAACAATGAAACCGTCCTCTATAGTCCAGAGGTCTTAGCAAGATAAGGAAAACTAAACAAATAAATTTGCAATTATTTTTACTAGAATAAAACTTGTTTTTAATTCCATAAAATCAACAGCGACCTAAAGAAAGGATTTCTCTACTAGTTCATATTTTATAGTCCAGTATTTACCATTTTATTATAAATGCTTTTAACATCTAACTTTTTAAGCAGAAATCGCATACTGCCGTGTTAATGTTATAACAATGAATTTGAAATTAAGTAAAAAATTAAATTTATTTGTTGGGTGGTTAAGCAATTTCCATATGCATTTCATTGGCGCTTTTACCAAATCGTCAGTAGACTTCCACCACTGTTTTGAAAAGTTTCAAACCGCTCATCTTATGAAAAGACATTTAAATGAAAACTTACAAAAGATTTAAAAGAAACGCATATGGGCCCAACAAATAAATTTCAAATTATAATAGTATAATGACAGTATGTCAAATAGTTAATTTATTATTAAGTAAAAAAATACCTTCAATGCGAAATTTATTTATTGAGTCACTAAGAAATGTCAATACGCATTTCAATGGTGCTTTTACCAAATCATTATTGGCTTTAACCACAGGTTTGAAAAGTTTCAATATCCTCATCTTATCATCTAAGAATTTACAACTGCTTTCTAAATCTCGCATTATAATAGGTTTTCTAAGCTATGAAACATATAACTTTGAACGTCATTACTTGTTCTTCTTGTTGTTGTCTTTAAAAAAAAATTTGAAAAATACGCGCTGTTAAATGAAAATTTATTGTAAAAATTCTATTTTTTCGCACTAAAAAAATTTTTTTTTTAAATTCTTTTTACATTAAATTTAAACAGCAGCCAAAATTGTTCGAAACAGAAGTTGAAATCGCCGCCAACTGTGGCTGGAACATTGGAACTGAATCGCTGCGTATACTTAATATTTCTATTTAACAACAAGCAAATATTAAGTATACGGTTGCTGTTGTGTATTATAAAATATACTGCATACTTGTAGGAACTGTAGTACAAATTATCTTGGGCATAAAGGAAACATACATTTCTGCAGTCACATTATAGCGCCTACGTTCATTAAAACTAATTTAATTTTTCTAAAGTTTTAATGTCCAAAACGAAGTCCCAGTTATTTACGCAATTAAAGTTTTAATTGATGATATCAAGTAACAGTAAATCGATTGCTAAATCAAATCATTTTATTTAGTATTTGTAAGTTACAATGGCTGATAGTGTGATTTTTTTATTTTTATGCGTGTAATAACACTCGGGGAATGACCCCACATAAGCAATTCTCGCAGAGCAAACTGAGTATAGGGTTTTACTACATTTTGATAGTATAATCGAACCCATATAGTCACGATCTTGCACTTTCAAAAAAGTCTTTATTTTTCGCATAGTGTTAAATGAAGAGAATCCTTAATGTTAAGAATGAAGAGTAACCATTCAGGGTTAAAGCGTTCAATATTTTCCGTACTATTTGTGCACATGATTTCTAAATAAACATTTATTTGACTGTGTTCAGTCATGCACATACACTCATATTTAATTGGCTCGATGTGACAATAAAAAATAGTTTCTTAATTTTGATGTGAAAACTATATTACTTCGCCAAAGTTTTACCTGATTCAGTTTTTGTCTTATTCCTATATGAATTATTATTTCTTAATAATATTTTTTTTAATATAGTTCTAATAAAATTTTTACAGCATATAGGAACTAACTTGAAACCCGTTAATTGATCACTTTAAAGTTTCTTAGTAAGATTTTGGGATAAGAGGATCAGCACAAAATTGAAATTAAAGAAGACTAAAAAGATATAAATGTTTAATAGAACAGATTATGTTGCTCTAAGTGAGGGTACTATTAGCTAAAGTAGCAAATAGATGGTTACGTTGAATATGATGTCGAGTTTTTCTGATCTGCACTAATGCAGGATTGTTGTCGGCCTATCACAGTGAAGAAGGCTGGCCACTGAAATATACCGACAGTGATTAATAACGTCATATAATAAACAGGTGGAGGGAAGTAAAACTTAAAAGTAGCTACAATAAAATGCTCTGTCTTCTAATTTTTCTTGACCTGTCCTCCAAACATTATTTCTACCTTTCTACTTTTGCAAGAATGCACTGCATTCTCATTAATTGTAAATTATAAATACTAAATAAAATGATTCAATTAATATTTATATAGGCTAATTGTTCTAACTTAGTTAAAATATCAGAAAGACATGATGTTAAATATTCCAAAGCACAAAGGAAAGTCAACATCAGTTTTTATTCAGCTTACACAGCAGAGCAGAACAGCTGTTTTCGAAAGTCGCAACACTTTCATCTTCAGTGCTCATGTGTATATTGTGTTTATCACCACTTTTTAGGTGGGTCAGTTGAATGTGATAAGAGTTCCTATTTACACAAATTTTATTGTGGAAAAGAATCCGAGAACTGTATCAAGCTGATGTTAACACGTTTTTGTTTTAATACCCGTGTTACCGTTTGATTATTTTCTTCATGTCCAATTTTTCCGAATTTTTCCTTTGTGCCTAGGAATATTTATCATCATGTCTTTCTGAGATTTTAACTAAGTTAGAACAATCAGCCTATATAATTATTAATATAGCAAGAAATAAAATGTTCATTAAAATAAAAATCACATAAAATGATTTAATTTAGCAATCGATTTACTGTTACTTGATATCATCAATTAAAACTTTAATTGCGTAAATAACTGGGACTTCGTTTTGGACATTAAAACTTTAGAAAAATTTAATTAATTTTAATGAACGTAGGCGCTATAATGTGACTGCAGAAATGTATGTTTCCTTTATACCCAAGATAATTTGTACTACAGCTCCTACAAGTATGCAGTATATTTTATAATACACAACAGCAACCGTATACTTAATATTTGCTTGTTGTTGAGTTGAAATATTAAGTATACGCAGCGATTCAGTTCCAATGTTCCAGCCACAGTTGGCGGCGTTTTCAACTTGTGTTTCGAACAATTTTGGCTGCTGTTTAAATTTAATGTAAAAAGAATTTAAAAAAATTTTTAAATTTCGATGCAAAGCGAATTCCTCAGATATTTTTTTTAGTAAGAGAAAATAAAATTTTTACAATACATTTTCATTTAACCCTACGATGTTCTATAACCTTTACACCACTAAGTGCACCACATGGTCTGGCCAGACCACGGTTGAAAATCCTAACCAATTTAGTAACCTCAACGAATATTTTGGGTT
Organism: Linnaemya vulpina; assembly: GCA_963675445.1. Classification (NCBI taxonomy): domain Eukaryota; kingdom Metazoa; phylum Arthropoda; class Insecta; order Diptera; family Tachinidae; genus Linnaemya; species Linnaemya vulpina. The sequence continues at coordinate 37,121,530 of OY776277.1, read as the reverse complement.
TGTTTTTATTTTTATTTTAAATATTTTAATAAATTTCAGATTTTATTTTATAAAATATTTATATTATTTATATAAAGAGACATTGCATTCTTTACTATATTGAAGGCCTGGCAGGTGCTGTTGCACATTTGAAGACTCGAGCAAAAATCAACAAACCAGCAAAAGCGAAATTTCGTTTTCGTTTATAGGTTCCCATTTTACAAGTTTTTGTTTTGTTGTACAATTCTAGAAAAATTTCTTGTTTTTTTCGATTTGTTTCCCTTATAATTATATTTATCATACCTGGTGTAAGAATTTTTTTGAAAATTTGTAACAATTGGCAGACATTTACGACTTTGACCAGCTCTCGTTGCACTAGGTCAGCTGCTGGTGGTTTTGCGTTCCACAGTATGCCTTCTTTGCTCGAAAATATTTCATTACTTTCGGCTTCTGCATCATCGTCATATTCATCTTCATCAAACTCGTCGGCTTGTTCAGAGTGTTCGAATACGACAAATTCTTCTTCAGACGCATAACACGGTTGCACTTTTTTGAACTCCAAACTCTTGAATTAATGGAGACCTCCAAAATTCAAAAACTCATGATGATAGACATCAATTATAACGGATGTCATCATGTCTAGGAATAATATCGTTCTCCTCTTCACTCGTACAATAGGGTTATTCATCATCGCTATTTCAGATGAATCAACAATTTCTAACTCCGAAGCTTTATCACAACCCATTGATTGAGTTGATCACTTCAAAAGACAAACTATAACTACCGTTACTAGTTCTGTCTAATGAGAATATTTCACTTAGCAACAACACAGGTCCTGTTGAAATTATTTTTTCTAAGTCAAGGAGAGAAAAAAAAACAAAGCGTTTTGCTTTTACTCTCTTCAAAGGAGTTTCTATTAATTTATTTCTTTTCAAACTATTTCATTGCATTTACTTCTATGCACAGAAAAATCAAAACATATAACAATTAATAAAAATAGCTTGTGGTCCAGCCAAACCAAGAGGTGCACTTATCGAGCTTTTTCTTGTGGGTAGCTTTTTGACCCCTTAGCATGACTCTATCTACTCCAAATCTTTTGTTTTGTATTAAAAACAATATGCTTATAGAATTCACTTTTTTAGTTTTTTAAACATTTTTCTGAAAATAAAAATATTTCATATGAAAGTTAAATATGATGTGGCCAGACCATGTAGGTCATCCTTGGGTTAACAGCGCATATTTTTCCAATTTCTTTTACAGACAACAACAAGAAGAACAAGTAATGACGTTCAAAGTTATATGTTTCATAGCTTAGAAAACCTATTATAATGCGAGATTTAGAAAGCAGTTGTAAATTCTTAGATGATAAAAAGAGGATATTGAAACTTTTCAAACCCGTGGTTAAAGCCTACTAATGATTTGGTAAAAGCAACATTGAAATGCATATTGACATGACTTAGTGACTCTATAAATAAATTTCACGTTCATCATCAATCAACTATTTGACATACTGTCATTATACTATTATAATATGAAATTTATTTGTTGGGCCTATATGCATGCGTTGTTTTTAAATCTTTTGCAAGTGTTCATTTAAATGTCTTTTCATAAGATGAGCGGTTTGAAACTTTTAAACTGTGGTGGAAATCTACTGACGATTTGGTATGAAGAGCCAATGAAATTCATATAGACATTGCTTAACCATCCAACAAATAAATTTCATATTATTATTTTTATAATAACATATTAAAAAATTTTCTGTTAAAATTCGATACGAGTTAGAGCAAAATAAAAAAGTGTTTTGATAAAGACTTAATGGGCTGAGTCGATTAGACGATTAGTAACAGTCCAGGCTTAATTGCATATAGTTTGAGTAATTTAAAATCAGTTAACGCTTGCAACTTTAACTTTTTCTCTTTACGTTTTAATATATGAATTATTTTATAAAAATTGTAATAAATCAACAATTAAAAATAATAATCTTAAAATCTTATCGCTGCCGCAATTAAACCATAATATAAAATTTCATTTCTTCCACTTTTAATTAACCTTAATTGATTGTTTATTGTAGCAATTTGTTTTGCGAAGTTTCCAGTAAAAAATATTTTAGCTCTTTATAAACTTTTCTAAGACTGTCCAATTTGCCATTATCAAAAGTTGTCTCTGTATATTTTATTCGTTTCATATAGTAAATGAAATATTTTTTATCTAATTTTTCTGAAAACTTAAAATAAAGCCAGAATAAAATAATTAAAAAGAAATTGTATATTAATTTTGTAATAAACATGAGAACTTATTTGAAAAGCGAGTCTCATTTTATATACATATTTCGACTTGATATACAACAACTGGTTATCTTTTTAGTTTTATTTTCTTTGACTAAAGTTTACAGCTTACTTTATTAAAAATATCCTTTTTATCAAAATTTTCATAGCATTGTCCTTCAAAGGGAAAAATTATAATTAAATGTTTTAAGGCAACATCTCATACATTAAAATGAAATACGATAACAATTCATATGTGGTGAATTTACAAAAGAATTTAAAGATAAATTTTATATATCAAAAGCACTCATTTATTTCATGCACTCCATCCACAAAATTACTGCAAAAAATACAAGTATGAAGTTCTTCCCAAATATGTTTTATAAATCCTTTTGAAGTTTAATGAATGCGATAATCATTGTATTTAAAAAATAAATTCCACAAAAATTATTGCAAAAATCTTTCGGTTTTATAATATCGTTCAACTTTTCTTGCCCCTCTAAAAATACCCGTCAACAGGAATACTAAAGAAAACGTTAAATGGTTCATTAACGAACAACGAGCAGCTTTTGTTCATTGTAAAAATCAGTTTTATTAGTTAAAGCCCATCTTTGCACACACTTTTGAACAATATATATCTGCCATTCAGTTAAAATGTAACAGAAACATTTAAACCAAAAAGTTTCTTTTGTATTCTTATGCAAATTTTTACGTTTTATAGCAAAAAAAAATTATACGAGTAAATGAAAAATCTGACATTATTTACCTCTTGAGTGTTTAACACACTTGACCTGGTGCCATGCAGTCCGTCTAAAACTTACCGTCACACATACTTACGAGTACATAAATAATTATTTTTTTTAGAAACATATTTTCCAACACATTTGCGTTGGACATGTAAGAAGACATGAAGAGTTACTGACGTACGCAAAAGCTTTTATAGGAAAAACAATTAAATCATAGTGTGGGTAGAATTTCATACATCCGTCCGTGTACAGTGGGAGAGAAAACATAACTGCACAGGTAACGGATAATTCTCAAGCCACTTAGATTTTGAAATCACAATGTCACATATTTATTTTGTGGAAAAAGGTAAAGAATCGCTGTAACAAATCACTTAATAAAATGCGATTTTAATCCAAACTGACCGCCAATCGAATGAATTTCCTGGAATAATAAGTTGGCCTTGGAAATGTTTAAGCAGTCAACAATCAACTCCAACAAACAATATTTTATAGCCAAAATAAAAAGAAAATTATATAAAATAAAAATACGTAAGAAAATAAAAAAGGAAAAGTGATCAGTGCGTCCCTGTTATGACTTTGATATTTCTTCTTATTGAAGTGCAAGATTCAAATAAATATCTTTCGTTATTCTAAGAAATGTTGGATAAAGATTCCCTGATGATCTGCATTAGCCCCATTGAAAGGCTCAGAGGAATTAGCTAAAACCCCTCTATAATTGACTTTGAATTTCTTATAACATTTTGGGAAAAAAAGAATTAACACGAAAATAAAATTGAAAAAGGTTTTAAATGAAGAGTTAAGCACATTTTTAGGACCACCGTTTATTGTTAAAAAGCCGGTCTATTGGCAGATGGCAGACTGTTTAGGTTTAGGGTGACTCTAACAGGAACAAGTTTTGAGTTTAAAACTTTCGGATAACTTATTTCCGGTTAATAAATATAAACATATAGATTCTTTGTTTTCTATTCTTAAAAAAATTCGCTAATTATCCAAATTATTGCGAAGAGTTTTAAAAAATAATGGCTGTTTGCATTATTATTTTCAACATGTTTCAAGAATTCTTATATCGGGTGTTTTTTATAGAGCGATACAACTTTGAGTTGACATCACTGTTCTATTTGACCACCCATTTAACAGCTGATACATGCCCTTTTTTTAGGTTGCTTTGACATTTTATTAGGGATCGACTTACACCAGAGCAACGCATGCAAATTGTGGAAATTTTTAATTGAAATAATTGTTTTATTCGTTAAACTCAATCATTTAAAATTTTATTTCGCAATGAAGCCCAGTTATGGTTGAATGCGTACGTAAATAAACAGAATTGTCGCATTTGGGATGATGAGATTCCACAAGCAATTGTCGAACCGCTATTTCATCCACAGAAAATTACTGTTCGGTGCGCTTCATGGGCTGGCGGAGTCATTGGCCCAGAGGTCTTCAAAAACGATGATGTCAGAATGTTACTGTTTTAGAAAATTGGTGTTCCAAATTGCGCCTTGTACGCGCCAGCCGTGGCGACCACATGACCGAAATGATATATAAACATTAATGTCACAAAATTTTCTATCCAATATAGAGCGTTTCATTGATATCAAAAATATATTACTATGTTTTATTATGATTTAAACCTGTATCATTCTTTAAAGAATACCCGATATTAAATATAATTGAGTTGGGCCAGTGTTCATAATGCATCAAAAAGATTAGGCCTCATCAATTGAATTGTGTTTTCTGAACATTTTCATTTTTTAACTTTCAATTTAATATTAAATTGAAAGTTAAAAAAAAATTAACTTTTCTAAAATTTACGAAAAGTTCATAGCAAATTAGAACAGCCCCTTTTTCGAAAGGCGCTGCACTTACTTACCATTTGCCAGCTGTTTTAGTTTCCATTTCTAAATAATTTTATGGCAAAATTTTATACGAAAGCTGATCCAAAACTAAGCAAATGTGAAACCGCACCTTGGAAATTAATTCATTAATTATTCTTTGAACTGGTTTTATTAAATTTCACTCAATTTTATGCCTTTAATTTAGACTGAAGTATATGAGAACCTATTTCTTTTTAGTCTTGGCTAAAGCCACATATCTATTTTACAGTTTTACATATTTTTTGTTTTATTTTTTGCATTATAAACTTTACAACTTCCGCTCCACTGTAAGTTATATTGTACCAAAGTCTGCATATTCTTTTTAGCTTTTCTATTCAGATGCTCATTTTAATTTAATTGTTGTTGAATGTCTCTTTTTATGTTTTTTTTTGTTTTTCTATACAGAGACCGAATAAAGGTTTTTAAATTTGTGGAACATCAGCAATTTATAAATATTCCTTTTTGTGGCTTTTAGCAACGGATATATTTTATCATTTTTTTGTATGTAATTTTTATTGTTAGCAAACTGTTTTGCATATGAATGGAACAAACAGTGTATGTGAGTTATATTTTTACATAAAAAACAAGCAAAAAATTTTAAAAATATAAATGCAGTGAGGAAATTCGTCTGATGAACAAACGCCTAAAGTGTAACATGTGGTTCATATGGAAGTTTATTGTACTCTTTAATATAAATAAATACGAACAAAGTTGTAGGAGTAATTACTGGTGACACTATAGTCATACGTATCCACTTACTCACATCTAAATGTTTTTTTTATATATATCAAACTGTTTACATTATCCTTGTGAGAGGAGCAAATGTCTTTGCCATACATGTTAGCCCGAGTAAGTATTACTGGGCAGATATAATTTCCATTGTCGACGTATTATATGCGGTCGTTTTGTTTTAACATAATTTCACATGGAAATATTATTCATACTATTTATTACACATTTTTAGTTTAACTCACATTGTTTGGACTATTAAAATGTTAGAAATGTACCGACATATCAAAGGATCGCTTTAGTAATAAAGAAAGAAAGAAATATTTCAATCTGAAACATATTAAATCGAGAAGATCAATTTGAAGGGAAGCAAAGCTCGGATCACTGTCATATCCTCGGACGAAGTAAATTATGAAATACCTCTATCTTCTGTCCTGTCAATACTATTCCCAACTTTTCTGACAGGATTCATGTTTGTATTTGTATTTATATGTAAAATATTTTACAAAGTAAATTTGTAAAGTATTGGGTGAACAGATGCCAGCGGATGACTAAGTCCATATACCGGCTTTGTCGTTAACCGTTATTTTATCCGTTTCTATGACTGACTGTACACAACCTATGCCTTCACAGGGGAAGTAGCAACGTAGCTAACCACGGAAAAATCCTCAGAAGAGCTGTAAATCAATACAGTTATCCGAAGCGTCGAAATTAACTAGTGCGACTGATACGCAAAACTCTCGAAAGAGAGTAAACGATCTCTAACTTTTATTTTCGTGCTGATTCTTTTTTCCCAAAAGTTATTTATTAAAATTCAAAGTGATCACTTGAGGGGTTTTAGCTAGTTGCTATACGCATTGCACTGGGGCTAATGCAGATCATAAGGGAACCTTTACCCTGACTTCTTGTTATGACTTTGATGTTGGTTTTAAGTTTCCCATTTTTTAATGTGGAAGTTTGAAATAAATATCTCTAGTTATTCTAAGAAATGTAATGATCAGTGGTCTGGTTGCACTTGAATTATAATTTCCAACGAAGCTTGATGTTGAGAGACTCAGAGCTGCTTTGCGACTGAGGATTCATATTATAAATATCGCTTTAGGTAAAAACAGACATTTAACTAAAAAATTTCACTTATTTGAATTTTGCATCAAAACCCTTTTGCAAGATCATTTTCCTTGTGATTAATTAGTGCCAAAATTACTGTTTTTATTTCTCATAACTTTTTAAAAAAATCATATTTCGTAACGTCAAAAAGAAGTCTTTTTTTACGTACAATTCTATTTGAAATAATATATAAATTTTACTAATTTTCCTTGTTTCAAATATAATTATACGAGAGAAAAAATTCGACATCATGAAATGTTCAATGACATATTTAAAACAATTTATATACAAGAAAGAAAAGTTATAAATTGACTATTAAAATTAATAAATCATAATTGAATTGTTACCTTCATGAGCTCTCTTTCGGACTTATTCAAAAATATATATTTTATGCTTATAAGCTACTTATAAGTCAAATTTTCCATACGACATTTCATTGAAAAGCAGCAGCATATAAAAGTGGTTTTTTAAAATTTACTTTAAATTTCATATTATGTTTTCATTGATTTTATTATTGTATTTATTTCTTTTCAATTTCATAATAAAAATTAGTAAGTCTGTGTTCAAACGAGTCAGATTTTATTGACATGCTTGCTAGCTTATAGGCGAGAGGGCCGAGAGGAAAATAACGAGTCCTCATGCGCATGTACTTTCAGTACGTTTTGCTTTCTCATTCGTAATTTTTAATTGGAAACAAATTTTAACATGTTCTTTTATTTTGTTTCGTCAAACAATTTCAATGAATTTATTTAAAAAAAAAAATTCAAAAACGTACACAACTACATTTTCATATCGTCAATAAGACATGAACTGTGTGAACACCAATAAAAGTTCAAAGAAGAAAATGTAAGAATCTTGTCCACAAGACATGACTCGTACTAACACAGCTTAATGAAATATCTTTTAAAGAAAAAATATGAGTTTTAAATGATTAACATAAACATAAAAAACTCTACAATAAGCATAAAATATTTTATTATATTTAATAATGCGTTTTATATCTAAAAACTAAAATTAAAGTTGGAAAAATCCAGCCCATGTAGAATATTAAAAGTAAGAAAATAATTATAACTTAAAAGAAAGAAAATGAAATAAAACGCTTATCAAGCAAATCGAACGAAAAAGTTAAATATAAAAATTCCAAAATACACTCAGGTCTTATTTTATAAAAATAATAATATATATAATAATTAAATATAATAAAAATAATAAAAATCGCATAAAAAATCTGCACAAAATGAGATCCGAGTGTAAGTTTAAAACAGTAGTGAAACAAAATACAAGTGTTATAGAAGCATTAGGCAATCGGTAAAAGGCAATTAGGGATCAAAGCGCCTGTGTTTTTAATAATAATTGCATTTTTGTTTGTTATTGTTTTTAAGCATATTTAAAAGTTTATATAAAGAGTTAAGGTTTCTTAAAAAGCGTTTTCTTAGTTAATATTATTGAAATTAATTTTTTATTTATTGTCTCCAAATCGTGTAAAAATAATTGCACATTAAAAGAAGATAAGAACGTGAACCACACCAACAGGCTTATAGGAATACAATTTCACGTATGAGTAGCTTTTCTAATCATATTAAGTATACGCATGGAAGTACAATACAAAAAGGAGAAGTTGAATATAGGTTGTTTTTTATAGAGTGATACAACTTTGAGTTGGCATCACTGCTTTATTTGACCACCCATTTAACAGCTGATAATTGGTTTTTGTTTAATTTGCTTTGACATTTCATTACTGATCGATTTACAACAGATCCATGCGTGCAAATTGTGTAAATTTTTAATCAAAATAATGGTTCTGTTCCTCAAACTTATCGCGCACTTCGTCCATTAAAATTTTTATTTTCCAATTAAGCCCAATTTTTGTTGAATGGGTGTACGTGAATAAACAGAATTGTCGCATTTGGAGTGAGGAGAATCAACAAGCATCTGTCGGAACACAATTACATCAAATTACTGTTTGGTACGCTCTGTGGGCTGGCGGAGTCATTGGCCCATGTGTCTTCAAAAACGATGATGGTCAGAATGTTACTGTTTGTGAAAATTGGTGTTCTAGATTGCGCCTTGTACGCGCCAGCCGTGGCGGCCACATGGCCGAAATTATATTTAAAAATTAATGTCATAAAATTTTCTATCTAATAAATACCGTGATATCAAAGATATATTTCTATGTTTTATCTTGATTTAAACTTGTATCACTCTATTAAAAACACCCTCTACAAGCAAATAAACATGCAAGCGAAGCTAGTAAAATGCGTATAATACAAAAGAGAACTCATGGTTGAGTTCTTGTAACTCCGAATATTAATTTCGCTTAAATTTCTTATTCATTATTTGTTGGGCGGTTAAGCCAAGTCTTGATGAATTTCAGCGGCGCTTTTAATAAGTTACGAACAGCCCTTAATAGTAATTTTAAAAGTTTGCAAGCTGTTATCCTGTGCAAAGACTTTTTAAACCATCTGAGAATTTAAAAACGATCTTAAAAAATCACATTATAATAAGTGCAGTGGTCTCTGAAACTCCTACAAACCAAACCCAACAAACAACTTGTATTCAATGTAAATCCATTTTATATGCCCCCACTTTTTATACAATTAAAAATCCTTTGAATAGCAACGAGAGTATTTTTTAAAAGAATGAAATCTAAATTGAACTCATAAAGTTTACAACTTGATAATTTGGCAAACACTCTTATTGTAAATGAAATTTATTTGTTTAGTTTGGGTGAAGATTACCTGACGCTCTGCATGTATCGCAGTAAAATGGGCATAGAAAAGCTCCTCTATGATTACAAAATTCTTAATAAGTTTTTAGGGAAAAACATCAGCATTAAGGAAGTCTATATCATCTAAGAACACGATGTTATACTTTGCGAGTTCTTATAAGTGCTGTCACTGAGAAATTCCCAAAACTCGCCACTAATACACACAATTGTGTTTGCTGGCGTGGCACAAAATGTCATATTTTCTTAACAGCTTCAGTTTGTTTTCAAGAAAACTTACAAGGTCACAGCATTTTCCTCTGCGGCTTTCTGTTAGCGAAAAGAGCAAATAAAAATCATTCCTGAATTTTAATATTAAATCAACAGTAAAAAAATTTGCTGTCGCATTAACCATGACTTTCTGAAAACGCTGTGCTTGTTTGAGCTGTTCTCACTTTGACTGCCTCGGCGCTATTTTCACTGAAACATTTTAAATTCATCAAAAAAGTTTACCATTAATTATTATTGTGTGTGTGTGTGTGTGTGCTTTTATTTTTATTTATTTTTCTTTCTCTTGGAAAGAAAGCTGTCATGAATTTCATTTTGATGTTGTATATTTTTTTTACTTTTCTTTTTGTCACATCACTCAAATGTGTCAGCTACAGCTTTAATTTTTAGGCCATTTGCTGCTGTTGTAGTTCTTTTGCAGCCCACTGGCTTTGCAGCATCATAATGAATTAAAAACTTTTCGTTTGGCTTCCTTAAATGGAAATATAATGAATTTTAAATTCTGTGTATTTAAAGCTTCAGCCCAGTATGTATTTACTTTTGTGGACTTTTTTTTTTATTAATTTGTTGGAGTGAAATTTGGTAAAATACCAGTGATTGATTCACATGAAATGTCCTGGAAGAAAAACTTGCCAGAGCCCTCGTAAAAAAGTAATGCTTTTGAGGTTTAAACCCTTTCCTTTATGGGAAACATTTCAATTATATATTCTGTTTGAAATTATATATAATATTTGCTGATTGCAATAAATATTCTATATATTTGCTACTAAATTAGAAAAATCTAATTTAGTAGCAAATAAAAATAATTTGTAGCTACACGGGTTTGTACTACAGCCTGAATAATAATTTTTGTCTTAAGGCCTTATTCACAAAAACATATTTAACATTTATAAGCTGCTTATAAGAGAAGTTTTCTATAAGAAATTTGTTTTATAAGGAGTTAATAAACCTAAAATATTTTTCATCAATAAGGCCTTTGGTGTTTAATATATAAAAACTTTTATAAAAATCATCTCAAAAATATTGTTTTCTTATATATATATATATATATATATATATATATATATATACGAGGACTATTCAAAAAGTTACGTTAATGTTGATTTATCTCATAATATATTTATTTATGAATTGAAAAAGCTGATTTTCTTCACTTATAAGTTGAGAACTGGTGTTACATTTCGCTTGTGTCTTGGAATATTTGCCATGTCTTTCTAAAATAAACACATTTTTTTAAACAATAAGTTTGTAAAAATTTACTTCAACGAAACCATATTTATTTAATTATATTCTGTCGTATTAAATTAATTTTTCCAAAAGTTGTCTCTTTGCTTCAGAAAGACATGATAAATACTCCAAAGCCCAAAGGAAAGAACATGTAATTTGTATATATCCAATTTACACAACAGAGCAGAACAGCAGTTTTCAAAAGCCGCCACACTTTCATAATCAGTAGACATGTGCAGTTTCGTGTATTACCTTTTGTGAAGTGGCTCAATTAAATGTGATAACAATTTTTGTTTGTAGTAATTTTATTATGAAAAAGTATACGAGAGTTGTATCCATTCAAGGGCAACACAGTTTTGTTAAGTCCCTGCCATTTAATTATTTTTCTTCATGTCCTATTTCTCTGAATTTTTAGTTTCATGTTTCTTAACTCAAATATTTTTCATTTGACACACTTGAAAGTTTTTGACCCTTTTTTGGGGTAGCACAAGCCACAGTGTTTTTGTAAATTTTTAATTGTGATTAATTTGCATCAAAATATTTATTTTTATATTAAATTAAACTTTTTTTCTGCCTACTCTTTCAAGTCTTTGACATTTTCTATTATATAGGGTCCGCAATCTAACGGTTTTTCTTTTTGAACTAGTGCTTATTTCGTGAATGCTAACACTTAGCTCATGTCTGATTTGTCCGATAAATAGTTTTATCCTTCCGCTGAACGAATATGGTTGTGTATACGCTTGAACAACGCTGGGAAATATTGCCTTCGATCGACTTACAGAAGATGCCAAAAAATCATCTTTTCAGATGAAGCTCATTTTGATCTTGCCGGGTATGTGAACAAGCAAAATTGTTGCATTCGGGGCACAGAAAACCCGCACGCATACATTGAAAAGCCGACGCACCCAAAACGAGTCACTGCATGGTGCGGATTTTGGTCCAGATGTATAATTGTGCAATTTTTCTTTGAAAATGAGCAAGGAGTGGCCGTTACAGTCAATGGCGATCCTTATCGGGCCATGTTGAACGAATTTTTGTTCACAAAAATTGAAGAGGAGGATATTGGCAACATTTGGTTTGAACAGGACGGCGCTACGTGCCACACAGCTGAAGCTACACTCGATGTTTTGCGCCCTGTTTTTGCAGATCGCATTATCAGCCGCAGAGCTGATGTCGTTTGGCCACCTCGGAGCTGCGATTTGACACCGTTGGACTATTATTTGTGGGGTGCCGTCAAAGATAAGTGTTACGCCGACAAGCCGAAGACAATTGACGCTTTAAAGGACAATATTCGTGAAGCCATTGGTGAAATACAGCTGCACACAATCGATAATGTGCTTAAAAATTGGACCGATCGTATAGGCGCTGCACGGCCAGCCGAGACAGCCATTTGAATGAAATTATTTTCCATTATTAACCGGAAGGATTGTACTTTCAAATAAAAAAAAAGAAAATTGAGAAATTATTCAGTAGTTTTTTTTATAGAATTTAAAAAAAAAAAGTTCTTTGGCCGATCCTTCATTTAAAAATCTGTGCCTGGTTTCTGTAATTTATGAGAAATTTTCTCAGCAAAAAAGAAAACTAACAATTATTCTTGCTTCGTAGAATTAAAATAAGGAAGGCTAAAAAAAAACAAATTCTGGCTCATCCGATGTTTCACAGAATGACAACAATAACTTCTGAAACGTGGCTCTGCTTCCTTTTCTTTAAACTCTTCCAGTAACTTCCCTTATCCATTATAATTTTCCACATAATTGTCTTTATTTTCTTCCCATTTTTTGCAATTTTTATAACCCGAAATTAGTAACGCAAATAAAACGAAATATTTCTTTTAGTAAAAAAAAACAACAATTCTGAATTTATTTGCATATTTTAATACGAATTTATAATTCAGAAATTCAGGATTAAAGCAAGTGGGCAAAAATTACCACACAAAATCTGGGCAAACTATCCAGTACAGTAACGCAGACTGAAAATATATGCGATATTAAAACAATTTAACTGCAACTCAATTTATTAAGAACTTTTTGTTTTCGAAGAATACTGGTTTTATGAATTTAGTCACTGTAGTTTTGCTGCCCATATGCGAGCACAAAGTTTAGAACTCTTAACTCTTAATATATTTGCATTAAGAAAATTTATGGTCTTTCACATGGACATGCACATGCATTAGGGGTGACCACTATTATAAGCAGAAGAGAGAAAATGCTTACATTTTTTCCTAATATTTAGAATATTTATTTTATTATCTGCTGTTTTTGAAAAACTAATTTATTAAAAATGTTCCTAATTTATTTGCTATTTTATTATTTAACTATTTTATTATTAACGCATATATATCGGAGTATATTTTATGTTTTAAAATCACTGTATGTTAAATAGAATTTACGTTTTTAATTTTGGGAAATCCTTATTAGTGTTTCTTAAATTATTCATATAAGTTTGATTAAAAATGGTCAATAGAGGTCAGTGATATAAAAAAATACATCAAATTTAAAACCAGATAATGGAAACTTAAAAAAAAATTGTTTATAAATAAAATTTAATAGCAGATAAAATAAGGCCATTATGAAGTATCTACAAGTAAAACCAAAACAACGAATGAATCTTCAATTTTTAGTATGTGCCGTTTCTTTTTCCCAAAATCCTACAAAAATTCAAAGTGATCAATTGAGAGGTTTTAGTTAGTTCCGATGCGCATTTCACTGGGTCTAATGCAGATCTTCAGGGAACCTTTACCCAACATTTCTTAGAATAACTAAATATATTTATTTCCAATTTCCACTTTAATAAGAGAGAAGCTTAAACCAAATATTAAAGTCATAACAACAATTCACTTTTCCTTTTTTCATTTACGAGTTAACTCAGAAAGAAAAAAATCCGACATTTCGATCGATATCGAATGCAATAATATGGTCCCTGGGTACCGATTTCGGTGCGGTTTGCGCCAACTGATCGATCGCAAAATTCGTTTAAAAGTTAATAAAAAAAAGCTCCTAAATACGTGTTTTTTTTTAGTTATTTTGAGACTTTTGGAAATCTACTGGTATGCATAGTGTTTTCATTTTTGACATAAACTGATAGAATCGAGTGCTTTTCGGACTGCGTGAAAACTTCAAATAACGATACAAGACATAAATACTCATGCAATTAATTTCTCGTTTAATTACATTCTGGTAAATGGTTTAACCGCATTCGCGTTTGGAAAATTTGAAATTTATAAGTTTTACCCCGTCCTGCAAGAATCTAGTTCTCAAAAATTATATCTGGTTTTTTCTACAATAATTATGGTTGTCATGGTTTTACATGTAGATAAATATTGGGTGTACAAATTAGTTCGGTCCGTTTTTTGTTGTTAAAAATATATTTATTTTTAAATCAAAATAAATTAATAGATTAATCAAAGTATTGTCCATCGTTGGATTACTACTTTTTCCCATCTCTCAGGCAATTTTCGAATTCCATCTCGAAAAAATGATTCGTCTTTCGAGGCAATCCAACTTCCGATCCAATTTTATATTTCTGCAAAAGAAGTGAACCGGTGACCTGCCAAGTCGTGCTGCATCCGTCGGAATAACCAGTAATCCGACGGAGCAAGGTCCGGAGAATACGGCGGGTGTGGTAAAATATCCCACTTGAGTGTTTCTAAATATTTTTTGACGACGTTTGCGACATGAGGTCGAGCGTTGTCGTGCAAAAGAACAACTTTATCATGTCTTTGTTCGTATTCCGGCCGCTTTTCACGTAATGCACGGCTCAATCGAATGAATTGTAGCCTATACCGATCGCCCGTAATAGATTCGCCAGGTTGTAGCAACTCATAGTACACAACACCTTATTGGTCCCACCAAATACACAGCATGACTTTTGAACTCAAATTTTGCTTTGCTGTTGATGTCGAGGTCGATGGTAACGATTCACCAGGCTTAGCGTAGTATATTTTCTTCTTGGGATTATCGTAGAATATCCATTTCTCATCTCCAGTAACAATTCGATGTAAAAAACCCTTTCTTATTTGCCCTTGAATCAACTGCTCGCAAGTGAAAAATCGCCTTTCAACGTCTCTTGGTTTCAATTCATGAGGAACCCAGTATCCCTGCTTTTGAATCATTCCTATGGACTTTAATCGTTGAGTCACTCCTAAACTATCTGCAAGCTCCTCTTGTGTTTGACTTCGATCTCCATCGAGTAATGCCTCCAATTCTTCGTCCTCGAATTTTTTTGGTTGTCCGGGTCTAGGCTTATCTTCAACGCTGATATCACCATCCTTAAAACGTCGGAACCATTCCCTACATGATTTATCAGTTGGAGCATTATCACCATAAACTTCCACAAGCATTCGATGCGCTTCCGCTGCACTTTTCTTCCAATTGAAGCAAAATGCTGCTTAGTTAGCACAAAATTTTACATATTCAAAAAAATTTAAAACAAGTTCATTTATGAAATTCGAAGTGATGGGAACGGAATGTTATTGACAGATGTCTAACCTCTCTGAAACCACCGGGATCAACTGTCAGAATAAAACATTCATTACAGCCAGAGCTATCTTTTTAAAACGGACCGAACTAATTTGTACCCCATATATTATAAAAAACCAACAAAATTTTAAATACATTAAGAAATATATTCTGAATCACAGAGTGACGACAATTTTTTCGATGCGAGAAGTTCGCACTTCAGTTACAGAAACGAGGCACAGATCTCGATATTCTGAGCTAAGAGGCTGTCTGTGTATGTGTATGATTCTGTGAGTGTGCGTTTGTGTATGTCTGGCTCTGTGTGGAGGTATAATATCCAAACTAATTACTAAAGAGTTGCACTAAACTCAGATTTCCTTTTAACAGAAACAATTTACACCAGTAGATATTCCGAAGTCTCAAAGCAACTAAAAAAACATATAGATATTTAGGAGTTTTCTTGGACTAACTTCTAAACTGATTTTGCGATCGATCAACTGGATCAGTTAATCTCATCGATTGGATCGGTGATTTCCATTCAATTTAAATACGAACTGCGATCGATATCGAATGCCCTTTTTGCCCCCCACAAAAAAAAAAGATAATCAAAAACGTATTGTTTTCAACTCCGAAATTTTATAACCGATCAGTTAGTGCTCTCATATCTTTTATAGGACTCCAAAAATACATAAATTTACGCTAATTACTTGGAAATCGGTTGATTAACTCATTCGTTTGAAAATTATAATGTTTTATCGACGTGTCATTAGAATTTAGAGTTTTGAGCTCAGCCAGCTCAACAGCATACAACAGTACAGCAAACGGCGTTGCGATAGATTTGTGGTTAAAGTCAGTGGGAAGTTGCAGGGATGACCTTTAGGGTCAACAGCCTTCATATATTTCGTAAATGATATCCGGCATGGCTGATTAGCTATTCACTGTACCGACGACTTTCGAAATGAGCAACGAGTTGTAAATTTGTTATTGGCTGGTAGAAGGAGAAAAACTTCGTTCTTCTCGTAAAATAAGTGGTTTATCAGTGAAAGAGAATATAGAAAGTCATTTGCTATTATTATTAATACTCAGCGTCAAGATCTAGAGCAGTTTCCGAGAAGTCTAAAACAGCAAGAGTTCAAATATTCAGCGTTTTGTACAGGAATAACAATTAAAAATATATCAAATTTATATATATTTTTAAGTGTTCCAGTTCAAAAGAAAAATATCCAATATTTGTTAGAAATATATCCCTTCAATAAGACATCCTTTTTATATGTCAAATGCTCTCCCTAATATTCTAAGAATTATATGAATTTATTATATTGTTACCAAATACTCTATAATACTATCATCTGTGGAATATTCTTGGCTTTTCTCTTGCTTATTTCGTAATTAAATATTTCAAATTGGGATTAGAAAAGTAAATAAACTGAAAAATCTCGAATAAATAAAATACATATAAAATAAAAATAGAAACTCAGCAGTGCAAACACAACTTGGCAAGACAGTAATTGCTGGAATAAAAAACAGAGAATATCTAAATAAAAATAAAACTGAATAAAAAACTTAGAATATCAAAAATAAAAATGTAAATGAATAATTCATGAATTTGTTTAATTTAGCAACAAAATGGTAAAACTGCTGATGGAAATAAAATGAAAATTTACTTCTTCTCTTTCAATATGGAAACGTACATGACAACTGTATGAAATGGGAATTTAAAATGTGTTGAATGTCCAACATCAGTGCTGATGATGAAAGAGTGGTGGCATTCGAAAGCAGCTATTCTGCTTAACTGTATAATTTCTTTAGAATTGCCAATATTAATTGAAATTAATGTAAAAGTTTTTATTATTTTCAAAGTCGACAAAAAAGTCTTAATTGAACGCGATAAAGAAGAAAAACAGGAAGAAGAAGAAGAAGAGAATTGTCTATATCATCTTAATTCCATAATTTAAATGCGGCGGTTTTCAAGGTTTGTTGGACTCCATGCAGAAGAAAAATTCGCGCTGGTACTTGATCAGCATCAAAAAAGGTTTTTCAAGTTCTGTTAAAGACCTTTTCGAATAAATTTGTTTTGTTTGTGATGTCCTTTTCGGCTTGACCTCAAACCAAAAAGGACATCACAAACAAAACAACAAAAAAAAAGTTTACAAGTTCTTCAAAGCTTTCAGGTAGTTTTGATTTATTTCTTGAAGCTGATTTATTTTAATTTATTTTTGGAATCATGTCATGTAAATGATGGTCCTATACAGAGTATAATTGCAAAATGTTGTTGTTGTTGTTGTTCTACGGTATCGATGGAGAAGGACGAGAATATAAAATTGAGAATCGCAAGAAGTTATAATTTGCACACTTTTGGTTGAACTGGTTTTCAAAGCCTCAGATGAGAGATGGACCCACAATTTCTGGTTGGAAATATAACTTCATTTATTGAAATAAATAAATAAATAAATTTATAACTGCATATCGAGATCACCGCAACAACATTATTTTCGAAAAAAGCTTTAGTTTCTATACATTTTAAACGTTTAGAGGATCTGAATGATAACTTTCAATAAAACTTACGCACAACAACTTATTTTACATGACAGTGAGAAACTGTCAAATATTATTCGATATCTAAAGTTGATTTCTTTTCTACAAAAGAGTGCAATATTTTTTACACTTTTTAGTAGATAATAGAAAGACTCTGTCATTTGAAATCAAAGAACTTGTGCGAAATTTATTCAACATCCCTAACGAAAAACTAGTTCTATTTTAAAACTCCTCCAAACTGTTACATTGTAGAAAACAACTGAAAAAAGGCAACATATTTTTGAGAAAGGAAAACGCCATAATACAAGTGATGGATTTTCAGAACGAAGGACTAATTATCCTCCCGCTGAAGAAGAAATGGGCTTCGTTGCTCAGTATAAAAATGTCACTTGTATGTTGGTTGGTATGCATCAACCTCTCCCTTGCTACTGTACTTCCGGGCGTATGTTATATTATTAATTATGTTACTCATACGTCACATTGCTCTCAGACAAGGTTGTCAGTGTAGGGTGGTTTATGTTCTTATCTTTTCAAAATATGTAAGTAATTTTACACGCTTTCCAATTACATTAAACAAATATATAAATACCCACTAAATAGAATATCGAAAATAAATTTCAAAAATTTTATTGTGAAAAAAAGCGTGAATGCTTTTTAGTCTGTTTTTATTAAAAAAATGTGTTTTGTAGTTCTTTAAAAAATATTTATTTATATGAAAATGGTTTAATACTTTTTTCTATATTCAATATTTCAACACGCCTCTGGGTAGCTTCTTCAGAAATATGTTAGTATTTTTTAAATATTTTTGTTTTCCATTCTTGTTTTGAATAAAGAAGAGGTAAACATTATATTTTCTCATTGTATAATGCCTTAGGGCTTGGCAAAATATTAAAAATATAGAAATATGTATGTTAAACAGTTTTTATATAAAAACACCTCAAAGACAGTAAGATTACTTTAATACCGTGCTCAGACATGCATTTTTAATTGAGTCAATTTAATTTTAGTTGAGCAATTAAATCTAGTGTTCACACATACTCAATTTAGCTGAGTCAATTATCATTTGACAGCTGAAAAAAACATTGTTTTAGTTGTTTCGTGAATATTCGTGTTTGTAAACTTTAAAAATGCATGCAAATTTTGGTTTTAAAGAAATTTTACTTGCATATAATACAAATATGGAGACATTGCGATCAATTTTTGATTCAACGTTATCAGTGCTCAAAAAAAGGAACACTGGACAATTTTGCAAAGTTTGAGAAAGCAGCAGCTATTGCTCCTTTCATTATTCCAGCAAAATTCAACTCAAGGCTCGCCTTCTTCACCAGCCATTTCGTTTTTGATTATATATTCATTCATTCAGTCTGTTTGAAAATTCAGTTTGTTGTGTTTATACTATAAACTTTATATGCATGTATATCTGTTGAAATTTGGCGCGAAATTATAGGAAATTTGTCTGCTCACTGAACAGAGTTTTTAACAAACAAACTTATGACCAGTGTTGCAATTCGAGTTTTACGTAATTAATGAGACAATTAACAACTAATTGCTTAATTCACTAATTGACTTGTTGTATGATAAATTGAGGTCATTGAAGGCCTTAATTGAGAAAAAATGCCCTAATTGAGCAATTAAGAATATGTCTGAACACGGTATAAAATAGAACGCAGTTAAAAATATTTAAAAAGAATTTTCTTTATGTCTGGTAACTGAATTTTTGCTTTATATTTAACTTTTAATCTGGCTTATTGATCATTTCTTTTGGAATTAGATGCCCTGATTTTCTGTGGATATAAAAATTTTAGAATCTCAGCATTTAATGTAATTTTCTTTAAGATGTTCAGCCTGATTTCGGCTGGTGTTTCTCGCCATCTTATTCAAATTGGACAACTTGTAAAATATTATAGAAAAATTCAGCTCTTTAATCCATTACAATCTATTGAATTTGAAGGCGAAAAAGGCCAGTCGTAATCAGGCTGATTGTCGCAGTTAAAAATTGTTTTAGTTTTAGATTAATTATGTCTATATGCCTGCATGAGACTGGCCAATAATATGGCGTGACAGGCAATGAAATTCAGGCTTATAAACTTAATTAAGCCACACCAAATAAAGTCTTTATATTTAATTATATTATCATATTTTCTTTTCTCTTTCCAGGTAAGTCTATTGATGTAAATCGTTAAGTAAGTGATTGAATTTCATTTCAATTAACCTACAATTTAGGTTTGATTAAAGCCAAAGGAGACTGTGGAAATAATAGCCAAATCACTTCTTAAGAAGTTAAAACTTTTAAATAATAAGATTAGGAGAAATTATCTTTAATTTTAATTATGAGCTGATTCTTTTTCCCCAAAATCTTACTAAAAATATTTTCTTGGAATAACTAGAGATATTTATTTCAAACTTCCACTATCTTCTATCAATTAAAAGCATTTAATATGAAATAACAATTTATTTCAGTATTTGTTTATTACAAATTTAATAGCAAATTATATTGCAATTTATTTAAATGAAAGTGGTAACAGAAATTTTTCACGCGTTGTAGTGCAACAGACAAGTTTATAGAGAGATTGATAATTTTTTATTGATTTCAAACACTTTTATGTTGTTTATTAAAAACGAACATTGAATATGATTCATCGAGGTGAATGAAAGATGAAGAAACTTATTATATCAATATGTCTAAGTAGGAATAGAGCTAATGACCTTCACTGTATTTAATCCTTTAATTTTCCTGCGTTACTAATCTTATTTTGGATTCATAAAACTTTGTGTTAGAATTAGTTTTTAAATAAATTTTATACATTTTATTTTTTATAAAATGAAAAGACTAAAACAAACGCTACTTCGAAAACTTTTATAATTTAAATAATTATTAAAATTTTTTCATGTAAAATGCATTCAATATTTTGAACTTCCTTCTTGAAATTTCATTACCCTGTTCTATGCAGGATATGTACCAGTAAAATGAAATAGAATGCACGTCTTGCTGGCACACCCAGTTTATTAAAGCAGCTGAAAATTCAATTGCAATTTTTTGCAATTATCGTTTTTATGATCAAAACTTTATAGCGGATATAAATGTGGGGGGTGTTGCAACAAAAATTTTTGCTGGCAGCTAAACGGACTCAAATGCACAAAATCGTTCTATGATTTCTCATATCAGTACATTGAAGCACGTATTTAATACAGTATTTTTATTTTTCATGCTCGCAGACACTGTTGCCAGGATAATGAATTTATCATACTTTAATTTTTAACTTTTTACTGCGACATTTATCATGCATATTCTGAAGTGAACAGGATATAAAAAGAGAAATAGGAAAAGTGAACATTAAGATATTCCTATAAGTTTGATTTTTTGTTAATAAAAGAACTTCGTGTTTTGTTTTGTAATTATTCATTTTGCAAATTTGAAATTTAGTTCGAAATTTAATTGAAAGTTGTCTAAGAGCCAATTACATGCAGGCAAATAGATATACTTAACCTGTAGTAGATATGGCAATTTTATCAACCTGTTATAAAGTTATACTTATTAACTAAAAACCTCTTCGATATTTTTATATAATATTGATTGAAATGAATCATGGCAACGCTACTCATTTGCCTGGATTTATTTCATTTATTTTGCTCTATTAGATTTTTATCTACAACTAAGTAACTAACACATGTTAGTTATGGCCATGGGAAACGTATTAAAAATACAAATTACATTTTGCATTTATTCTTTTTCATTTTATAACTGCTGGATTCGAAAGTACCACATTTTGGCCGCATAATCGCATACAACAACAAACGAAATCCACAAATTTATGAGTAGATTTGTGTGCATTTTTGAAAAAAGGAGTATTTAAAGCTCAATGATTTCAGATGAAAACTTATTTGTATTGCAAACAAAAATGCAATGAGATTTTTTAAAACTTATTTTGCAAAACTATTTAGATATTTTTTCCTGATTGGTAACACATTTCGACGAGAATATTTTAAAGAAGATTTTCATTTTATTGTTCCAAATTAAGCAACAAAAAAAATCGTCTTAAATAATAATAATGCAGTTGAATTTTATCGGGATGAAGTTAAGTGAATTCTACATTTTCACAAATATTTCGGTCAATTTATTTATTGTGGGTTATACCGTATTCAGACATAACCCTTAATTGCGCAGTTAGGGCATTTTTTTCAATTAAGGCCTTAATTGACCACAATTTATCATACAACAAGTCAATTACTAAATTGAACAATTAATAGTTAATTGTCTCACTAATTGTGTAAAACTCAAAGTGCAACCCTGGTCATAAGTGTGTTTATTAAGAACTCTGTTCAGTGAGCAGAAATATTTCCTATGATTTCGAGCCAAATTTCAAAAAATATACATGCATACAAACAAAACAAACTGAGTTTTCAAACAGACAAAAATGAACTCCAATAAATAAATTTTGTAAAATAAAACTTTTTCACTTTTTTTTAGTGGCGGTTTGGAAAAATTTTAAGGCATAAACTATTTTCGCGAGGGATGTTGCATTAATTTCTAGTAAATTCTTCATTTTCAAATTACAGAATGATGACATTTTCTTTTAAAAAGAGTGACAATACAAATTTCTAAATTGATACGTTTTTCACAGCAGGAGGCCACATTTGTTATTATCGCTAACACGTTCACATTTACATAAGTTCCTCAATTTGAAAGCAGGATTCAGTATGATTGGCCTAATATATAATAATGTCAATATATGTTTGCCTCATTTATATGACTTGTAATACGTAAACGCATTGATAAAACGGATGGATTATTGTAGGATAATTTTAAACATTTTAAATCTTATAAAATAATAAAAACTGAGAGTATTTGCTTCTTATTTTTATTGTAATTTTTTAAAACAGTGGTGAAAACGAATTCTTTCAGATATTTTGACATTAACATTAAAACCAACTTGTCCTCGGAGGTCCAGATAAATGTTGACTTATAGCAAAATATTGTGACGCGTCCCTGTGCAAAATTTTTTTTAGCAGTATTTAAAAAATGTTCTTCAAGAAAAAATAATAATTAAGTTGGTCTCGATCTGCAGAACAATATTTATATTTTGATTGCTGCAGGAATCTTAAAAATACCAAAACTAAAATATGTGCGTTTTCAAAGCGGGCAGCTTTTTTATATGTTTATAGAAACCAGGCACTGAATAATAAAAAGTATAACAAATTTTATCGTTCGACATCGGTACACATTTCAAGAAATTTTAAACTTCGTCTTTCCCATAGACGTGATGTCGTTTCCTTATATCGGTGGTAATTATCGGGTTTGATGAGCTCACAAGTGGCACACAAAAAACCATATATATTTTTGTAGTTTTATTGCTCAACATGGTCCCAGAATGTGTTCACATTATCTTACCTTAGTACCTTAGAGATATTTCTGCGCATATAAAGACATCACGATATCGTTATATATTCAAAAGTTTCGCGCGCTCGTTATCGGAATTGTGTGTCAAGTGTAACTTTGAAATTTTGTTTTTCCATACATTTCAAAAAAAATTAATGTTTATGAATACGGCAGCTAATTTATGCACAATAAACTTTTAGAACCATATTTGAGCTATAGAAACAGGATTTGTTATTGTAATTAAATGAAATTCAAAATTAAATAATTTATTGTAGCCTCAGTTTTGACTTTCCGCTAGAAAAATTTTCAATATTTAAAATCCCAGGAAATGGTGCTCTCGTCAGATCTACAAATTTTACGTACCGAGGGAACGTTCTTAACTAGTTTGGAGAGAGTGGCACAAAGTCTTCATGTGTGTGTGTGCATCTGTATGTGGGTGTATTTAAGCGTGTGATCCTCTTAAAACTTTGAACTGCTGATTCGAATTACACCAAACTGGCCGCGCTTTAAAGAACCTAGAAATACCTTGTTTTTTTATATCCTAATTATATAAAAAAAACATTAACAAGTTATGAGGACCAAGCCAACAACCTTGTACGAGTACAAAGCGACGTATGAGTAACATTATTAATGTTATTAAGTATACCAGTGGGTGCACAGTAAAAAAAAGGAATTAGATATGTACATACAAAAATGCAAGAGAACGAAATAGTGTACATTTGTATCCTTTGTGTACACAAGTTTACATCAACGGCATGGAAAAAAAAAAGACATTGAAAAATGTATACATGCCACACTTTATACACAAATACATCTTGAGTGTACAGGACTGTGCATTGAAGACACTGAAAACATTGAATTCACTTTATGAACGTAGACACATTTGCGCTGATTGCAGTGACATTATATTTATTTTGTATCTTCATAAAATTAATGTGTGTGTGTGTGAGAACTAACTGTCTACCATTCAGGTGTTATTATTATTATTATTATTATTATTATTATTATTATTATTATTATTATTATTATTATTATTATTATTATTTATATTTAAGGCCCCAACACTATAAAGGTTATATAGGCCAAAAAGTTTTGATTACATAAGTTTTAATTGCATAAGCTTTAATTCTTATAATTTTTTTTTTTTAATACTAGGAGAAAAAATTACAAAGTTTTAGATTCGACTCGAGTTGTTTAAATTCATTTTTAAGAATTTTTATATTATGTATTTTATGATTCGCTCGCTTTGCTTGTAAAAGATTACATTCGTTAAATATGTGCAAAATATTTAGTTCACTACCACAAATGCAAAGTGGAGGTAGAGTTTTCTCAATTTTGTGTTTGTGGGAGAATAAACAATGACCAATTTTCAGTCGATTTAATTTGACAAACTCTGATCTGGGTAAGGTTGTTCTATTAAACTTAACTTCAATGTTTTTTTGTATTGCGTATAATTTAGATATGTTGTTATCATTCCAGATACGTATTTTCGAATCCATTGTTTGTTTCTCTTATTTGATTCACGATTATATTTGTACTAAACGGATCTTGTAGTCCCTGTATAGCACTTTTACTGTCAGATATAAGAGATTTTTGTCATAATTTGTAATATTCTCAAGACAAGTTTTTATAGCAAGTAATTCGGAGATATAATTGGAGGAATAATTTGGGATACGGTTTGAGATGGTAATGGAATCGCTATAAATTGCAAATCCAGCCTTTTCATTCATCACAGAGCCATCAGTGAAAATGTAATGGTGATTGGGATATGTTGTGTTAATTAATTCCAAAAACTTCTGTTGCATTTCAGAGGATGGCATATCACGCTTATTACAGGTTGCAATAGAAAAATCTACGTTAGTGTCAGAGGAACACCACGGTGCAGTATCACTTAATTTTTTTTCACTATTGTGTTTATATCTATGGTGTATCTTGAGGTAATGTGGGACATTTCTAGTGCAGCTTTAACGTAAAACGGGTGGTATTTTGGGTGGTTTTGCTTAAGAAGTTCTATTTTTGAATTGTTAGTTATCGTTGAGTATAAAGGATGATTTTGCATTGAAAGGATTTTTAGTATGTAATTAAGTAGATATCTCAATCTTCTAAGGTGTAAAGGGGGAGACGCTGACCATTTAGGTGTCTGTATGCAGAAGCACATACACGAAATGTACACAAGTGCAGGCATAGTCATACACAAGCAGAAGGTTTAAACAATGATAGAAAGTTAATGTCTATAATGTATTGAGGGTGTACATTGTCCTGTACACTATTTCGTTCTCTGAAGCATACAAGTGAATTTAATAAAAACCTTATAAAATAGATAAAAAATTTACGTTCATGAAATTTGCTTCTTAACAAACATGCACTAACGATAGAATATGCGATAAATTAGTAGATATAAAAGGGTTAATTTATATAATTATTTTCTTTTATATATTTGTACCAAATTTACAACAATTAATATATATTGCAAACATGCTTTTAGTAATCCTTTTTGATTTTCAACCTGCATCATATGAGAGAACGTGCGGTCAGTGTTGGTCTAATCCGTAAGAATGTGTGCACACATTCCTTCGTCCACTCCTAATTAATCCTGACAAACTACAAGAGCTCAGCACCAGATTTTCTTTAATATCAACACTGAAATCAGCTTAGAAATTCATGAACTAATTTAGCGTGGCACCTTAAAATTTACAAGACACTTTAATCGCAATCACAACTCTTCTGCAGTTATACAAAAAGGTCTTGAAATACATCACGTATTACATGTGCCGGCAAACGCTGTAAATCGCATTACTTTAGTTCAGAATTTCAAGTATTAATAATTAAAGATGACTTTAGCGTCTTAACACACACACACACACATTCTTCTGCATCGATATGAATTTCAAATTAAATACACATAAAGAGTTATAAATGCGCCACCGATGCCACACAAAGACATTTGACGTTCATTCCATCATGCAAGTTCTTACTTGCATCTTGAATATATTCTACTATTCAGTGAATTCAACTTAAAATTTAATAATTCAACTGTTTCTGTATTTCAATGCAGCACCGGAGATGGCAAGAAATGTTAAAGTGCATGAATCGAAATAAGATTAAATGCGTCTATAAATAAACCTGCAGCAGTTAGTGGTTTATAATGTTAAATGGTACGACTGCCAAATGCTCAATTGCTTGCTCGAAGTTATTTTTAATTTAACGGTTATCGGTGCAGTCGGTGCAGTCGGTGCTGAAGTTGAATCGAAAATAAATATTCAAGAAAACCTATAAAATGAATTACATCAGAAGGGTTGATGTTGTTGTTTGATCTTTTTTTTGCCAGGCTCTTAAACTTAAATGCATAATAAAATACGTGGCCTTTGGAAAATTAATACAGGGTGGTGATAAATTTAACACCCTATAGTGGATTTTAGTTGAAATTTGTGAATAAGACAGGTGCAGGATACAAACAGACAAACAATGGAGCGCTGTACCCCGCAAGAGCGTGAAGTTATTGTGTTGATTTTATTAGCCAATAATCGGTGCGTGGTTTTGGGCGTTTTTTTTTCCTAGAAATATGTAACATTTTTTCATTTTCTTTTCAAAAAGTTTTAGTTTAGAGAAGTTTTCAAACAGAAAAAGTTTTTTCGCAAAAAACGTTGAATAAATTTCCAATAATTTCTTTATTCTTAAACCACAGAATGTTGCCGTTTTGTGTTAAAAAGTGTAAGAAATGTTGCACTTTTTTATAGAAAAGAAATCAGCATTAGATTTCTGAAAGGTGTCGGGCCAAATATTACGTAACTTAGCAGTTCACCTCGAACAGTTCGAAACTACAACAGTTCATTCTCTCACGACCTGGCATCCACTGGATGTTAATGGGAAAAAAAGACCACCAACCAGACAACGTGACACGCAGTTGGGTGTCACCAGGGAGACCCTACTGAGCGCTTTAGTAAAAAAACTTACACATAATCCCATATAAAGTGCAAACTGTAGGGTGTAGTTTGTCATCAGGCGACATTGTCGGCCCGTATATTTTTTCGAAAATGAGCAAGAAACGGCGTCATTGTGAATTCTCTATGGTGCCAAACCATGATAACTGATATTTTGTGGTCACAAGTAGGAAATGTTGACATCGCTAAATCTGTGGCCACAATCCACAAAGTCCGTCAAACAATTCAGTTACTCCAAGAGAAATACCCGGTAGCGTGATCTCTCGATTTGTCGCTGTCAATTTGCCGCGAGGCCATTTGAAAGATCGGGTTTACGTGAACAAACCACAAACACCTGATACTCTTAAAGATGAAACTCGGAGCTGCATTGGCCAGAGCAGCGAAGCTTTGTTGCGACATGTTAATCAAAATTTTTTGCGGATGTCTGCCGAGGGGATAAAGGAGCATTTGTTTAAAGTCATAATTTTATTTTAATATTTATATAGGCTAATTGTTCTTAGTTAAAATCTCAGAAGGACATGATCCAAGGCACAAAGGAAAGTCAACATCAGTTTTTTTCAACTTACACAGCAGAGCAGACCAGCTGTTTTCGAAAGTCGCAACACTGTCATCATCAGTGCTCATGTGTATTGTGTTTGTCACCACTTTTTAGGTGGGTCAGTTGAATGCGATAACAGTTTTCTATTTACACAAATTTTATTGTGAAAAACAATCCGAGAACTGTATCAACCTGATGTTAACACTTGTGTGTTATGATACCTGTGTTACCATTTGATTATTTTCTTCATGTCCCATTTTTCTGAATTTTTTGTTCCATTATACATTAAGTCAAACTTTTTTGGTTTGAATTTTGTACTTAAGTATATGTGAACGTTTTTTTCCAATTTTCATTGGTAGTTCAAGCCAAAGCTCAAATTTTTTGTTATTCTTTCCATAGTTCTACTTTACACTGGCATCAATGAAACTGAAGGAGAGTATTTTTTAAAGTTAATTTATTTCCTACCCTCGTGTTTGCCCACCTTTTTGTAAACCGTATTAATGAAGTGAACAAACGTTATCGACGAAATGTTAAGTAAACGATTGAATAACTCATTTATAAAAATGTCAGCTTGAGCAAAACAGTCCGTAAGATTGTTATCTTAAAATCGAAAATATTTTTAATTTACATTAAAACAACAGTCAATACGATTATCTTCAATTAATAATGCCACAAGCAAACAAACACGGAAACAGTCCTTGACGATTTCCACATAAATAATTTCCTTTTTTTTCATGCTGCAGTATTTTTTGTAAACTCAAGCTTCATTAAAAAATATTTCAAACTCTCCCCTGAAGAGAAAATCTCTGTATTTAAATATAATTTTTATACAGTTTCAATATGTCCCTAAAACAAATACGTCTCAGCAAATTCAATTGCACAAATTTATTTAACAAAAGCCATAAAAACGTTGCTGTTTTTAATTAAAAACAAAATTGCAAAACACCCAGTCAATGCTTTTATTCATAAAAATTTCTATAAATGAGTTGGTAAAATTTGAATTTTTAACAATTTTTACCACAACAAATAGTCAACTCAAACAAGTACAACTAATAAAAATGGGAGGAAAAAACGCGGTCAAAAGTTTTGCACATCCACGTTAACAATGAAAAGGAAAACAAAAATTGTAATAGAAAAAATAATTGAATTATTTTTGCTTTAAAATGATGTGGTAGAAATAGTGAGCATTTTTAAATTGCTTCCCTTCCCCGCTTTGGAAAATAGTGTAAAATTTAAAAGCATTTCAATAGTGTTGGACAGATCAAAATGTGGCCCCATGATTTCTATGAGATGCGAGTAAATTAATTTAAATTTTTAAAATTTTTTAAGTCGGTAGTTTTCAATGAAAGTACACAGAAAAGGGCAACTATTTTGTTTATTTCGTACGTGCTGTTGTCCTTAAGATTTGTTGTTGCCCTCTTATTTCGAAGCCCGAAAAAAAATTTTCAATGTTCTCCGTTTTTTATCGAAATCGATTGTCAGTTTACCCGAAATAGATTTAAAAACAAGACTTGTAAAGAAAATTATCAACTTTTAAAAATTGCTGACTTGAAAATTATTTAACAGACTTAAATCTGCAGGCTGCAAATTATTTTTTGAATTTATTCAAATTGTTTTTCGTGTCACAAATTTATTAAAATATTTCCAACATAATTTCTGTAAACGAATAACTCAGTATTAAAGCCGTCTGCTGGCTGGCAAATATATTCCTGTAAATCAAAACTGCAGCGAATATATAAATTCAGGGATTGAATTTTATTCGTTATGCTGAAGTACAGAATGTTGCCTTCTAATTGCCCAAAATTTTATCTTTTGTTACGTTTATTGCACTTCTATTTCACTAAACTTTTTTTTTTATAACGTTCAGCATTGTTTCAGCAATAATATTGAATTGCAATTGAAAAGTACCACAAAACTAATGAAATTGAAACCATCTCACGGTGGTTTCATGATGATGTTCGCCCACACCAAAGAGTGAAACAGCCACCTCTAATCGTTTTGCAAATTGTTGAGAGCGCCAAAATATGGGCGTATATCGTGTACATATTAAATTGATGTCTAAAACAATAACTGGCTTGTACGTTTATTTTAGTGCGACCGCAGTACAGTTGATGTGTTTAGCCACAAAATAAAATGGAAATTGCAAACTTTTTTTATTACTTTTTTTAATGAGGAATGAGTAGCGAATAAAAGTATCCAAAAAAAGGCGTAAAGAAGTAATTCGTTTATATATATAAACTTTAAAATAGGCTGGAAAATGATAAAAGAAAGAAAAATAAAATGAAAATTAAATTACAAAGTTTTTTATAAAATTTTTATATCTATATATATAAAAATAAGTTGCATTGTGTTAGTAATTGATGTTCCCCAGAATGCCTGAACCGATTTTCTTTCTGCAAAATTTATATGAAAGGTGACATCGATACCAAGGTTTTTATGTACATACGGTTTCTGTATGTGTATTGGTTCATGAGTTCTGGCCATTTTAGTGAACACTGCAATCATTTCGAAATATTTGAGTTAATATTTTGAAAAACGGAAACACAATTCGTTTTAAAATTCATTACAATTAGATTTTAGTCGACCAGATTTATTTATAACATTTACGTGTAATCCGCAATCGAGACATTGAAAGCGCTTATGGATTTTAGCGTTATATCTAAAGTGTTTGGTGAAGTGAAGTGCTGGCATATTGTTGTGCAAAATATGATACACGGTCCATGCACAGCCCACGTAGTATGCATTAGTACGCGAATAAGAAATCTGTTGAAGCTTTGGAAAGATCAATGAAGGATCTCCGAGACAACGCAGAGTTGTTTGGTGGTGCGTTGATTGTATTGCCAGGCGATTTTTGGCAAACATTGCCCGTCATTCCTAGATCGGCAGCTGCCGATGAAATTATCCGATCTTCATATTTACGGAGATTTGTTAAAATATCGAAACTCACTATCAACGTTCGTGTTCAGTTGCAGAATGAACCATCTGCTGATAAGTTGTCTAAGCAATTGCCGAAAATTGGGAACGGTGCAATGCCTATTGATGACACTGGATTGATAACATTGCCAAATGATTTTTGCCATTGCGTACACTCAAAAGAGGAATTGATTGAATGTGTTTCACTAATATAGCACAATAATATACATGCCATTCATGGTTGAGTGCCAGAGCGATTTTAGCGGCAAAGAACAAAGATGCTACTGAAGTAAACATGGTTATACAATCAAAGATTCCTGCCGAAGTGGTGTTGTACAAGTCTTTCGATACTGTTACCGATGAAGGAGATGTTTTGAATTATCCAACAGAATTTTTGAATTCATTGGACTTACCAGGATTGTATCCGCATAATCTCCAATAGAGTGTTGAAGCTACTAATATTATGCTTCGTAATATCAATCAACCCCGTTTTTGTAATGGTACAAGACTTGCTATTAAAAAGTAGATGGCTTATGTAATTGAAGCTATTATTTTAACTGGAAAACTAAAAGGCGAAGATGTCTTCATTCCACGTATCCCAATGATTCCGTCTCATATACCATTTGAATTTAAACGACTTCAGTTTCCTGTTCGACTTGCGTTTGCTATTACTATTAATAAGGCGCAAGGCCAATCTTTTGAAATTTGTGGAGTGAATTTAGTGCATCCAGTCTTCTTACATGGACAGTTCTATGTAGCGTGTTCGCGCGTTGGCAAACCATCGGTTTTGTATATTTACACCGAAAATGGAAAAACAGCAAATGTTGTTTACCATAGAGCATTGCAATAAAAGCAGTTTATCACTGATTTAAATGTATTCCAATTAACTTTTTTAATTTCTTTTTTGTATTACGAAGTGTGCAGGGGGTTCGCTAGTATTTTATAAATATTAATAAATGAACTATTTGACATACTGTCATTGTACTATTATCATATGAAATTTATTTGTTGGGTGGTTAACCGATGTCTATATGCATTTCACTGGCGCTTTTTACCAAATCGTCAGCAGACTTCAACCACAGTTTTGAAAAGTTTCAAACTTCTCAACTTATTAAAAGACTTTTATAAACCATCTGAGAAACTTTGCAAAACTGTGGTTGAAATCTACGGACGATTTGGTAAAAAGCGCCAATGAAATGCATAAAGACATTGCTTAACCACCCAACAAATTAATTTCATATTATTATTTTATAAACAATTTTATTCGCCATTTCGTTAACGTTTTATTTCCTGAAGATGTTAAGATTCTGTTATATCATGTTCAGACATACCCCTTAATGGCGCAATTAGGGCATATTTCTCAATTAAGGCCTTCATTGACCTCAATTTATCATACAACAAGTCAATTAGTAAATTGAGCAATTATTAGCTAATTGTCTCACTAATTGTGTAAAACTCGAATTGCAACCCTGGTCATAAGTATGTTTATTAAAAACTCTGGTCAGTAAGCAGAAATATTTCCTATAATTTCGAGCCAAATTTCAACACTGACAAAAACAAATGATTTCCTTTTTTTTTAAATCGGCTGTAATATTTTAAATATTCCAGTTTTCTATATGCCTTTTCCAGAGCCATCTGATGACAGATTGGAACTTAAGAGACTAATAAAAAATGTCCAACTTATTTAATTAATAAGCAAAATAAAGTTCATTTAATAAAAACACATTCATTAAATGAAAAATCAGTTTGTTATGAAACTTGTGCAAATTATTTTTACCCAAAAAATAGCAGGGATTTCCATAATATTATTTTGGCTTAAATTGCCATGGCTTGAACTTCCCTTAAATCGCTACAAATGAAATACGTCAATGCAAAAATAAAACGTTAATTTTCTTGACATTAGAGCGATCGCTTATCACCATTCGTCATTATTGTAATTTGCATATTTATTTTAATATTTTAATTTTAACGTTTAAAAACAACAGCCGGGGAAAGTAGTATTTTTGTTTTTTTATCTGCCAACATGTAAGTTAATTACTGCAGCGCATAAAAGTTATTTAAATGAAACGCTGGCCATAACTTATCATGCCAGACGAAATAAAGTCATTAAAGTTAACATTTTCTCACACCTTCTCTGTTTCGGTCTTCTTGACTACTGAATTGCATGTCAGCAGTTCAACATGAAGAGTGAAACGAAAAAAGTTTTAAAATTATTGTTTGAAATTTGCTTTCAACGTTTTGATGTATATTTTGTGTGAAACTGATTTCTTTTTCGTATGCATACATAAAAGCGTCTGTGTGGCTATGTGTGTGTATGTGTCCACAGTCATGTGCCTGGTGGCATACCCCGATATTTCACTACATTATCATGTATATTTCCTTTATGTGTTTACAAAAACCCGTAGCATGTACTTTTCAATTTCTTATCAGCCGCCATTACAGCAGAAACTTTTCAAGTTGTATGTGTGTGTGTGTTTAAAATAATAAATGAGTTCGTGTAATGAAACATATTGAAAAGGTAAGAGCCCAAAAGCTTTTATTTCGTTGGCTTAAAAACAACACGAAACGAGTTTAAATATCATTAGCACAGCGATTATGTTGCCAATGATATTCCACATGCCAGCATGAAATGCTCACGCAAAATACAACAAAAAATATATGTAACGGCTGACACAGTGTAACAAAAAATTAAGGTTTGATAAGCTTTTTAAAAACCTTGTTCTTTTAGAATGGCACTGAGAATAATATCAGACTTGTTGCTTCATTAAATATTTAAATAAAAAAAAGTTTTTTTTATTGAAGGTATTATATATCGACCGATTTATTACCATATTAAATTCAATTTTCGAATTGAGAAAACTCAAACCAAAACAAAATACACAATTAAGAAATACACAATTCAGAAAATGGGACTTGAAGAAAGTAATCAAACGGCCTTACAGAAGCTTAAAAAAAACATGTCGCCATCGGTTTGATATATTTCTCGCATAGTGTTTCATAATAAAATCGGTACAAAAAAAAATATATTGTATATAAAAAATATATAAAAAACGGTTGACTCTAAAGGCCATTCCTGCAACTTCCCGCTAATTTCGTAACCTGTGCCTTGTTTCTATAACTGATGTGAGAAGTTCTCGCATCGAAAAACTAAATAATTATGGTTTTCATGCTTTTTATTGTAGGGTTATCTATAGAATAAAATATTTATTATTATTAAAAACCAACAAAATTTTAAATGCATTCAGAAATATATTGTGACTCATCCTGTGTTTCATAGACTGACGACAATTTTTTCGATGTTTCAGTTATAGATACAGGCACTGGTTTTTGTGTTATTCTATGGTTTTGAGCTCTTCCAACTGAAATGTTGTTATTTTAATTTTCAAATCAACTAAAAGATTTAAGATCAATAATAAAACGGATGTGAAGTTTCGCAATTTTTCAGAAAAAAAATTATTATTAATTCGAACGTTTTCGCCCAAAATATCTCACAAACGGATAACCGATTTTGTACCGATTTGCGGTGTTCGAAGTGGTTTTAAAATTTCAAGAGCTGATTGTTTTATCAAATCGATTGATAAAGACCTTTTAAAGTTATTTAAAAAAGAACACTTTGAAAAATGCTTCTTTCTAAGATATTTTGAAATCTATCGGTTCGAATCGGTTTAAATTTAGAAACGTTCTTCAGAACGCTTGATTTGCTCGTTGCAGCCGTTCAAAAGTTATAAGGGGGTCGCACACATATATACATATATATATATATATATATATATATATATATATAGATATATATAGATATATATAAACACACATACACATGACAACAACACACATACCTGCAGGCATAGTGACGGGCTCTGACAATTATTCAGGGAATAATTACGACCTCAAAAGGTGGAGATCTGATAAGAATTCGGTTTATTTAAAACGGTTTAAAATCAATAAATTCACGATTTTTTTAAAACTTGAAGTTTTCCAACCAGGAAATTAAAAATACGAATGAGTATTGATGATGAAAGTGTAGCGGCTTTCGAAAACAGCTGTTCTGCTCTGTAGTGTAAATTAAATAATTAAAAAATTATGTTAAATATCCCATATATTTTTTTATGCATCATTTATTTCTTAATTAAAAACACTTTTCGAACAATTACTAAAAATAAATTGCCTTTAAGAAAAATATGTTTTAAAAAGGTATTTTTTTAAATAATAAAAAAAACCTTTAGCAGATGTTCTGACCAACGTGGCGTTTTCCAGACGCCAACCGCATTGAAAATGCAAAGCTTGTTTGAGCTTCAGCATGTTTGGAAAACCGTGTGACTCTTTCCTAATTTTCATAGAAGCATATAGAAACAGACACATAAACTTTCGATTAAAATACCTGCCGCGCTCCTGATTACTAAATTGACTGTTAAAAAGCTGCAAATAAAAAATCTCAGCAATTAAAAACATGCGACAAGAAATTATCAAATATTAAAAATAGTTATTTATTCTCATCAGTCATCCATTTCGTGCTTTTAATTTTCTCACTATTTTAAATTATATCTTTCACTTGATATATCACTTGTAAAAATTAACGTAATAAACGTATTTTTCATAAGAGTTTCTCCTGTAAAATTTGTAGAATTGGTATTATAAAACTTAGCATTTTTACTGACGCTACGTTTTATAAAAACAGAAATGAGTAAAAGAGATTTGCGGCTTTTAATTTAATAAAAAATTTATGCCACCTGGATTTAGTTGAATCCGAATATGCCACATAATCTCGTATATAATCCCGTAGAGATAATTTATTTATGCCATTTTTCATTTCTCATAAGAAAATTGCAAACAGAAACTATTTAAAAGAAAAGAAAGACGTTTATTTTTCACTTGTTTTTATCTTCGTTCGCTTTAAGTCAAAACACTTTTATAAATATTTGCTTATTTGATAAAGTTTTCTTTTGAATGTGCAACACAAAGAAACCAAAACGCAATCATTTTAAAAGAACATCATCGTAACTCGAGTGAACCCAGTGGCATTGATATGAATAAACGCACACATTTACACTCATGAGCCGCAAATAAACAGCTAAAGAACTTTAGCCTCTAACCGTCAACTTATCTTCTGTTGTGCAGGTCTTGAGTCAAAGTGTTTTCTTCTTATTCTTCGTTTATGTTAATTTTCGCAGTCAGAACTCATGCCACCACAACATTATGACACGATATATGAATATTCATTTTAGTTCTTTTTTTTTTTATTGAAAAGGATTCACGCTACAGCAGCGTCCAGTCATGGAAAATTCAGTACCATCATGTTTGTTTCGTAATCTTCAAAACTTCAAAGAAATTTTTATATTTTGACAAATCAAACACGCATCGTAACCCTCAATGAAAAAGGTTCCAATTTGGAAGTTTTATAGTAGAAAAGAACTCTTAAGGCTCAAGAAGTTAGGCCGACAAAAGAATATCTGCGGAGACAGGATTCCAAAATGGCGCAATGAAAATGTATGAACATATAAGTTTAAAAAGAAATTGAAAAAGGTTGACTCTCAAGTCCTTCCCCGTAACTCTACACTAATTTTAACCGAAAAACTGTCGTATCCTGTGCCTCGTTTCTTTAACTGATGCGAGAAGTTCTCGCATCGAAAAACTAAATAATTATGGTTGTCATGCTCTTTATTGCAGGGTTATCCATAGAATAATATATTGATTATTATGAAAACCTGACAAAATTATAAATTCATTAAGAATTATATGCTGACTCATCCTGTGGTTCACAGAGTGACGACAATTTTTTCGATCCGAGAAGTTCTCACTTCAGTTACAAAAACGAGGCACTGCTGTTTGTGCTATTCCATGCTTTTGAGCTGTACGAGTTAAAACACTATAATTTTAATTTTCAAATCAACCGATTCCCCAAGCGGGGACCGGTGTAGTTTTCGAGTATTATAAAAGAATCGGGAACACTAACTGATCAGATATATAATTTGGGAATTTCCAAAAAAAATCACTTATTCTCAATTCTTTAGTTCACGATATCTCACGAATAGAGTAACCGATTTTGACCTGGTTTGCAATGATCGAAGTGACAAATGTTTAAGATATCTTATATTTAAATTAATAATATCCAGCTTGAGGCTTGTTTTTTTTTTATAAAAAGTAATTATATATTTATACATTTATATAATTAATAATATCGAGCCTAATTTAAATATAAAATAATCAAAGACTGAAAAACTAAACCAATATATTTGAGATATCTTGAAATTTACCGGTTCGAATCGGTTCAAACTTGAGAAATCTGAGTTCAGGTATTCTCTTTAGAACCCAACTGGTTTCGGTTCAACCGTTCGAAAGTTTTAATCGCATCACATGCCACACTCACTCACACATATACATACACATACATACATACATACACATACATACATACACACACATACACACACATATACATACATGCATACACACTTACATACATACAGACATAGTGATCTTGAGAGCCAGATTAGTCAGTGAAGCCCTCGAAACGGGGAGATCTAATGAGAACTGGATTTTCTAAGAACGGGGTAAAATATAGAACTTCCCGATATTTGAAAATTTTAAATTTTCGTAACGGGAAGTAATTGAAATGTGTCGTAAATTTGTTTATACACAATAACACTTTTCCATAAATTTATTTGCTTTCTCTTGTGGAAACACTAGAAGTTAATTAATTTTTTAGTTAATCTGTGTTAAATCACAACAAAAGTTCGAAAGCTTTTCAGGTCGTTTTATTTTTTCTATGGGACACAAATTAATTTGCTTGGGTGCCGCAATTATTAAACATTTTATGCGATACATTTTTACCTCTCCTCTTCACTCATTTTAAAGTCTTGTCCGCGATTGTATTAAGTTAAATCCGAAGCAGAGGGAAGCATGACACTAGAACTGAAAAGGACTTAAATTAGTAAATTAGGATAAGCTGATCTTGAAGAATTCAATATTATCTTCAATGCTGTAATTGAATTAAAATATATCAAACTTATAGACATTATTTCTAAAAATCAATAAATTGTTTGTTGTCTCTGTCGCAAAATCAGTAGCACCGCACGCAGTTTTTAAATAAAAAACAAATTTTAATTGTTCGCTTTAAGATCGCGAAAAACAGCCGCATTTCAATCCCCATTATCGATTCAATTTCCTTGTATTTCTACAAATCTTGCAAATAAAAAAAAACTGCTCAACTACATTTTAATAGTTTGTTAACGACATTCTACATTTAATAAATTGCTTTTATTTCGTTTTTGTCAATTCATGTTTAATTTAACAGTCATTCATTGCCAGCATATGGAAATGAGATGAAGATTAATGTCCTGGTTGTTATGAATGTGTCAGCGAAATGGAAAACGTTAAAATACTCTCGTGTAATAAATATCTATCATTCGTTTTGTTTTTTTTTTCATTTATTTTCATTTCGAATTTGTATTTTAACACAATCCCAGTTTTCATACTCCCCGTATTACAACCGAAATTACTGTAAATATTTTATATTTACACAAAATCATCAGCATCATCATCATCATTGCGAATTTCGGGGTAGTTGACGCGTGTTTGTTTGTCCGTTTGTTTTGCGTCTGAGTTTTATGCAAATGCAAGTAGAGATAAAAATTAACTTGCATGTAAATAAATAATAATAAAAATAAAAATAAAAAAGACGACACATGCACAAATTCGCAATTACGGAATTAAACCAACAAATAAAGACGAAATGGTTGCACACAAAAAAAAGGAAGAAGAAAAAACTATCACAGGATCTAATTTTATCAATTGAAATTAATCAGAAAATATTTTAGTCAAATGCTCTGCTTAGCTCGGGATGGAAAAACCGCTTTGAAACTATATCTTTGGACTAAAATATATCTGACCACCCTCGTATATTCACACATTTATTTCAATGAAATATTTTAAGCTGATGAGTTTTAAATGTGTTTTTATTACTTTCGGGGAAAAAACAATTTCAAGTTGATGACTGACGTTTAAAATTTAATCGGTTTCATTAAAACCTGAAACAACAAGAGAAATAAGGGGAATTAAAAAATAGTTTTGCTTATTATGGCACTATAAAGTTTTTATCACACAATCCAATGCAATTATCATAAGATGATATCTCTCAGATTTAAAAAAATAATTAAGAAAAATTTGTATGTCCTGGACCACCACTGGGGGAATGTTTGCTATATATCTAGTTCATTATGCCGGAATTAGAAATTCGATTATTTGCATTATCCTTCTCGCAATGTTTGCTTTAAATTTTGCTTAATCGATTTATATCAACATTTAAGGATTTGATACTTTAACTCATTGGCTGCAATCACCTACAAGATAATGGGTGTTTTGGGATAATGAGAGTGGCACAAGTTTAAATCATAATAAAACAAGTAAATATATTTTCAATATCAATAAAACGGGCTTTGCTTGAAAGAAAATTTTATGGAATTAATTTTTTAATATGTTTTCTGCGTAGAAGGACCACTCGGGAACACGAGTTTTAAATAACTTTTCACTGCATTTCCGGCCGACAACTCCTTGAATGTTTATTTTCAAGTATTCAATTGTTTGTGGTTTATTGGCGCAAACTAGTGACTTGATATAAGCCTAGAGTTAATAATATAATCATACGATCATGGTGGGGCTAAGTCGCACGATCTGTACAGCCAATTAATTGGATCGTTACACAGTAAGTTGTAAGAAAATTTATCAATAAAATATATACGAGATGAAAGCTAACACTACCACGATTCCAGAGGTGGTTTTGGTTTTCATGTGCGTTACACATATTAAAAGTTATACGGCCTTAAGGTCGAACTATTTTCATAATTTAGTAACAAGTAAATGAGTTTGGAAAAATGAATATAAAAAATTCACTTTTCAGTAAAAATGCTTGCGATTACATTTGTTTTATTTAGAAATGTAGCAGAAACAATGAAAAAGTCCTAATATTTAAATATTTATAGCAACACTGTAAGAAAAAATGTGAAGAAATTAGTCAAAGCATCTACTTAAACAAAAAAAATAGTCAGCTTCATTGGAGCCGAAAAACTAGGCTCTTCACAAAACGACTTTTATGAATCAATAATCTTATTTTCTGATATATATACTATACTGATAAATATACTAGATGTATAAGAAAGTTCAGATGTTTTCTATGCCAACTTTTGAGATATAATGATTTTAAAAATCATCCATATTTTATATTTTTATTAAAATTATCACTTGATATTTTTAATGTTTGATAATATATGATGCTTTAAACCAAAGAATACCAAGTAGGATGACTCTAACACATATAAAACCTTATTCTCACATATCTGAACACCATTTGAAACTACCTGTTAATTAATACAAATTCGTACTTAAGCAATAACTGGCAAAGAGTCGAGTTCGAAGTGCTTTATATGCCAAGCTAAACCTAAAGATATGAACAAACTTAGCATTACATATTCTCCCAACGAAGACCATTAAAGATATGGAATTCCACCTTTACATTGATTGCTTAGATGCCTTTAGAGCATGGTACACACTGCGTGTCGATTGCCTTTTAAGACTTGGCAAGTTAGGAATGATAAGAAAGCACTGTATAATAAAAGAAAAAAACAAATTCAAGATAAATTTCTATCTGAAACGGAATTAACAGTGGATAAAGTGAAGTCTAATTTTGACACTAGTAATGATGGCAATATAGCTCGAAATTTTTTTAACGAATTCAAAAAATCGTCCGAGATTACAGGAGGTAATGAAAAATTGATATATATATATATATATATATATATATATATATATATATATATATAATCTTGAAAACAGTATCCTCTGGAAAATCTAAAAATATATCTAACTTTAAACAGCTAACGGAGAAAACTCGAGAAATATATTTAAATAACTATGATTGGTATTATATGCCATCAACGTTGCATAAACTTCTCATTCATGGTTGTGAAATTATAAAATATTTTGTTTTATCTATTGGTAATATATAAATACCTGTATGATATAAACATTTTGTTTCAAATATTTTCTTGGTTTATTTTAGAGATGCTTTCTGAAGATGCGTTAGACACAATGGACTTGAGCACAGTCGAAAAAATAGCAGAGAAAATTGTAATCAAGATTTAGATAGTTGGTTCTATTTCATAAGAAAACTATCACGCTTTATCAT
Source organism: Linnaemya vulpina (assembly GCA_963675445.1). Taxonomy (NCBI): domain Eukaryota; kingdom Metazoa; phylum Arthropoda; class Insecta; order Diptera; family Tachinidae; genus Linnaemya; species Linnaemya vulpina. The sequence goes on along the minus strand of OY776277.1, from coordinate 37,080,674 downwards.
TTTCTATGTGAAATGACAGATTAAAATTCAAAGGAAATAATAATTACTGGAATGGGGGAAATTTTGGTATTTCATTGTTCCCGCATCGGAAAAATAAAAGGATTTCTAAAAATTTTAATTCATTTGCGAAAATAGCAGGCCATGAGAGATATGTGCCAAAAATTTCATTAAGCTACCATAACTCCTTAGATTTGTTTGCACTTTTATTATGGGGACCGTTCACTGTGCGTTACGTCAAATTATTTTTCCATCAAAAGTTTCTTTCGGTAAATCAATTGTAGTGTCCATGTTGGCATGTGGCTGCGTCCTGTTGGAACCACTATCAGCAAGATTAATGCAGCGTAATGACTACGCCAAGTCATAAGGCGCACCAAAAAAATATATTTTCTAGATTTAATGGTGTCTCGACAAAAGCTTGTGGATTCTCCCCTGTACAAATGCGGCAATTCTGCTTATTTACGTACCCGTTTAAGCAGAAATGGGCTTCATCGCGAAATAAAATTTTTAATGGATGAGTTTGACGAAAAGAAAATCAACCAATTCTGGAATAAAAACCCAGGAAAATAAAAAAGGAAAAGTGAACAGTGGGTTCTTGTTATGACTTTGATATTTGTTTTTAAGATTCTCATTTATTCAAGTGGCAGTTTGAAATGAATATCTTTAGTGAATCTAAGAAATGTTGGGTAAAGGTTCCCTGATGATCTGCAGTAGCCCCAGTGAAAGGCTCGGACGAACATTTTGGGAAAAAAGAATCAGCACGAAATTAAAATCAAAGAGTTTAAACGGCAATTTCCAGAAATATGTTCCAATTTGAAAATAAAATTTATTTCGATTAAAAATTTCAACAATTTGACCGCGTTGTCCTGGTGCAAATCGATTCATAATGAAATTTCAATGCAAACTAAACAGAAAGCAACTACCGGCTATTAAATGGGTGCTTAAATACGTTATGATAAAGTTATTAATAAAACACGTTGTACTATAGAAAATACTATGGCGTTATAAGTGATCATGACGTTTGACTAATCTAATCCGTCATTTTGTGTATTGCTTGCTTATAATTGTGCCATGCGTGCCACCCGCGGTACCACGGCTGTCAGAGTTTATTATTTTATTTATAATTATTTTTATAATATCAATCCAATGACCAGATTAATAGGGAATAGGAATCATTTTAAAAAGAACAAACGAAATGTATTTATTTTTTCTACCATGCAAAAAATTAATTTTAAAGCATTAGTTTAAGTTTAGTTTATTTGAGACTTTGAACAAACATAGATAAGTTAGGAAAAGAAATATTGAAAATTAAAAATTAACTTAAAACTATAATGTGTTGTTTTAATTAGGTTGAAGGCTTTACAATAACAAACTTGTTGTTTTAATATGAGTTAACAGTAATGAAAAGTGTTTGCTCCCGACACAACATTTTTGAAACTTTAGTTAAAGGTTTGCTTAAAAACTAATTTAAACCTGCATATAAAACATTAAATAGTCTTAAATAAATTTTTAACTGAATTACGTTAATTAATGTTATATATAATGTTAATGTTTTATAATGTTATACTTCACATACCAAATAAAATATACAGTCGAACTTCCCTATAGTGAAACTCCACGGGGACAGACAATTATTTCACTATATAGAAACTTCATTATACAGAAATAGTTTTTGTTTCTTTGTTATTTATTTAAAATAATCAGGTATTTTTGTTTGAACCACATTTTTCCATTTTTCTTTGTCAATAAAAGCTTCAATTGCATTAAGACTTGTAAATATATTTGTCGAAACGTTGTTCTCCATCTCCAAAAAAGTTCGAATTACATCAATTGAAGAGGAAAGGTGTTCTAATGTAGGTGATGTTTTATTAATACTTGCCATTACTTCACCACCCAGTTCCTCCTCATCGTCATGTGATAAAATCTGCTGTAATCCACGACTTTCCAAAACACTGCTTAGAATATGTTCATCGGACGGAATGCCCATGGTTTGGTACATCAATATCTACACTGACATAGTCTTCAAATGACGCATCGATGTTAGCTACTCTTCTAAATGAAGCCTGCAGAACAGCTAAAGCTGATAGGGGGAAAAAACCTTCTTCATCCCAATTACTGGGTTGAATCTGCGCGTTATCTTTTGAAAATCCTGCCTTTTGGAAACAGTTTCCAATAATCTCTGGATATTCCACACTGTGCTACAATTTCGAATAGCTTGAAGCAAATCTATAGCTTTTACAGGTTTGCTTTCATTTCCATTTGTTTTCATTTTCATATTTTGGGAATCCCAAAAATATTAATTATATTCCTTATAGTGTTGCTAACAGGTGGAAAATAAAGCTGCTAAAAAGAGTTCACTATATGGAGACAAAGACACATGTAAAATGTATTTTTGTTTCCTAAATTTTGTTCTTTGTAAAGAAAAATTCACTGTATGGAAATTCATTATACGGAGATTAAAATACATTGCAAGTGGAACGTAAAAGCTGTGTTCTTGACTTTATTTTATAATAAGGAGAATTTCACTGTATAGAAGTTCATTAAAAGGAAGTTCGACTGTATAAGCAAAATTACATATAAATGAGTTATGCTACTTTGAAAATTAGCCGTTCATGTATTATTAAACAAATTACTTTTCCTATTTGCTGCACACAAAATCAATCATCGTATTGCATGTTAAACATTTTGTATTTACTTAAAAAATTAAAAAATTGTCGATAGACAGGACACACACACACGCACCTATTCAAACACTCTACTCGTGAGCAAAGACCACAGGAAATAAACGAAATGAAAACAAATTAATCAGGCGTTCAATTCATACTTCTTCTCTTTACTGATTGACTACGCAAATACTCAGTCGCATACTAACAACAAAGCCACAGCAACAACAAACACACACACACACAAATATACAGACAGGATAACAAATAATAAATCGGTTATAAAAATAAAGTTATTATATGTGTGTGTATGTTTAATAACGACAATTATTTGATGGCTGAAATGTGTATTACAACGTACACATTTAGATGTGTGTGACAGCCAGCGTTGCCGAGGGAGAATAATAAAGTTTTCATTTAAAAAAAAAGTTTGAACATATTTTTATCAAAATTTAAAATTTGTGTGAGATTATTGTTGTGCTACTAAAAAAAATAGCTCATATAATGAGACAATGTACAGGTACTTAAACAAGTTTTTTTAGAACGACAAATAAAATAGAAAATAAATAATTTAGAAAATGCGTTGTCGAATGATTTTTAATTGTTAAATATTTTATTTAAAATTATAATAATTTCAGATATTTTTTTTAAGTAGTTAATTAATTAAACATCGTAGGAAAAATAATGGTATTCGATATTCTTCAAAAGTTCCATTTCAATTGCAATGAAATTTCGTTCTCTATCGAATTCCGTAATTCGACGGGCATAAGCCCCAGCATTATGTAGGCGTGTCGTGTTAGTGGGCTTAACTCACATTCAGCAATTTTCTATACCGGTAAATTGAAAATTCCTTATAGTTTTGAATCCAAATCGCGTTGTACTTCTAACATATTTATATCAGTGAAATTTAATTGTTGTCTTACGAACAAAAAATGCAAAAAGCATACCAAAAATCTTTTAAAATTAAAATATAGAAAAGATATTAACAAATAAAATTAAGCAAGAATATAAATAAGTACACCATTTCCTTGTAAACCAACAAATTTTTATATACTAGACAATATGTTTTAGAGGAAATCTTTTATAATTGTTTATTAAATCTTCTATAAAATATTATATGTATATAATATATGTTATATTTTCTTTAAATTATCAACAATCATTTTGAGTACATCAGCTGCTGAAAAAAATCAATCTTTTTCCTTAAAAATTGTTTTCAGATTCCAGATTTTAAGGATACTTTTAGTACCCGTATCACAAAATCTGATCGGACACTCAGGAAAACAGAATAATTTCTTATAACTTCTTTGGTTTTTCTTACATCACAATTTCTGCCTTGTCCCTCCCCTCTCAGATGTATTAAACTTGAGGTATTAGAGCAGCCTTGAAGCTGTTCTAACATGCACTTTTTCCAACTCTCTTGAGTTCCCTTTCAGCGGTTTGATTTTATTTCCTCGCTGATTAGAAAACGTCACATATTCTTGGTTCACTTCAATTATGTTGGCTTTATAATAGTGATTCGACTGTTTTTCAGAACAACTTTCTGAGCATTTTCATCGGTTTCTAATATTCTGGAGCATCTAGAATGAGCTTCATGTTTCAAATCTTGTCAGACTTTTTAGGAAATGCTGGTACCACTTTTGTTCTTATACAAAATCGTACCCACATTCTTTGATGAATGGCTTTCAAAAAATGATGAACTTTTATGACACTCACAAATAAACAATATATATATATATATATATATATATATATATATATATCGTGATTGATATACTTTCATCGATTTCTGGATTAAAATGTAAGAAAATAAAAAAGGGAAAAGTGATCGGTAAGTTCTTGTTATGACTTTGATATTTATTTAGACTTCTCACTTATTAAAGTGGAAGTTTGAAATAAATATTTTTAGTTATTCTAAGAAATGTTGGGTAAATGTTCCCTGATGATCTGCATTAGCCCCAGTGAAAGGCGCATAGGAACCAGCTAAAACCCGTCAATTGATCACTTTGAATTTTTAGTAAAATTTTGGGAACAAAGAATCAGCACATAAATAAAATTAAAGAGTTAAAAAAAATTATGTTTTTTCAACAAAAATCTCAGACGAAAAGATATAAAAACACTTCCTCCAATAAATAAAAAAATCCCTGACATAAAAGTATAAGTACTGCACTGATCGTTTTCAAAAGCATAAACAATTTAATCATACTTCTACGATTATTAGGATCATAATTTTGCGTCGAATAATGAACAACAAAAATACAACACTGATCGGATAGAATTCTCGAAAGCACGCTTCTCTCTACTCCCCATGCAAAACAGATAAATTTTCTAAACGCGATAAAATTATATCTGAAAAAAAACAAACATTTTCTGGACTGCAATCGTTGGGACTGTAATTTATATTCTCCATGATCATTAGACCAGTTAAACTGTTCAGAGGATTTTTTGTATGTTGTTCGACAGTGTTCCTGTTTTTTTCTTATTGTCAAAAGCACATTTATGTAAACTTAATGATATATTTTACTGGCATTTTATTGAACGTTTTTCTTGTTATTATAATCAGAGGTCAATAAAATGGTCTAATATTTTTAAGCTTAAGGTCTTTATTTTTATATTTATTAAATTATAAATAGCTTTTCGATATTTCGTCATTCCCTTGTGTGACTTCTTCAGGAAATTTATTCTGTATTTCCGGAAGAAGTCACACAAAGGAGTGACGAAATATCGAAAAGCTATTTATAATTTAATAAATATAAAAATAAAGACCTTAATCTTAAAAATATTAGTCAATATATTAATAAAAAAAGAGGTCAAAAAACTAGAATAATTATAATCAGAGGTCTTTAAGAAAACCGGAAATTCTTACACCAGCAAAATGCTTGTGGTTTTTTGTGTTGTTGTACTAAAGCAATGAGCTGATAGTTGGGCTTCTCGATGCGATTTTCCATAACACTCGGCAACTGTTTTTTAATAAAATTTGCATCAATCCAACCCTCTTCCTTCGGGATTTTGTTTCAAAATTATGCCCATCGTTCCTTCAGTTGCTGATTTTAAATGCTTTTAGTTTTATGAAGCCATAAATTACTTTATGGGTTCGCTTTTCAGTCGACCGCTGTGTTATTAAAAGACACGATCTGCTATGCTGTATGGTTTGTAAAGAAGCCTGGATGTCTGGTAAATCACAAAATCCCGCTGACTTTTTCTTCTTCCTCCATAAAACAACTTTGAATAAACGGCATCACTGATGACCAATTGCTGGCATTTGGATGAGTGTGTCCGCAGACGTCATGCTCATATGAAACAAAACGTGTGAGTTTGTCAATGTTGATTTAAGACTCATGTTGGGTAATTATTTTCGCATTTATTTACGAGTTTTTAAGTATTTACAATCTAGTGATGGAATATTTAGTAACAGTTGACTTTTTCGGTGCAATAAGCGATTAATAACACACTCTTGTTTCGATTAATTGTAGAATTATTATAGAGCTAATTAATCGTTAAGGGAATCTGTTGGCATCACCAGTTCGTAATCGAGCGTACTTATAATCGAACTGGATGTCTCTGTTAAATAATGTTGGCGTAATTAAATCCTTTCATTATTAATATGTATTAATTTGCGTAAGTGCATGAGGTTTTTAAGCTTAAATATAATCGTATTTAAAATAAATTTTACAAAAATGGCAACTGCTGATTTCTGTCCACTAATCAAAGGATTGGATGCCTTCTTAAATTAATTCCTTTGAGTGTTGAATTGTGCATGTACTTTTGGATTTATATGCGTCTTAATGAGAAACATTAATTAAATTAGTTTTTGTTTCTTAAATCCAATCAATTGACCACTTTGTAAGATTTAAATCAGCAGTTAATGTGTGTTCTTTCAACAGGTTATAAAGGCATTGATGTCTTTTTAACTTCCCGCTAGAAAAATCTAAAATTCATTGGCTTTTCTTTGTGTTAAGAAAATCTTGTTGCCAATTGATCTCCACGTTTTAAAGTCGTAGGAAGCTTCTCTGACTAACTCCGAAAGCCCGTCATTATGGCTGTATGCATGTGTGTGTGTGTGTGTGTGCATGAGTGTGTGTGTGTGCGTGTGTGTGTGTGTGTGCAACTATGTGACCCATTTATAGCTTTTGAACGGATGCACCAATCTCTCAATAGCGTTCCTGAACTTAGATTTCCAGTAGATTTGATTTGAACTAATTTGAATTGGTAGATTTCAATATATCCCACAAAAACTAAAACAATTAGTTTTCATCGTGAATGAAAATAATGTTCAAAAAGAAACTTTTCAAATATATTTTTAATATTAAATTTGAATTGATTTGAATGTATTCGATTTGAGAAGAAGATATTATCTCATTAATAAATAAAAAACAAAAAATAAAATGTTTTTTAAAAATCTTTGATAAAATTCACTCTAAACTCATTTTTAATATTATGAATATGGTCGTATAATCCTCAAAAAAATTTATTAATTATTAAAAAAAAAAATTATTATTTATGGCCCAGCTTAAGCCTGCCAATTGAAAAATTACATTATAGAGTGATACAAGTTTAAATCAAGATAAAACATAGTAATATATTTTTGATACCAATCAAATGGTCTTTATTCGATAGAAAATTTTATGACATTAATGTTTTAGTATGATTTTAGCCATGTGGCCGCCAGGGCTGGCGCGTACAAGGCGCAATCTGGAACACCAGTTTTTAAAAACAATAACATTCTGACCATCATCGTTTGTTGAAGTCATATGGGCCAATGACTCCGCCATTTCATAAAGCGCACCAAACAGTAATTTTTTGTGAACGTGACAAAAGCTTGTGGATTCTCCTCACTCCAAATGCGACAATTCTGTTTATTTACGTACACCCATTTAACCAAAAATGGGCTTCATCGGAAAATAAAATTTTGAATGGGTGAAGTACACTATAAGTTTAATGAACAGAACCATGATTTTGATTAAAAATTTCCACAATTTGCACGCGTTTCTCTGGTGTGAGTCGATCCATAATGAAATGTCAAAGCAAACTAAACAAAAGGCAACTATCAGCTGTTAAATGGGTGGTCAAATAAAGCAGTGATGCCAACTCAAAGTTGTATCGCTCTACAAAAAACACCCTATATATTAATTATTAAGAAAAGAATTGTTATTTAGGCGAAAGCTTAAACCTGCCAATTAAAAATTATTATTTTTGATTTTTTTTAATAAGACTAAAATATTTAGAATATTTAACAAATAATTTCTAATTTCTCTTAAAATACAACTTATTTTTTATATACAAAAAATTCATTTTGATATGTATTAATTTCGGTTCTTTTCACTAAGAAGGGAATATTTAGACCCATTTTTATCTTGTATAAAATTAGAGTTTTTTTTTTTTTTTAAATGAGATATTTAGAATATTTCAAATATTCATTCATTATAAAAAAATCGAACTTAACACGTGTTAAAAATTACTTGTTAAATAGTCTAAATATGCCACTTTTAAATTTATAAATAAAAAAAAAATTTATAAAAAATATAATTCAATACAAATTAAAATTTTTTGGCAAATTCACAGTTTTCAACTTGAATCTGAATAATAATTCTTGTCGTAATAATTAATCCTATTAACTCGAATAATAATAAACGCATTTTGATGAATATTTAGAACATTAACAAATAATATTTGATTTTCATTGAATTTCATTATTTTTTATTGACTGTGGAATTTTGAGAAGCTTCTCATTAAAAATGTAATTTAATACAAATCAAAATTGATTTAAAAATCTCATCATTTTGGAATTGATCCTGAGAATAACTTTCATGTCCTAAATTGATTCTCTAAATTCAAATAATAATAATAATAATAATAATAAACGTATTCATGTTTAAAAAATTATATTTTTATTATATCATCATCATCATCATCATCTTGCTAGACATTGAGTTAAATGATATCCCCCAAAAAAATAAAAAATCTAAAGAAAACTAAAAGAAAACGGCTTTAACCCTAGAAAGATAAGCTACGCCTATCAGACGTATGACTTTTGGAATTTCTTCTTTGTTTCTGTTACTTGTTGTGAGAGAAATTAGTTTTGCTCAGTATTCTCAGTTGGCCTCTGCTGCTTACTGGTGGTGGTTGTTTTCGTTTGGTAAGTTGATCTGTTTCTGAGAAATTGCAAAGCCATACGTCTCGGAGACGTATCATTATCTTTTGTGTGACTTTTTAAATTATCGTCTTATTATTATACTTAACATTTTTAGGTCATTTATCGTTTTTTTTATTAAAATTTTGTTATAATAATGACATGTAAACGTGGCTTGGATAATGCAGAAATTGCTGCTCTGTTGCAAAGTGAGTTTGATGACTCAAATTCATCTGAAATTGCAAGTGAATTAGAAAATGAAGTACTAGAGCATGATGTTCAAAGCGATATAGAAGACGTGGTCAATGAAAATTTTCAACCCATTCAAGCCACTACGTCTTTTTTTTTTAGTAAATACTGGGGCCAGTGAGTCTATCGAAGCTGCTATAACTTGTAAACGTATAATACAGTTTCGCCAACCTACTTTGAGAAGTAAAAATGGCCACTGCTGGAGTACCTCAAAAGGTCAAAATACTGGTAGAACATCGGTAATAAATATAGTTCGAACAGCGAGAGGACCAACTCGACATTGCGATTTCTGCTAATCAAAAGCCTTTGAGTCGAAGAGAATACATGAAAAAACTTTCATTGTCCCTAACAACTCCTTGGATGCAAATGAGGCTCGAAGTTTCGACTTTGTCCAAATCCTTCCGTGGCAGCATTCAAAATTAAGTTCTCGGTGAAGTTGAAATTGATAACGAAAATCAACCTGTTCCTAAAAAGAGAAGATATTGTGGATTTTGTCCTTCAAATATTCGAAGAATGTCCAAAATGTCATGTGATAAGTGTCAAACACCTGTGTGTGGAGAACACAAAAATCTAGTCTGTAACACTTGCATATAACGATACAATAATAAAATTTTTTTTTATTATAAAACTGGTATTATATGCAAACAACTAAATGAATTCAAAAAAATATATACTTTTTATTTTATTTATAATTATTTTTGAGTCCTTTGAAAGAGGCATTTTATTTTATGTTAATTTATGATCTCTATTGAATTGACTGTTGTTTTTTTTATTATTTATGTTTACTTACACAATTTTTATGATATTAAAGAGAAAAGATAATAAATAAATGAATTCAATAAGAAAAATATCAATTTTTATTTCTATAAAGTCCTTAAAAGGACGTGAAAAATCATACGTCTCTCAGACGTATCGTTATCTTTAACGTACTAAAAAATAACGTTATCTTTGTAGGGTCAATAAAGCTTATAACAGATTATTAGAACGAATTGTAAATCACTCTAATAACGGACTCTCAAAATTCTTGACAAGAAATAGAAAAAACACTAGAAAAACAGAAGAAAAAAACACATGCCAGTCAGTATTCTGTAGGCTGTAGCAGACAATATTTTTGCACAAGAACTGGGATTAAGTGACAGAAAAGAATTTTGACTGAAATAATAGGCACTTGTCACAAAATCCTATTTTATTTTGCACAAAAAAAAAAGTTGTTGTAAAGAAGAATGATATATAAAATAAATGATAAAGCCAGTGGCAACCAACAGCAAGGAAGTAATGCCGACATGGATGATTACAGATCTGATAAATGCTTCTTCTCAGCATATTTACTGATCGGAATTATTATTATCCATCAATACTTCAAGCTTATTTTTCTATCAGGGCGCCAATAGCACTTAAGACTTATTAATGGGTCTTCATTTTCTTCTGCTGCATGATAATTTCAAATTTTAACACAAGACCGACATATTGTTGGAATGAAATTATTTTCACTGTTAAGAAAATTAGCATTTGAAATTCTCATGCATCAGAAAAAATAAACACCCATTAAAAAGTCTTAATTCTTACTGGCGCCCTGACAGAAAAATAAGCATGAAGTATTGATGGGTAATAATAATTCCGATTAGTAAGTTATAGTTCCAACAATCTTGAGACAATTTGCCTCTATATAAATATTGTTTCTTTTTTGTTTGTTTGTTTGGGAATCTGTCCCCTAAAAAACTCTGCCTATAACTCATCATTCCTTTTTTTTGTCTGCATAATCTTTCATTATTGTTGCCAAGGAAGAAAATTAAAGGGAAAAGATGACAGCATGTTTTATAACAGACAACAGGAAACCGGAAAAAGTGGTAACAGAGCAAAACTAGAAAAAGCACACGAAACAAAATCAAACAACAGCAATGAAATCTCTTGTGAGTTTCTGCTCATTCACATGTATTGATGTACGTATGTGTGTGTGTATCTAATGATGTGCGTTTGTGTTTGTGTTTGTGTTAAACAAACATTTGCAAAGTTTATAAACCATAAGGAACTACACGCTATTATCATCTATACGGCCACTTGGGAATAAGAGAAATTATAGAGAAAAAAAAAATGTTCAAGAGCTGAAAGGAGTTCACATGCATGACTAAATAAATGACATGTTTAATGAATATCTGTTGGGTAAATAACTTGGATGCACGATAAATATTAAAATGAAATAAAAAATATATATTTAATATATTTGTATAAAGTAGATATGAAGAAACTGGTGGTGTTTTCTTTTCTAAAAAAAGAATGTAACATTTCTTACACTTTTTAGTAGAAGAACGCAACTTTAAGTCGTTTGAAAATAAAGAATTTATTAGAAATTAATCCAACATTCGTTAGGAGAAATTGCTTTTATTTTAAAACTCCTCCAGAAAAAGTGTCACATGATCTCGTTCTTTCGTCAAAGATATATGAAAATAAAAATTAATTCTATAATTTTGTTTTCGTTTGAATGTATTTTGTCGATAGATCGATAGCGAGTGATATCGTGGAAGGTGGCAGTAAATTTGCTACCCTCAAATAACAGTATTCAGACATGTATTTTTAATTGAGTCAACTTAATTTTAATTGCGCAATTAAATCTAGTGATCACACATACTCAATTCAGCTGACTCAATTATCATTTGACAGCTGGAAAAAAACCTTGTTTCTTATTTGTTTCATGAATAGTCGTGTTTGTAAATTTTAAAAATGCATGCAAATTTTGGTTTTAAAGGAATTTTACTTCCATATAATAGAAATATAGAGACATTGCGATCAATTTTTGATTCAAAGTTATCAGTGCTGAAAAAAAGGAACACTGGACAATTTTGCAAAGTTTGAGAAAGCAGCAGCTGTTGCTCTTTTCATTATTCCAGCAAAATCCAACTCAAAGCTCACCTTCTTCACCAGTCATTTTGTATTTAATTATATATTCATTCATTCAGTCTGTTTGAAAATTCAGTTTGTTGTGTTTATAATATAAACTTTATATGCATGTATATCTGTTGAAATTTGGCGCGAAATTATAGGAAATTTTTCTGCTCACTAAACGAGTCTTTAACAAACACTCTTATGGCCAGTGTTGCAATTCGAGTTTTACGTAATTAGTGAGACAATTAACTTATAATTGCTTAATTTACTAATTGACTTGTTGTATGATAAATTGAGCTCATTGAAGGCCTTAATTGAGAAAAATGCCCTAATTGAGCAATTAAGAATATGTCTGAACACGGTATAAAATAGAACGCAGTTAAAAATATTAAAAAGAATTTTCTTTATGTGAATTTTTGCTTTATATTTAACTTTTAATCTGGTTTATTGATAATTTCTTTTGGAATTAGAGGCCCTATTTAGACTCCTAATTTCTGTGGATATAAAAAGTTTAGAATCGTATCATTTAATCTAATTTTCTTTAAGATATTTATCCTAATTTCGGCTGGTGTTTCTCGCCATCTTTTTCAAATTGGACAACTTGTAAAATATTATACAAAAACTCAGCTCTTTAATCTATTACAAGGTATTGAATTTGAAGGCGAAAAAGGCCAGTCGTAATCAGTCTGACTGTCGCAGTTAAAAATTGTTTTAGTTTTAGATTAATTATGTCTATATGCCTGCATGAGACTGGCACATAATATGGCGTGAAAGGCAATGAAATTCAGGCTTGTAAACTTAATTAAGCCACACCAAATTAATTCTTTATATTTAATTATATTAACATATTTTCCTTTCTCATTCCAGGTAAGTCTATTGATGTAAATCGTTAAGTAAGTGATTGAATTTTATTGTTTTATCCATCCGTTTTATCAATGCGTTTACATACTACAAGTCATATAAATGAGGCAAACATAATTATACGGGTATATTGACATTTAGGCAAATCATAATGAATCCTGCTTTCAAATTGAGGAACTTATAAAAATTACAAACGTGTCATCCAGCTGTTGGAGAATTACAATTAATCTTGACTGATTAGCGCATGCTGAACTCATCAAATGCTCTTATTACTGACGTAAAGAGTAGACAGCGCGACATACCAACAATATTCTGAACTATCGATCGTAGAATATTTACCCAAAAAAGCACAATCACTAAATACAATCAAAAACGTATCAATCTAGAAAATTTTTTATTGCTTAAACAGTTTTCAGTAACAATGATTTCTTTTATAGAAAATAATGCAACATTTTCCACACTTTTTAGTAGAAAATCTCATCATACTGTCATTTGAAAATAAGGAATTTATTACAAATCGTATTTAAATCAAAATTTTGTTTTTTAATTTTTAGTGGTTACGTTTTCTTCTTTGGGCAAATGTTTGCCAAGTATGACTCTACTACCTTAACTTATTTTATTTAGTACGGGTCATGTTTATTACTTTTGTTTTGTTATTTACGTTTACACTAGAGTAGAGAACTGGGAACACATAACTTTTAGAATATATCGCGTAGCTTTTCGAAATAAATCACCCTGGCGTATGATGAGTAAATATCACTCATACAATTTGTTTTCCGGCTGAACTATTGGCAGTTATCTTTTAAAATATGTAAAATGCTAACATGAATGTATTATTTCGACCTTTTTATTTGTTAACATTTTATAAATAACTGTGCAATGAAGTCAGTTTTTTTTATAGTTTCACTCTGTGTCAACTCTTCAGGTAGAAATTTGTTAACACAAAGACTTTAAGGCAGGTACTGATAGTTTGTTGAGTACGACAGACTATCAATTTCAAATAATTGTAAAAATAATCTAAAACAAGTTTTTTGCAAATATTATTTTAAAAGTATGTGTCACAAGTTTAAAATTAAAAAAAAAACAATTCCAAATAAAATCTTAAAATTCGTTTTCTAAAATGCAAAATAACATCAATATTTTTCAACAGCTTACAGAAGTATTAAACAAATTTATAAACTAGAAAGTACAGGAAATATTGAAATAAATTTTTCAATTCCAGATTAAAACGAAATAGTTTCGTTTCATTTTATTCATGAAAATTTTATTTCAATACAACAAATATTTTCTATTTTATAGCGTTTTTTTTTTTGCTTCTTCTGTAAACTTTGAGTAGTGATGTGTCATTATATTCTATTTTAGGTGGCGATATGCTTTTTACACTAGTATAATATTTGGCTGTATAAAAATTTTAAAGATTGAAAATTGTAACCCAGAAGAAAAATTACTAGCACCGTATGCTTTTGTGTCTTAATTCTATTTTAACACAAAATCAAATCAAAATTCGTTGGTATATATTTTGTGCACTGCAGAAACACCCCTTGAACATTTAAACTCTCCTAAATTTTCTGACTCTAGCAAACAAAGTAATTACGTTAAATAGGTGAAGCTTTCTAAAAATATGCTCGAGGCGAGTGTCCGAACACTAAAAAAAACTAATCAAAACTACGTAGTCCGCTGCATATGAAAATACTACTTCAGTTTTGAACAGTTCTAATGCAGCGGGTACATGGAGTGTATCTTAAATAAAATTTCCAGTATCTTAGAAATGAGAATAATAATGAAAAAACATTTATTCAGAATGAATCCTGGGCCAAATTGCCGCATTCGATAGCGATAGAAATTTCAATGTCACTTAAATGGACATTTTGATCGATATCGAATACCGCAGATTTCCCTCTGATTACAACTTGTTCCACTTAATATAAGACAAAATGGTGTTACCCTAAAATATATCAGTTGAAGAGTTCTTAAAGTAAGTACAAAATATATCAAGTAGTGAACACAAGACTACGATACCTTAAATCCGGAGATCACATCTGCATTCAACCAGGACTTACCTAGATTAGTGCAAGATTGTGTTATATTTTTTTCTCAGTTTATCTCAATGACTGTGGCCTGCACAATACCTACAACGATTAAAACTGGCATGTACTAAAAGAGCAGAACAAGGGACCGTCTTTCATCAGTACATGTAACGAAAAATTTCACCGACTTAGTTTGAAGTAAAAATAGCTGCAACGAAAGTTCTCTATCGTCCAATCTGTCTGTCCCTGTCTT
This sequence comes from Linnaemya vulpina, assembly GCA_963675445.1. Taxonomy (NCBI): domain Eukaryota; kingdom Metazoa; phylum Arthropoda; class Insecta; order Diptera; family Tachinidae; genus Linnaemya; species Linnaemya vulpina. The sequence continues at coordinate 37,065,614 of OY776277.1, read as the reverse complement.
CATAACACCGCTGAGTACTAGTTCAAGAAAAAAAAGGTCTGTTCGGACTTTATTTGCTTGATCTATGAAAAGATCAGCTGTGTGAGGCCATAAAGTGGTTGGTACTTTCGTTTAGCTCAGGAATGTGAGAGGAAAATCGTGTTAAACTATAAAAAATTAAGATAAAACAAACAAAAGAAACAGTAGATTAAAATAAAAGTTCTTCAGCTATTGAATAAATAATTGGTTTGCAGGAGACAAAAGGAAGAAAATTAAAAGTTTCAGACAGAAACGTTACCGAAGTGTTAATAGATTAACGATGTAGTTCTGAAGCGGACTCATAAAAATATTTTCATAGCAGCATTTCTTTTTATAATAGTTCTGACTTAAAATCAAAATAATATTTTGAGGTTGTAGTAACAACTAGGAAGTTATTAAGTTATAGAGTTCCATACTCATCATGCATTCGACAGGCCGCCATGAATTGGTTCAACTACAAATAACTTTCCTCTTGAGCTTTAAAATCAATCTTGATGAGGGAATAAACGAAATATTTATAAGTTCACATAAGCACATAAGTAAATGTTCATGAAACTCTTGGATCCATGCGTTAATGTGAGCAGCTCATATACTAGCATTCCACTTGTAAATTGTTGTAGAATACCAAATACAAAAGATCTGTAGAACTGAAATGCATGTAACGTTTATTTAATATAATTTTTTTCGTTTGTTTGTTACTCTTAACATATTTCTTTCTAGCGGCCGTATTAAAGGTTATATTTCACTCTGCGTAATTTCTGAAATATTTTCTATGCAAATTTTTTTGTCTAACAACAACTATTTGCATTATGTTGTAATTTAAAATATCCTGCTTGTGTTGCATTACAAAAGAATTTTCTGTTGCACGCAGGTATGCATACACGAAGCACCCAGTAGTTAGAAAGATCGTTCAGATGCCACAACCATCAGCGATATTACAAAAGTCAATTTTGTTCGTAAGCGGATTGTTGTTTCTTAGATTGACTTCTAAACCGTTAATCAAAAAAACAGTTCGAAAAGAAATCATTTTAGGTATCATGAACAGAATTACCTAAAATGAAAAAATAATTTATTAATATTAAAAAAAAAATCCTTCTTATTAAACTGAATTCTGGGACATAAAAAGGTTTATTTGGCCGGAATTTAAAACATTCTTTTCAAAACAAATTTCATTGCAGTTTAAATATGGACATTTTGCAAGAAGTCCTGTAAAAGTCATTTAAGATATTTTGGTTTCCATCGGTTTTAATTTCTTTTTAATGTTGTTTTAAATAGTTTTTTATTAAATGAGTTCATCTTTGCTTCAGTGGCATCACAAGGCTCTATTTATCCTCATACGCTATTTCCCAGTGGGTTTGCATTTCAAATCAATTGTAAGAGAAACCTTTCAGAGATTGGGGTCATATTGTAGAATAGTAATGATCTTGCTGTTGGTTATACGAATGTTGTTGATCTTAATGGCTGGTGATTTATCATGAATGGCATACATATCAAGGAGTCAGAATCTCCTGACATATTCAATAGGAAGTTTTTGTCCTGTTCAATGGGTGGCTCAGACTCTTTCCGTTTTAAATTGAGGCATTTAAATGAATCGGTGTTCTGAGAAGGTGTAAGCAACTATTCGCTATTCTTATTATTTATGCAAATTCCATACGCGAGGAAATTAAATGTAGTTCTGGGACATGAGCTGGTTCTTCAAAGTGTATTTGAAAATCCCTCCGATATATTTAAGAGAGAATGAAGGATATCCTCGGAACAGTGGCAGTTCACTACCAGAAACATCGCTCTCAACTAAGTTGTGTTTCACTATATAATTCTTACCATAGCAAATTATTATTTAATGAAAAGCGCGATTTGATTTCCAGCAGGTGTGTTTTTATCTACTCGGGAACTATCGATACTGATGAACTATAATTTGACACTTGAGAGTATCAAATTTTTTTGTTCAGCAGGACTGCCAGCACTAGTGCCTTATTTAATGCCTGAACAACGCTTCCAAGAAAAACTGTTCGCAAAGTTAAAAGAGCACTTCTTCCATTTGAAGAGCAACGTAATCACCACCGTGAACCAGTAATTCGTGCAGTTGTTGATTATTTTATATATACATATATATATATATATATATATATATATATATATATATATTTTTTTTTTTTTTTTTTCTTCAATATATTCTTTATTTCAATAGTAATAAAAACAATATTTGCTTCTAATTTGACTTTTCTCGATTTATATATCCAAAAATTAATCAGCTAAAAGTTAATAGAATTCGGTTTCAATTAAGACGGTACAACTTGTCATACATCCAGCTTAACAATCGTTTCATTGCACACTCGGTTTCACAATATTTCCACAAGTAATCCTGATCACTGTCCTTTATTTTCTTGTAAGGCCATTCTAAGGGTGTACTCCTTGCCAATAAACTAGCAAGTTTCAAAGTATTACCAGCCAATATTCAAGCCACCATTGACGAACCTATAGAGCCAAATTTATTGCAAAAAGTAGTTCATGATTGAGCAGATTATACAACTCGTAACTGTGCCTGACATGTGCTGCAAACCATTCGAAAAATGAATGCCTTCAAATTATGTACTAGATTTATAATAAAAAATATGGAAAGCAGTTGACCCTGAAGGCAGTCCCTGTAGCTTTCCGTTAATGTTCGTCGGAAAACTAACCTGGTAACCTGGTTTTTCTTTTCGAACCAAAACACAATTTTTTTAATTAATACATATTTTGATGAATTGTCTTTTTATAAACTCTTTCATTTCAATTGTTTGCTGATTCTTTGTTCCCAAAATTTTACTAAAAATTCAAAGTGATCAATTGAGGGGTATTAGCTGGTTCCTATGCGCCTTTCACTGGGGCTAATGCTGATCATTAGGGAACATTTACGGCCAATTTTCTTAGAAAAACTAAAGATATTTATTTCAAAACTCCACTGTACCAAGTGAGAAGTCTAACTAAATATCAAAGTCATAACAAAAACTCACTTATCAATTTTATTTTCTGACAATTATTTTAATTCTCAAATCAAGCAATGAGTTTTCGTTTACTTTTTGACCCAATGTTCAGATTTGTTTCTCAATATCAAGAGCTGATTAGTTCCTGGAATCGATCACTTTAAAAATACTTTTTTTAAAGTTTGTTTTGCAATATCTTGCTATCTAAAATGTATGTGTTTCGAAATATTTCACATTTCATATTTCATTGTCCAAAGTCATCAGTAAAAAAGGACACTTTAATGCTTCGAATAGATAAATTTTTATTGATTATAAAGTGCAATTTTGTTTGCCTGAGTGAACTGTGGGGCAGTAGCGATGTTACTGGGCTTGTATACGAGTATAATTCCCGTGAAATATGTTCATTTCTAAATGCACACTTTTGCATGTTTAATCATTCAAGGGGCAAGATGTGTTGGAAACTTTGTTTGTTGGCTGTTGGCCTTTTTTTTATAAATTTTCAACTGTTATAAAACGCTTTGTTCTTGTCTAATGTCTGCTACATTTATACGTTTATGTTGAAACATTTATCAATGCTGGCAAGTCTTTTGCTTAAAAATTTTCCAACAAAATGTTACAAAAAAAAAAAAAAAAAAAACCAAACTGAGGTGGAATTTAAAAGAAAATAATAATACGAATAGCTGCTCGCTGGAATTGTTGCTGCCTGGTGCAGCTTAGCAGGGTTAGCCGGGTTCTACATGCAACGGAACTCAACTGAATCTTATACCCAACCAACAAAAGCTCAAACGTTTTGAATGGACATATAAATAATTTTTCATATCTACTTTTAATTTAAAGAAGATAGTTAATTGTATATCTGTAGGGAGGAAAGTTGTAGCACTAGTATTCACTTAATGAAATTTGTGTACGGGATTGCAATTCGTTTTCATATTCTCGGTTAAGCGAATAGTTTATGAATGAAGCCTGTCCTAATTTGAATTTTCATTTTCTACAAGTTTATATAGTAAAGAGAATTATTAAAGAGGATAAGGATACTATTTATAACTTTTCATGGAAAGTATTTTTAAGATTCTTAATGTTATTTTGTAGTAGTTCCCCCTGTAATTCCCATGCCATAAATTGTCTGCCTAAATTCAAAAATCTTCTCTTTAAATGATATTGATTTGAAAAATAAAATATAAAATTATGAGCAGAATAAGACATCACGAATTAATTCCTACTTTTCCTAACGAAAACAACTCTCTGGGCCGCGGCTCTGAGTTACATAGTCCATTTTTCTTTTGAAAAAGACTTGGACATAATATGAGCCATTTTTCATCAAATATTTTCAAATTGAAATTATCGTTAATATAATTTCATAGATAAGCTCATGATGTTTATTTAATGAAAATAATTTCCTCCATAAGCTGTCATCGTCCATTCGATGATCCCAAATTTTTTACTATATTTTCAATAAATCTGTCCGTATGATATTAATGGTGGCATGAATATTGTCATGAATAGTGGCATGAAGAGTTGATGGTTTGTCGTTATAAGCCATCGACTTGCAGTAGCCCCATAACATGGATCACTTGTGCCTTGGAATTTCACGAAATAGGCAGCCAGTAAGTAGGACTACTTATGGCAACAAAGTTGCCACTCAATTGATATTATGGTGTAGGGCAAGTTGCGGTGTCTTGTTGGAACTAAATTTCGCCAGTACTGGGAAAATAGGTAGAAGGATAGAGAGAGTAGTACCTGTGGACGTTCGAATTGGAGTTCCTCAATAGGAAAGGCGTCTGTAAGAAGTTTATTCCACATACGAAGATCTGCTGCATTGATGAAGCTTTGTTTAGAACCTGTATAAGCTCAAGAGGTACACTGGTGTGATCCCTGAGTCTGACAGGGTGGTGGACACCTGATTTCATTCGAGTGCTGAGTGCACCGTCATGTAGGGCCGTATTGGCAGGTATTGACGGTAACTACAGCATTCTGCACATACGAACCGCTCGGTCAAGGAACGCATTCTCTCTCTCTCTCTAATCCATAGTGTGATTTACTAGCAACTCGACCACAAAAGGATGCGCCCTTTGTGAAGAGCATGTAGCTCGCAAAAACAATAGATTTTCGGGCACAAGTTCCCAGATACCACTTGAGCATATTCCACTGTATTACCTGTGGAACAGTGAAACAATAAGTCAATCGAGTTGGCTAAACTACTCTCACCGATGGGATTCATCGCTCGTTGTTGTACGCAGTCGAGTAACTTCAAAATAGACTTTGAAAACACCGTCCAATGCATGAGAATAGTTCAGCTTTGGAAACAAAAATCTATTCAGCATGGCTCAGTAGCGCTTGCCAATCGGCGTGACAGCTGCTCTGTGCTGATTTCGGAAGAAAAAAGGACCGATAATGCCGCCAGTGTTTTTACTTAGCAGTGAAATCTATTGACTGCAATCATAATTCATTAAAAACCGGAGGACTTTCTTCGCTGTCCACAAGGAAATTTTACTTATTGCAGCAGCAATTTAAACAGAAAAGAACTCGAAATAAACATAATTTTTGTAGTGCCCAAAAACCATGAGAAAACTGTGAGAATTGGATATGGATCACTCTTCATGGAACTCTGGAGGAGAGCTCCCTTAGGAAGCTATTGACTTTCCAAGAAATAGAACAAAACGATCATGAACAAGAAACAACAATTATTTCTCGAGAAACAATTTTTCTCAATATCATAATTTTAAATTTTTGTTCAAATCATTTCATCATGGGAATTACAGGCATGGGAATTATAGGGGGAAGTACTACTTCCCATACAAAATAACATTAAGAATCTTAAAAATACTTTCCAGGAAATGTTATAAACAGTATCCTTCTCCTGATCAATAATTCCTTTTACTATATAAATTTGGAGAAAATGAAAATTGAAATTAAAACAGACTTCATTTATAAACTTTCCGCTCAACCGAGAATACGAAAACGAAATGCAATCCAGTACACAAATTTCATTAAGTGAATGCTTGTGCTAGAACTTTCCTCTCTACAGATATACAGTCAAATGTTCTCTTTAAATTAAAAGTAGATATGAAAAAATCATTTTCAAATGTTTTGCATGTGAGAATAAATTTAGTTTCCATCATGGAACCCCAAGTTGATAAAATTAATATCCTGGTGTTTGCTGGGTTGCTAGATTTGATGATTATGATGGTGGTTTCTGTTCTTGCACACGGTGTTAGAAACCCCACAAATAATGGAATAAAAAGTGCAACAAGGAAAGACCAAAAGGCACTCAAACTAGAAGTTTTTCTTAAAAAAAAAAAACTTATTTTCGCTTTCGTTTTAGCCACAAGATAAATTGCCGTACGAGGGTATAGTTTTGTTCAACATTCTTTTCTTGTTTTCATTTCGCTACATGCGGAGACAGACCTCTTTTTCTTTATGCAGTTAAAATGTTATTCTATTCAACTTTGACTTTGGATTTAATCTTGTATCTTGTTTTTTGTGCGTTTAATTTTATATATGATTTGAAGAAGAAATAAAAATTACTTTTATCTACCGGTGGAGTTTTATACAAATCGTTGTGTTTTTTTATAAGTTAATTTTTTTATCATGTAAATTTTCTTTGCACTCTGTTTATCTGGCGATCTGCAATTTGAATTTGGACGTACACGCTTATATGGAACGCTGCTTCAGTTGTTATAGTTAAATTAGAACTCGTGGCTTATGAATCCTCAGAAACTTATAAAAAATTAAGGACCATAAGGAACAAGTAGAAATTGATAGCGAGTCCTTACAACAATTTAGCCTCTTATTTCTAACTAAATACTGGTTAATGTAAAAAACGGAAGAGAAAAAGGATCTCAAGGCCACTAGTAAGTTATTAAATCGATTTGACAAAGTAACAAGTGGCGACCGAACTTCGGGCTTAAAAGAAGATAAGGAGCACGAACTTTTAAGACTCTAGGTTAGCTCATGATAGAAAGGAACATATTAATTTAATAAATTCAGATACAGCACAACCCGCGAGTCTATTTAATTGTCTGATAAAAATTCTGGATTGAAGTTGATAGCAAGTCCTTACAACAACTTGACCTCTCATTTCTAACTCAACCTTGGTTAAAGTAGTAAACGGAAGAGAAAAAGTAACTCCAGGCCGCCAGTGATTCGAGCTCTTAGGACTCCAGGTTAGTTCATGTTAGCAAGGAATAGAACAGTTTAATTAATTCAAATTCAGCACAAGCCGCGAAGCTATTTGAATGTCTAGTCAAAACTCTGGACCATCATACCGGCAAACTTGCAATCTTACACTTCACGCTTCCCGCCACGGTAGCAGTTACAAATATCCTTAAATATTTATTTTGTTTTTCTAAATATTTTATTACTAATTTTTCACTTGCTGGCATGGCCATAAAACCAAAGATAATTCCAACATAAAAGAGTGACAACAACACACACAAAAACTATTTCAAAAGCTTTTTGTCTTCAAATCACATCTTCACTAGAATCGACCCCTTCGAATCAAGCTTTAATAGCATGTCCCACTTCAGTTTGGGAAAGTTGCATCCTTGATCTCTTGTGGTGAATGTTTGTTTTATTCTGCCACATCTCTCGAGACCAAAGAGAACCCAGCAAACAAATCATAAACAACAAGACACTTCACCAAAATATCAAATTAATCATATTTACAAAACTCTTTAATTCAACTTTTTTCTTGGCATCCTGGATATTAATTTCCTAATAATCCTTATAAGCATGCAAAGATAATGTGCTTAACACATGCTGCATTGTAATTGTATGCTGATGTGATTGTGTTAACGTAACAACACATGCACACTTCTGATGCACATCTGCACACACAAACACAAGTCTGCATGGCTTTTACAAGCCAAACAATTTTATAAAGTGCATGCTAAACACATACCAAAGCAAGTTGCTTTTATAGTTGCAAATTAACAAATTTATAACATTCTTAAGGTTTATCCTTTGAATGTTGTTCGTTTTGTTATCTCTTTTTGTTGTTTTAATGTAATTTTAAATTCTTCAAGATTATTTTCTTGTTCGTAGTCTTTGTGCAAATAGTTTTACACAAAATGAAACTGAAATCTTATTAAGATAACCTGGATGTGTTAAGTAATTTTTTTTTCTTATTTTAATACAACTAGTTACGCACTCCTCTACTTATTCAAAAACTTATTTTGCTCTGTTGTTAATCTCTTTTATTTTTATTTTCTACTTTTAAGACGTTGTTTTCGTTGTTAACACTTTATAAATTGGAATTATTAGCATAGAAAAGACTATTAAAAGTTTAAGATGAACTTGCAACGCTAAATAAGTTATTTCATGTCTCAAAAGTATGCAGTTTACATGCTTCTCATTTGTTAGAGTGTTGGTATCAGAGTTTCTGAAATGTTTCTATTGCATTAATTATGCATTTCTTCCGATTTACAAGCAGGAATTAGCTGGCGTTGATTTTTCTGCTGCTCGTCAGTACTTTGTTTCTTATTAAATAGTCTATAAACGGTGTTAGAGGCCTCTAGAGTTATTGTATCAGTTATCTTGAATATAATAATCTTATAACCCGTGCAAATGGTAACATTAAAAAAGGTCCTCGAGCCCTGAAATTTTACAAAATTGTAATTCAAGGGCTAACACAAGTCCTTCACCCAGTTTCCTATCATTTAGATTTATATATAGAAATTCTTTTCTGTTTAGAATATTTTTTAAGAAAACATACTTGCAACTTAACCTAAAAAAATTATATGTGAAAAACGGTTACCCCTAAAATTGTATTCTGTAACTTCTCGCTAATTTGAACCGCAACGCTATCGTAACCTGATCTTTGTGCTATTGTATGATTTTTAAGCTCTTCGCGCTAAAACACTATCATTTTAATCTTTTAATTAATTTTAATCCTTCTATTCCCACAAGATAAGAATCGAGAACACTAAACGATGAAACATATATAATTTCAGACTTTTCAAAATAAATCACTTCTTTTTTTTGTTCTCAACATATCCTGAATGGATCAACCGATTTAGATTTGTAAGGAAGTGATCGACGGAGTTTTTAAAAGTCAAGAGCTAATTTTTTTGGGAATTCGACCGGTTTTATAGGGATATCTGAAAATCTACCGTTTCTAATCAAGCTCATATACACAACAGATCCAAGTTCCCAAAGATTTCCTTGGTGTCTTGGTGACTAATTATGTTTCAAATCATGTTTCTATACCAGAGAACGAAATTGTGTACTTTTTTAGCATTGTGGTTTACATCAACCACATCGAAAAAAAAGACATTGAAAAATGTATACATGCCACACTTTATACACAAATACGTCTTAAGTGTACAGGACTGTTCATTGAAGACATTGAAGCCATTGAATTCACTTTATGTCCGTATACACATTTGCGATGATGATAACATTATATTTGTTTTTGTATCTTCATAAAATTAATGGATGTATGCGGAGCAGAGAATATTAGATTTTAGGTCTTCAAAAAATAAGTGTGTGTGTGTGTGTGCGCAGTAGAAAGAAACAACTCTCTACCATTCGTTGTTTGTGTGCAAAACCACCCTGCCGGAATTTGAGCTAATCACAACGTAACTTTTGGTTGATTCTGAGTTAGCCCACAAAATCCCATCAGGGCATTTACACGAGATGTACACAAGTACAGGCCGAAGGTGCACACAACGAAAAGTGTACATAACGAAAGAAAGGCAATGTCTTCAATGTATTGAGGGTGTACATTGTAGAGCGGGTGTACCATTAAATTTTCTTGTACATTATTTCGTTCTCTGTCCAATGCCGCTCATCATTGACAGTAACATTAATACCATAATCGCTTTTGGAGACATCTGGGTCAATAACCCCGCCAGCCCGTAAAGCGCGCCAAAAAGTAATTTTCTGTGGATTTAATGGCGTTTCGACCAAAGCTTGTGGATCCTTCTCACTCCAAATGCGACAATTCCTCGGAAAATAAAATTTTGAATGGATGAGTTTGACGAATGGAATAACTATTTTGATTAAAAATGTCATTAAATTGCACGCGTCGCTCGGGTTTAAAACGATTCATAACGAAATTTCAAATGAATCTCAAGAAAAACCAACTGATGGCTTCTCAAATAAGGCAGTGATGCCAACTCGAAGTTGTGACACTATAAAAAAAATACGCTGTATAAAGTTTCGGAACTCGAACCAGTCGCTAGTCCGTGTGAACTAATCACGTCAGCTGTCCTGATGTCAAATATTTTCTTATCTTCAGGATTAATCTAATTAGGTCCAAGCAATACTTTGTCTTGCAGACGCGGAAAATTTCAATATCGATCCAGAATTATTAAATAAAATATCACGTAGTCAACAGTTTTGTACACATAAACACACTCATCAAAGCACCACTACCAAGCCAATCAAGAATATATTAAAAGAATTTTACAAAATTTCTTAAATTTTTTTTTTTCAAATAATTAAAACAATTATTTGCCACACTCATTCCACACACAACTTTGATTTTAGCCAGACAGTGAAAGCATTTAATTTGTGTACATTTTCGTATACATTTAAGACTCTCTTTGTTGTATAAAAATACAAACACATTCAAACGAGAGCACATACCGGCAGCATACAGACATGTGCTTCATAGCTGCTATTCTGGCGCCTCACAAAAAAAAAAAAGACTGGCAATTGAATGACAAAGAAAATATTGTAAACAATCACATACCACAATTGGTCAAGTAATTGGAAGTATGCTAAACCCTTTAATACAAATTGCTGTTTCATACGTTGTCTTCTACCTGCATGTAAGTCCTTCAGGCCAATTTCCTTGTAAGTCAATAAACCACTATTTAATGTAAAGCCACAAGTTATTTAGAAAATGCTTGTGAATATTTTATGAAAACAAAAAAAAATCATACTTCAAAATTATTACCAGAACATGGACAGACTGGCTTGTAGAAAATCTAAATTTTGTAAAATATTTTGCAACAAAACTGCTGAAATAAATTTACTCGTACAAGCAGATGGTGGCTTTTCTTGGCCAGGTATTCATGGGTGCCTTTAACACAACGTGTGTGTAATACAGCAAACATATTGATGTCTGTCATAATAACATGGCAAAAGAACGATAATAAATAAATATTTTTTTTTTTATATTTTGTGACGTGCGTAAAGATAAATATGCCTGGTTAAATATGTTTGACGTCAGAGCTCACCTCGTGACTCAAAGTTAAATATGTTTTGAGTGTCATCACTGATATATTAAACTTTAAGTCACGTGAATTTTTTCAGTCTTTTTCTATAGGTTTTGACCATTTTTAAGAAATCCTTTTTTGTTACTTATATTTCTCAACTGTATTTGTAAAACTCTTTATAAAAATATTAAAATCGATTTTGTGATATTTAAGGACGTCTTGGACAAATCCTTCTTTGTCACTCTTATTCAACTTATTCTGCTATAAGCAATGACTTATATTTTCATATTATGAAAATATAAGTCATATTTCTTAATTGTATTTATACATTTTTTTTCAATAAATACTGAAATCGACTCACTGATTTTATGTGTCATATTATTTCTCCTCATGAAGTCCTAAAAACAACAATTGTCATTGTGCTTAAACTCGCATATGGCAAATATATATAAGAACTTTCGACTATATTTTTTTTCTCAAAAGAGGGAAGTATTTAAAATGACTCATCACAAGTTTCAATACAATTTGACATTATCAGCTGTCAAATGATAACGATATCAATAGTTTTCATGCAGCTAAAAACTCATCGAATATATTACTTTATTTATATAGGGTGTTTTTTATAGAGTGATACAAGTTTAAATCAATGAAACGGTCTTTAATGGATAGAAAATTTTATGACATTATGCTTAAGTATGATTTCGGTAATGTGGCCGCCATGGCTGGCGCGCACAAGGCGCAATCTGGAACACCAATTTTCACAAACAGTAACATTCTGACCATCATCGTTTTTGAAGACATATGGGCCCGATGACCCCGCCAGCCCATAAAGCGCACAACGCAGTAATTTTCTGTGGATGTAATAGTGTTTCGACAAAAGCTTATGGATTCTCCTCACTCCAAATGCGACAATTCTGCTTATTTACGTACCCATTCAACCAAAAATGGGCTTCATCGGAAAATAAAATTTTGAATGGACGAAGTGCACGATAAATCTGACGAACAGATCCATTATTTTTATTAAAAATTTCCACAATTTGCACGCGTTGCTCTGGTGTAAGTCGACCAACAATAAAATGTCGAAGCAACTATCAGCTGTTAAATGGGTGGTCAAATAGAGCAGTGATGCCAACTCAAAGTTATATCACTGTATAAAAAACACCCTATATATTAAAATATAAAATTGTCTAGTATATTCGAGTACATCTGCATTTAAAAACGTCCAACTTTACTGAATTTGAATGTTCGCTCGTCTCTTTAACTTCACACTGTTGTAGTTTTCTAACGTCAAATATTAAATTACCTGTGATTACTTGTCTATACACACACACACACATATACATTCATGGCTGGCAAAAGCTTGGCAATTTTATATAATTGCTTTTAGTTATAATTGTAGTTCTTGTTGTTGTTGTTGTTGATTTCTAAAATGTTTTTTTAACAAATTAGTAACCTCGCCTAACTGTTGGGAAAAAAGTTGAAGTACAACATGGCAAATCTATATAAATTGAAAAATATTTAAACTGAAGTTGAGAAACTATTTTTGGTTTTAAAAAACCAAAAGTTATCCCTTGTTCGTACCGGGCTGCCTTTATTTCATTGGAAAACAAAGAAAGTTTATCGGCTCACAACAGGTTAAGCAAGAAACATTAAACTTTACAGTGTGTATTAATTAGCCTTGGCCTAACTTAATATAGAGCCTTCATATAGGCTTAATAAGCAACATTATTAAAATTTCCTTTTGGACAACGAATACTTAAGGCCGTTAAGATATTTAACCACTTTTTTGATATCATGGAAATTCAGGTGTTTTAATATGTTTGTAATTTTTAAATTGATCCCGAAATGTGTACTAATTTGGTAATTAAAAAGCGTAAGTTGTCAACACTCTAAATGAATTGTTTTTATTTTAAAACAATTGTTAGTTGTTGTTGTCGTTGTTGTTTTCTATATCTCTTACAATTACATTTAGAGTCGACAAAACACCAATAAATTGTAGAACAAAAAGGTGAGAAAACAAAAAAGGAAAAGTGATCAGTGAGCTCTTGTTATGACTTTGATATTTGGTTTAGACTTCTCACTTATTAAAGTGGAACTTTGAAATAAATATCTTTAGTTATTCTAAGAAATGTTGGGTAAAGGCTCCCTGATGATCTGATGATTAGCCCCAGTGAAACGCCGCAATTGATTACTTTGAATTTTTTAGCAACATATTGGGAAAAAAAAGGATCAGCACGAAATTAAAATTAAAGAGCTTCAAATGATAATTCCCAAAAACAGTATTTTGTTTGTTAGAAAAATAACTAAAAAAAAGTTGTTCGAATATTCGCATGCCAACACTAACAACATCTAAAGAAAATGAAAATTGATGTCATGGAAGCCATCAATCTTGTCTCTTAAAAATCTGAAACATATATTTTTTTTATATATTTCTGTCTTTGTATTTGTAAATAAATGTTAAAACCGTCTTGAAAGGAGTGATTGATGCAATCGCAGAAAATACTCTTCCAAAAGCGTAAATGGCAAATAGCAGACGCACAAAAGCAATTCGTTGAACAGAAAGACAATGATGTTTCCATGAATTAAATTCGTACATGTCACAAGATTGTGCGAGTATATATTTATATCAAAATGTGTGCGTGTGTATGTGTGTGCATTATGTATTCTAAAAGTTTCATAATTTTCAATTAAAACAAAACACTAGGAATTATTTTTAATATCAAAGAAACTTTATAAACAAGAATAATACGACTCTAAAAATCTACTTGAAAGTTTCAAACTGCACTACCACAAAGTGGTGAAATGTGGCTTAAACAAGTGTTCCCTGTTGCCACAGTTGTCTGTGCGCACGATATACTGGTAGAAGTATATATCTCTTTAAAATAATTATTCATTTGTATACTCGCCTCAAACAATCTATTTTATGAAACTTTTATAAAACGAAATCATTTTGTATGATTAAAAATTCGTTACGTTTATTTATTATTGTTAATATCTTTATCTTAAGAATTAAATTCATAATTCCACACACACACTCTTTTATTCTATCAAATGGCATTAAAGAAGTATTGCAACTTCTTTGATAAATTGTTCAGAGCACTTGAGATAAATAAAATTTAAAAACGCATATAAAAGACAGAAAATAATTGTCGTGTGCATCGGCATGAAAACAGGTGAAGAAGGAGGGAAAGCTTCCCAATTGCCTGGAAAAAATATTTTATTTATGATCCACAAATTTCTATATCTAAAAGACGTTCGTTTCTCTAGTGTTTTCATTAAGTTTTCCATTTAGGAAAATGATAACAAAAATGTTTTCGATATGAAAAACTTCTTTTAAGCCAAAAAACTTTTGATGTTCTTGAAAACTATTCGTCATTGTTTTATTGCAACAACAACAACAACAACAGATGAATAGAGAACAGACTCGCATGTGCACAAACCGGAGTAATTCTTGTGCTCACAAGTACATGTGTAAAGTGATGAATATCCTTGAAGTTTTAACAACATGTTCGTTTGTAGGTACATGCGGTAGTTCGCAGCAGATGGATGTTGACTCTAACTCACACACACACTCATGCATACATGCAAAACTGTTCAACTAAATAATACACAAGACAAGTTCTTAAAGATAAGAACTTTCTGCTGCTCAATTGTTGTGCGTAAACAAGACACGAGTAGTTGGTTGCTCCTGCAGGTGACGGTTATACTTGTGCACTAAATGTCTACATAATGCACTCCGTCTCTCCCTCTTTTCCACTTCCGCTATAAAATGTCCTTAATTGTGCATTTCAGTTTTTGCCATCAGTGCTGTCAAGTGTCTTAAATATTTGTATTTTATTTAGACTTTTGCTATCACTGAAATAGCAACACTTTCAACTTCCCCAAAATTGTTTATTACACTATGCGACAAATGAAGATCTTTTGAAAAGTTCAAGTTCGTGATGATCCTGGACCATCACGCGCACCAATCTTAATTACGGAAGTCCGATTGTTTATAAAATGCAGCTGTCACAGCGGAAATCTGCAGAGCTTGCACAACTTTTAAAAGAATAAAACTTACTGGAACCTGGGACAAAGGTCACAAAATATAGAAGACGACAGTCAGACCTTCAAAAATGTTTTACTGTTGATGACTCAAAAACGTTTTCCTATTGTAAGGACACGAAGATGTGAAGATGTTCATGGAGCAGATGAAAATTGCGTACGATCTTAACGACTGGTGGCTGTTCACAGACAGCTCGAAACAAAGTTGAAAGTTAATATATAAGAAATAAATACCGAAACAAAGACTTTCTTAAATTATTCTCCAAGAAATTTATATAAAATTATAAAAAAGTTGAGTTAAAAATTTAAATTTTTAGTCATAAGGGAGTCTTCATGACCTCTTTTTGGTATCTAGACATGTTCAGATTATTTTGGTATGTTCACAAAAGTTGTTCAGCTTTACCGTGGCTACAATTTTTTCAAATATAGTGTATAAAAAATCAGGATTTCCCAAAAGTTATGATCGATAAACCGAAAAAATTTTTTTTTGTCCTCTAACCTTTTTGAAAAATTTCTGAGATAAAATACATTTCTGTGATAAAATTTTAGCAAGATGAACCATTTCAACAATTTTAACAGTTAAAATATTTTATATGGATCACCGTTGGAAACGTACCAGCATAAGTGACACCAATATTTCAAGTCTGCTTACAGACATTTTTAATCCAGGAGTCATAAGAAAGAATTTTATTAGATCAGAAGATGCCGAAACATCATATTTTGCTTGAATATGTTCATGAAAACAGCTCTTATATTTTTACTACAATTTAGGAGTTGGTTTATACCGTCTCGGCTGGCATGTAGAAGGCGCATTCTGAAATAATAATTTTAAATAACTTTTCACAGCATTTGCGGCCGATAACTCCTCGAATGTTTATTTCCAAGTATTCAGTTGTTTGTGGTTTATTGACGTAAACTAGTGACTTGATATAAACCCAGAGAAAATAATCCAAAAGGGTTAAATCACACGATCATGGTGGCCAATTAATTGGGCCACCATCAGAAGCTTCTTTCGGTAAATCACTTGCAGCGCCCGTGTGGCATATGACGCCGTCTTGTTGGAACCATATACCAGCAATATTAATACCACTTAATAACTCCGCCAGTCCATAAAGCGCATCAAACATAAATTTTCTGTGGATAAAATGGCGGTTCGACAAAATCTTATGAATTCTCCTCATATCAAATATGACAATTCTGCTTATCTTACGTACCCATTCAACCAGAAATGGGGTTCATCGGAAAATAAAACTCTCAATGGGTGACATTGACGAACAATTATTTTGATTAAAAATTTCATTGAATTGCACGCTTTGCTCTGGTGTAAAGCAAAAAAGGCAACTATCGACTATAAAATAAGTGTTCAAATAAAGCAGTGAGCCAACTCAAAGTTGTGACACTATCAAAAAACACGCTGTCCATCACGACGATTAAGGCGATGTTTCCTTTACTTGATTTTAATTAATCAGAGGCCAAGTTTCAATTCTACATAAATCGAAATTTAATATAATCTGAGCGTAGACTAGTGAATTTACATATCCCGACAGAATATAATCTAGCGGCGTTAAGTTACACGATTTTGGAAGTCAATTCATGGTGACATTCAGCGGTTACCAGACCTTTTATTCTATAAATCAATTGCGACACAAACTGTACGAAATTTTTCGCAGTCTAATTGAAATCACAGTGATCACAGGCTCTGTAGCTGTCGCCATTGCTTGCAACGCACCATCAGTGCTTTTAAAATAGTACGAAGGAACACCAAACATTCATTTTTTTTCTTTATGTAACGATGTCCTGACATACACTTGAGGATCATCATCACTCAAAACACAGCAGTTTTGTTTATTGGCGAATCACTTCAAATAAAAGCGATCTTCATCGCTAAAGCGCGTTACGTATTTCGAACAGAACTATTATGTTCAAATTAAATTTGCATTGTTGAGTTAAACGAGTTGTATACCTCTATAAGAAAACACCCTGCAACATTTCCATATCAAAACACATTTACTTGTTTATTTAATTGAAAATAAAAATATGTTTGTAGTTAAGCAAACTTTTCCAAATATCCCTCCCCATAAAAAATAATGATTGATGTGGGTTTACAAGAGAAGCACAAAATTAACTTCCCTGTTATTCTGTGAAAAGATTCCAATTTATTTCTTTCTCTACTAGACTTCCTCCCACACTCCTGCACCTGCGAATAAAATACTGTTTAATTTGTCTCGAGTATTTCAAGCTAAAGTCCTCCCATACATGGATGTATGTTGGCCCAAAATGTCTACATGTGAACTTAACTTAATGCCTTTTAGCTTTCTTTGAATTCATTTAAATTTTATATGTAACACATACCATTTTCTTGGCAATGAAAATCGTATGAGTGCCACAGAACGTAATAAAATATCTTTTATTTATATTCAACACAAAGGCAATCGGCTGAAGTTGTGTGTGTGTGTGTGCCGCACATTTTTGGGGAACAACAGCACTAAACCAAGAAATTAGGGAACTTGAAATTATTTTTCACATACTTAACAATCTTGCATAGACAAAATGTAGTCGAAGGATGGATGTTTTTGTTCATTAAACAGGGGTTTGTGCGGCGGTTTGGGAAGAATGCTGATAACAAAAATTTAAGAAGAACTAACTGGAGGAACAAACGCCATTATTAATTTGTATGAATGAACTGCAGACTGTGTTTGTTACGGCTTCTGAAAGTTCTTGAGAATTCCAAAGAAAAGCAGCGGTTGAAATAATGATAAAAGTGGCCTTTTATAAGGCCTTTAGGAAAAGACAGACGTTATAAGAGTCTTTTTTGTTATACGCACTCTTAATTCTTATTTAAGAATTTAATTATTGTATTAACCTGAAGTTTTATTAAATCCTCACTGGCGACTCCGGCCAAGGATTTGACCATGTTTTTATTTGTATCACGTATATCAACAGTTGCATACCTGCGTATGTTTAATAATATATAAAAAACCATGTCGATGTTGCATTCTTAATGCCTTAAATTTGCAAGTTTTTTATTATTTAAACTAAATTAAATTGTAATTCAATCAAATATAACAAAACCAAAAATCGCAAACAAAACAATCCAACTGCAAAGCACAAGTAAAACCAAATTGACAAAAAAAAAACAAATTTACTTATAAAATAAATTTCATATAAAATGTGTAAACATACCCGGGTATGCTTCTGTTGGCGTATGTATAACTTGCTTGTCGTTGACATAAAAATCAAAATCTTTCTATAGAAAACTTTTTTCGAGGAAAAGTAATTGTATGCGAACGGAACAATTAATTTATTGCATAATCACATTGTTTGCAATTATATGATCGGAAGTGGTTCTGTTCTCTTGTACACTTCTCTGCACGTATACGCCTCTGGATATCTTTTTTATGGGACTACGCTAAGCTATTGGTCCATACCGACAAACCAGCAACTCTGGAAATATTTGAAGCCAATATTCAAATCCATAATAATTCCTCATGGACAGAGTGTGAAGGTGAAATTGAGTCGTGTTGCATGAAGATTGACGATAGTGTGCATTGACTTCACCTGTTTTATAAAAAGTGTGTTGCAGTTGCTGATCTCCTCTACTTCCAATACTTTTCAGAAATTTTAGCAGCAACACAAACAAATTCTATATCTTTTTATCCTCTTCCATATGCCTTCCGAATATCACTCTGAGTGCCTGTTCAAATAATTGCAAATTTTTCAAAATACAGCGTGTTTTTTTTTAGAGTGTCACAACTTTGAGTTGACATCACTGCTTTATTTAAGCAACCATTATTTAACAGCTGATAGTTGGTTTTACTTTTGTTTGGTTTGAAATTTCATTATAAATCGACTTACACCACAGCAACTGATGAATAATATT
This sequence comes from Linnaemya vulpina, assembly GCA_963675445.1. Classification (NCBI taxonomy): domain Eukaryota; kingdom Metazoa; phylum Arthropoda; class Insecta; order Diptera; family Tachinidae; genus Linnaemya; species Linnaemya vulpina. The sequence goes on along the minus strand of OY776277.1, from coordinate 37,046,544 downwards.
GAAATTTTTCATCAAAGTAATTGTTCCATTCGTCAAACTCATCCATTCAAAATTTTATTTCGCCAGGAAGCCCAGTTCTGATTGAATGCGTACGTAAATCAACGGAATTGTCGCATTTGGGATGAGGAGAATCCACCAACTTTTGTCGAAACATCCACAGAAAATTACTGATTAGTGCGCTTTATGGGTTGGCGGAGTCATTAAGTGGTATTAATCTTGCTGATATATAGTTCCAACAGGACGTCGCCACATGCCACAAGGGCGCTACAATTGATTTACCGAAAGAAACTTTTGATCGTGTGATTTAACCCTCTTGGATTATTTTCTCTGGGCTTATATCAAACCAGTAGTCTACGTCGATAAACCACAAACAATTGAATTCTTGCAAATAAACAATCGAATAGTTATCGGCCGCAAATTATGTGAAAAGTTATTAAGAATTGTTGTTCCAGAGTGCCAGCCGTGGCGGCCACATGACATAATTCATATTCACACATTAATGCGATAAAATTTTCTTTCAATTAAAGCCCTTTTCATTGATATTTAAAATATATTTTTTTGCTTTATTATGATTTAAACTGGTGTCACTCTATAAATAAAACTTTCATTATTTTATAAACTCTTTAATTTTAATTATGTGCTGATTCTTTTTTTCCAACATTTTACTAAAAAATTCAAAGTGATCAATTAAGGGGTTTTAGCTATATCCTATGCGCATTTCACTGGGGCTAATGCAGATCATCAGGGAACCTTTACCCAACATTTGTTAGAAAAACTGAAGATATTTATTTCAAACTTCCAACTGAATAAGTGAGAAGTCTAAAACAAATATCAAAGTCATAACAAGAACTCACTAATCGCTTTTCCTTTTTTATTTTCTTCCATTATTTTAGCCACTTTTTGATAATTTTGCATAACTAGTAAAATTAAAATTGGCTTTTGTTAGCCATTATTTTTGAATTAAGCATCATGCTGTTGCTATAAATCGAATCCAGAGGCCTTCCGAAAGGCCTTCTTTTGCCAACCAACTTGGAACTAAACTCTTCAAAATCGTATCACAATTCTTCTTACCGTTTGTACCATAAAACCCAACACACACACACACACAAGTAACAGTAATATAATCCTAATTAGTTTCCCTAGAATATAATTAATCCCAACCAAAAATATCTCAACACACACACACACTCAATGCAAACCTTAAATTAAAACGATATAACATTCTTTAGCTGAAATATTTTCAAGCCAATATTCTGGCAAAATAAGTAACATTAAATACGACATAGACTTGAATTAACTGAGTTGATGGGTGGGTGGGATAATGAATGGGAGTCATCCTGATTAGGAGTGAGTGTGTGTGCAGTATAATGAAACCGATGTAAAGTAAGATAAACGACCTGTAATCTCATTAAGGCGGCAAAAATTAAACCACATCAAATATAAGACTTTTCTAGTGATTAAAAAGGTATGGAATACGAAGTGTTTCCATGTATGCCCAGGCACCATGGAGTGGGAGAGGCTCCAATATACTGGAAAATTACATGGCATGTTTCACGAACAGAAAATATTTATTTTATTTAGTTAATAAAATATACAATTCATTTCCAGAAATCTAGATCGACATAAAAATATAAACCCTGGTTTTTTTTTTATAACTAAAATAAAGAAAAAGATAATACTTTCGCTTGCGACTTTTATTATTATATTTTATTAAGGGAAGTCTTGGACTCATCAGATAAATAAAGTTAACTTTTTAAATATAAATTTAAAAATAAATTTAAATATTTAAATTTAAAAGTCCTTGCAGTTTAATGTTATTTCTGCAAGCGCAATTAAAATATTTCGCTGTGAAGGTTGTCTCTTTAGAAAATTCATTTCTGTACTCTTCACGAAAAATGTTAAACGGTATATGTCGGCTTGCCTTTCCCGGTGTGATATCCACAATTTGAATACCGGGCCCTGAAAAAGTGTATGCATTCTGGGTCCTGATGCATATGCAAGTTGAATGTAAGTGAAATTGGTGTTCTGAAACTCCCAGAAAAGCTGAATTGACGTATTGGATTGAAAATCAGCAAATTCCATAATGCGGTTCCAGACACGGTTGCCACTCTAAATTTTTCTTCGGGACCAAAATCCATACAAAAAAAAGAACCAAAATAAAAAAAGAGAACAAATTTTTTCAATTTTATTTGCATACCAGCATAACACAATACTTTTTACACTAAAGTCCAATTTCTGACTTGTAAACAAAAGTAACAATCGATCAGTGTTGCCAGTAGAGCTTTTTGATTTACTACTGTGGGTAGGTAATAATCGATTACTATCAAGTGTTGTAAGCGAATCAAATCTTTTACTTTATGTGAAGAATAATAATTTTCGTTTTTACAGGCATGATAAAACTTTCAAAATTTGTTTATCTATGTAATCGTTAACTTTTCATAAAAGAAAAAAAATGCACCAGCGAACCAAACTTTAAAAAAAATAACCATTTTTGGTTCAATTCAACCACAGTCGCAACTGTGGTTCCAGAGCTGGAAACTTTGAACATATTTTTTGTGCACAAAAGCAACGAGCTACAGCTAATTTTTGTTCTTTCTAAGTTAAACTTCTTCTATACGGCAGAAACAATTAAATTAAAATTAAAAATCAAAAAGACAAATCCAGGGTTGGGCAATTTAAGCTTTTGTTTTGGTAAATAAAGATAACATAAGTGAAGGGTATATAATTTTCACCACAACAAAATATATACCCTCAAATCGCTTAATTTTATATAAAAGCAAATATTTTTTAGCTTCTCACAAAAATATTTAAAATTTTTAATCGCAGGGAAGTTATTGGTTTAACTTCGTTTTGAAAAAATCGAATACTCCTCAGATCTCCAGGTCTTGAGGTTCTGGGAAGCTTGCCTGACTAATTCTGAAAGCTCACAACTATTTCTGTATTAGTGTGTGTATGTGTGTTTATGTGTGTATGTGTGTCTGTGTGTTTGTGTGTGTGTCTGTGTGTGTGTTATTGTGTGTTTAAGTACGGACCCGCTTATTACTTTTGATCGACTAAGCCGACTGAAACCAATTTAGTAGCGTTTGAAGGACTTAGATTTCCTGTGAATTTTATTTCGAATATTTAGAATAAATTTTGAATGGCTTCTCCGATCCATTCCACAAACTAATCAGCTCTTGACATCAAAAACCATTTAATTTTAATTATGTGCTGATTCTTTTTTCCCCCAAAATCCTTTTAAAAAATTCAAAGTGATCAATTGAGGTGTTTCAACAAGTTCGTATGCGCACTTCACTGGGGCTAATGCAGATCATCAGGGAACCTTTACTCCACATTTCTTAGAATAACTAACTTCCACTTTAATAAGTGAGAAGCTTAAAATAAATATCAAACCTAAAACCCCTCAACTGATCACTTTGAATTTTTTAGTAAAATTTTGGGAAAAAAGAATCCGCACATAATTAAAGTTAAAGATTTAAGAAAACAACAATTTTATCACCTTAAAATGGGTTGAAATCTGTTGTTACGTTTGTAAGATATCGCGATCACTAGTGTTTTCGATTTCTATAGTAATCGAAAACTAAGTAATCGCTGCTTATCACGTTGGAATCGGGTGGTTTTAAATTTAAAAATTTATTGTTTCAGCTCAAAATCATCAAATAAGACAAAAATTAGGTAACAATAGTTTTGATGTCAAAATTAGCGAGAAGTTAAATGGGGATGGCCTTTATTGTCAACCGTTTTCCAAATTTTTTTTTTAATTTTAAAACCACTTATTCTTCAGAAATAATAAAATTCCTATTAAAAGTGAAAGGAAACCTAAAAGACGATTCTAGTCTTGTATAGCTGAAATAAATGTTTGATGTTTAAAATTAAGAGACGTTTGCCGACGAAGAGTAATAAGATTCGATACACTTGAATACAGAATTTTTTTAAGTTTTAATTTAAAAAAAATATAATTAAATAACTGCTATTTTTATAAAGCGTTTTAAAGAAGAAGTGTTCTGATTAATAATGGAATAATAAACCTGTCTAAGTCCCCCATGGTTCTGAATTCCATTCGCCAGATCCCAAATAAAAAAATCTCTTGTCTAGTGTAATTCAGAATTTTTTTCAATAATTCGCTTTAAACTATTTCATGTGACACTTGGCATTGTTTTGCTTAAGCCACATGTCGTTCAGAATCCTGCAATCATGTTGCTGTTGCGAACATTTCCCTCTTTCGACAGTTGAAATTATTTCGTTGTAAAATTATTATTTTTCCTTTATAGTCATTTCATCTCTAACAAAATATATAATTTCATTTCTACAAGTGCAACAACAGTAAAAATGCATTTTAATAAAACAAATATTAATTATTCCTGTTTGCTCCAAATTGAGAATGAAATCATCTGGAAAATGCAAGTAATTGCAGTTGTTTTGTGACCGCACAACTGCAAATCCTCTCTGGTTTATTTGTAATTGGAATTGTGAACTGAACAGTTTATGTTTGTGAATAGTTTTCAATGCCAACAAAATGTCTTAATACCCTGCGCTTTGCCATTGTGCTCTGAAATAAGCTTCTGGTTAAAACTGTCCCAATCCCCACGGGCATCAAATTTAAAAACTGCATGTGGTGTGTAAACTAGACCAATAAAAAGAAATCAGCTGATCAATTTACAAGAAGCTTCGCTCTTCTGGTAAATTCTAAGGAACGCTTCACGTAACAGTGGCTACTTCATGTGCAACATTAGAGCGAGACAGGCCACACATACGCATGCAATTCTTCACGGGAGAGAAAATGCAAAATCAGAAATTGCATTATTATCTACAGATGCAGTTAAATACGCACGTAGAAATCAAAGACAACAATAAATTGATATTGTTATCAGGGTAAAATATTAAAATAGAAAAACATAATTTCAGGAACAATTTGTGTGACAATTATATCAAAAGTTATATCCCTGTTCAATAATATAATCCTGCTAAAATGTCCCTTTAATTGCAGCATCAGAACATCTTTAAATTTAGCATCAATTTCAGCTTTTCTTATATTCATTTAGAGTTGTCATCGAATACCGGTTGTCCTTAACCTACTTGTGCCATGACTGGTGAAAATGGGAATGGCAGGAAAAGCTCTTTAAATGAGACTTGTGAAATGAGAATATATCGCATAACTGTAACAAAAATGCATATAAAATTCTTCGACTCATCCTAAGATCGGCAGATCAGGCTATTCTCTGATAGTTCTGTAATCCGTTTAGTAGACCACAACTAAGGTCTACCAAGGACATCGCAGCAGGACGAGTACATAAAGGTTAAGTGTAGAATCTGTCATCGAGTATCTTAATTAAGTCAATTGGTCCAGTCTTATAGCAATGCCATTGTTAAAGTTTCCGGTTCAACCCGGAGGGCACAATAGGCAACTTGGTCAGTCGTAACGCCTTGTTGCAGTGCTCTTCGGGGAAAAGGGCTATCGGTTTTCTGACGTTGCTTTTGCCGCTAGCCCATAGTACTTATATGTTACTGCCCTATCTCTGAATTAGCAGAGTAACGGGGGTGCAAATAAGTGTATAGAAAGTAGTAGGCTTTTGCCTATGTGTTAGGAAAAGAAAATCAGATGGAAGGATACCTGAGTCCCGCCATACAATGGATCAAGAATCAATAGTAGGTTACAAACCTTCATTGTTTTGACCTGCGAGGCGTAACCAGTTTCCTTACACTGGTACCGCGGGATCTGGTTGAGCCCCACACATGAGACCTCGGTTGATTCTGTGGCCAGATGTTGGTTGAGGTCTCTTCAGTGAGTCCACGTGGTGGCTGTGGTTTGACATCAAAAGTCGCTGGGAGAGGTGTCATATAAGGGTTGATGCTCTGGCATATTCATATTATGCTGGGACTTCGACCAATCTAATGGTGGCCTCTATGGGCTGTGGTGGTGTGTTGTTGGTGCTGGGAGTCTCATGACTTTAACCTTTGATTCCTCTTGGTGCTGATGGCATGCTTTCCTCGGAAGTAACAAGGGTTTAAGATGGGCCAGAACACAGTCGGATAGGCCATATTGGTCGGTGCCACCGTTAATCTTAGACACAATCTGTAAAAGTTTCCGGTACCATTCATATAAAGTTATATAACTGAAACCGGTTGCTAGTCTCTGGGAACCAGTCACGTGATGTGCTCTGTGACAGGTCCATTTCCTTCTAAATTCTTTACGAAAACTATTCTGTAATATGGTATTTAGGATTTTTAGACAAGTTCCTCAGGTCTTTAACCTGAAACTAAATTATATTTGAAACTGGTAGTATTAAAATCAGCACAGGACAAGTACCACAAACATATGGCTGGAACATATCATTTAGCATCTCAATCATATCATTTGGAGCCAATGACAGATAATAATCATGCACATAAAATAAGAACTACCCATATAAATTGCTTCTTCCTACAAGTTTTTTTTTACATCTTCCACATGACAAAATCAGCCGTGTAAGACGGTAGCGAAGAAATATTTAACCAGCAGACATTTTTTTTGCAATATCAGCAACAGTTTTGCTCAAAAAATAACTTATGTAGCATTTGCGTGACCGTAAAAGGAAAAAACAGCAGATCATGTTGTTAGACAAACAGCATTAACTTTATTTACACGGAGCAATTTTTCTCAATATCTATTGGCCGCATAACATGTTATTATATAAGCAGGAGAGCTATAGAAAAAGTAGCATGACACAGATCTCTTGTGAGTCATATTTCATGCCTTCTAGGACATGTGACATAATCACATTTAAGGATCCACTAGAACGTTCTGCTTGGCCCACCATCTCGTTTGTTAAATTTAGTTTTATAACAAAAACTTGCTCAACAATTTTGTTGTTATTTTATTATCTTATTTTTATTTATTTCTTATTTTATTTAAAAATTATTGGGTCGAAATTATTTTGCCATAAAGTGACTCGGAAAGTTAAAGGTTGTTTTTTGTGCAACAGGAACTTTTTAGCAGATTCAAAATGTTTATACATAAAAATAATTCGGAAGGTCCAGTTTGGTAACAAGGATTTAGCTCCGTTTGAAATTTTGAAGATTCATTAAAAAAACGACCACCAGAAATACAAATTTCTCAATAACCCTGCCATACTATATAATAAAATTTTGAAAACTAGGAAATTTAATTCAAACGAAACGTTTTTTTTTTTTAAATTAATAACAATATAAAAATTGTAAAACTGTTGATCCTGAAAACCATTTCTACAACGTCTCTCAAAGTGGTTCTAAAGTGGTTTGTTATACCTTTGGGTGAACCAACCGATTCTTACGTGACAAGCGGTGACTGATATATATTTTCGAGTCCTATACAAGAATTGAGTTTGTCAGATATATAATTTCAGAGCCGACGGCCCTGGTAGCCAGCGCTGGCCTTTTTATATAATATTATTGCGAAGTTTATATAACTTTAATATAATGTAAATAAATAAATAAATAAATAATTTCAGAGTTCAATAGCAAAATCGAAAACATTTCATGATCAGATATATAATATCAGAGTAATTTTTTTCAAACTATTACGTTCTCGATATCTCGTGAAGGATTAAACTGTCTTGGATCCGATTAGCAAAAAAAAAAGAAACACATGAAAATATTATACTAGTGCAAGTTGGAGTAGTTCGGGAAACTTCCTAAGAATTCAGAACGTCGATATCTGAAAAATCTAAATATTTGCAAAACTATATAAAACCAATAAATAACAGATTTTTAAATATAATCAATTTTCTTAGCGAGAAGCTAAAACGACTTCATACCATATAACTCCACTCATAAAATAACAAGCGATTAAAAAATACTCTGGAATTTGAAAATATCAAATTCGTCTTATTTTTCAAACTCAAACTAATCAGAAATTCTTATAACAACTAAACAATTATCCAGATGAAACTACCAAACGATGTCCCATTTGAATTTCCAATATTTTTCAATCACTGCCCCACTGTAACTGAACATACACATCACAATAGCCGTGTCATCCTAACCGACGACTACGACAAAGATAATGATGACGTGGTCTTGCTGCGAATTTTTCTATGGTCACGAATAACGAAGAAAATCTGGACGTGAACAGTGAACACATTTGAGAACTCCAACCAGTCAACGTGTTAGACACATGATTTTTTTCGTTTAAGTAACGCATAAAGCATGACTTTCATTACAGTTGAGAATAACGGTTAAATAGTTGAAATAACTAAATAAAGTTAAACACTAGAGATAATGTTAAATTTAGAGCAATTGTTATACAATTATTCTGATGGTCGTGATAATGTAAAAATTTCACTAGACTCGGAGGCGCACGAGACAATCAGATTCAGTTTAATCAAAAAGAAGTTAATACGAGAAATTAAGAAACCTTAACTCTCCTTAAAGTTGCATTCATAAAAAGTCATTTCAACTTGAAAAAATTATAAACTGTAAAACTGTTGATCTTAAATGCCATCTCTGCAACTTATCGTTAATTTCAATCGCATAGATGCTCTAAATCAATTCAATAAAAAATGGGCTTAATCGGTAAATAAAATTTTGAATGGACGAAGTGCACGATAAGTTTGACGAACAGAACCATTATTTTGATCAAAAATTTCCACAATTTGCACGCGTTGCTCTGGTGTAAGTCGATCCATAATGAAATGTCAAAGCAAACCAAACAAAAAGCAACTATCAGCGGTGAAATGGGTGGTCAAATAAAGCAGTGATGCTAACTCAAAGTTGTATTACTCTATAAAAAAAACACCCGATATGAAGAAGACCGTTGGCAGTTACTAAATATTTCTTATATCCATGAATTTTGCCTTTTTAGCCATGCAGGCGTAACCTTGGCACCCCTGACTGTTATCAAAAAGCGTCATGCAGATTTAAACGATCACCAAAGCCACGAATACATTTTGCTTTGTTCATTCCTTTAAATCTCTTAGCAGCTGAACTTTTTTCAGTTTTAATATTTACACCTTCAGAGCCAAAGAAGGATATTTTTATATCCACACACTTTGGCAATAGTTATGAGTCACAAAAAATCCATGGAAATTAGCCTGGAAGTAAATTTAATTATCTCTAATCATCTAACCCTCCTTTTTATAACGACAGATATTTTATTTTCAATCAAAAATTTTAGATATTTATAAATCTACAAGATGTCCAGTACACGAACTTTGTTTCTAATTCATTAACGTCTATTCCCCGTGTAATTTCTTAGATTTTTATAATGACTCATTTTCAAAAGCAATCTCTGTGCAGCTTCTTCTATTAGCGTGTTCTTTTCTGGAAAATATGTAAAATTTTTCCACTTCTTTTCTAAAGAGTGGCAGCTTTTAAGACTTTTCAACAAGAATTTACTTTTCGTGAGGGATGTTGGACTAATTTCTAGTTAATTCTTTATTTTAAATGCCATTTTCTATAAAAAAAAATGTAACAAATGTTGCACTCTTTCCTAGAAAAGAAATCAACATATTACTTTAATCTGCATTGTTTTTAAAAACACCTACGAAAAATTTATGATATTATTATATATAGAACTTCCAATTGATTACGTAAAATCTTAATCTTCTTAAAAAGTGCCATCCCTTCGAGCTAAATAAAGAAAGTTTTACAATCCACCACAAACAGTTGTTGCTCATCACACATTCTAGTGACAGAATTCTTACTAAAACAAACAACAGCAGAAGATGAAGAAGTAGCAGAAGATACGACTTAACAAAACAACTTCAGCTTCCTCAAACAGCCATCGTTAATGTCAAAATTAATCCATTTGCATCAACTGACAAAACACAATACAAAAGAACAACACTTTGCGACTCAAATCCAAGTGTAATTATTAAGAAACATCATGCAGCTGCACTTCAAATGAGTGCGACTTCTTGAACTTGGCATTTGTCATGTTGATGAGCTGCTTTAATGTAAACTGATGAACATCATCAGCAATCCGCATGAATGTTTATTTCCCCTTCGGATTATATTCTACAATCAGCTTTTAATTTTCATTTTCATTTTCATTTATGTGGAGCAAGAAAATCAGAAAAAAGAAGGAAAGTTCAAATCTCTTAAACACGAAATAATCTTGCGACTAATGCACGGTGATAACAATGACGCAACAGACGAAGGCACATGGAATTGGAGGAGTGTAACCGTTTTACAATTATGCGTTTAAGGCACGAAAAAAGTTTTTTTTTTTTTGAAATTAATCTCTAATAGTTTTTAATTTTTGATGCGAACGTAATTAATAGCAGGAATGTTAAAGTACACGATAATATTTCTTTTTAAATTAAATATTTTAAATATGATGAGTGCCATTTGGTGATTCGAAATTCTTTTCAAATTCCTGGTAGTGATAATTATAAATAGTTTCGCATGAATTACGGCAGGGGGAGTTTCTAAAAATGCCTATTAATTTTATTAAATAATAATTTAAGTTAATGAAGAACTAAACGAACAATCTTTAGCATAATGAAAGAATAGTTATTTAAAAGTTGTTCTAAAATGCACTGAAGGAAAAGAATGAGTGCAAGGAAAGTGAAATCAAGAATAGCTAAATTTAGTGTTGGTCTATAAAAACCTTGTTAATTCGCTCGGAAACTTGTCTATAATCAAATGCAGTATATTTCCGTATGATTTTCACTCAAACGATTCTACTGAAATTTGCGTGCAATCAACCAGCAAAAGCTTAAAATTCCATGATGAAGGTGTTGGGAGAGCATTTAGAGAGCAGGACGTTGTTATATTCTGCTATTTATTTTTAGAATTTATTAACTTGCCTTTGTTTCTTTACCTTACATGCCTTTTCCTCATGCCTTGACAGACAGGCATTTTAGTATTGGAATTAGAGACATTGAAAGTTATTCGGGTTAATACAAAAAGAGTAGAACGTAATAATTCAAGGGGATTTATGATGTTTCTATTTGCATTTTATTTTTTGTTTTGTGAATTACATAATATAGGGTGTTTGTTATAGAGTGATACAACTTATTTTACAACCCATATAACATTTGATAGTTGCATTATATTTGTTTGCTTTGACATTTCATTATGGATCGACTTACACCAGAGCAACGCGTGAAAATTGTGGAAATTTTCAATCAAAATAATGGTTCTGTTCGTCAAACTTATCGCGCACTTGGTCCATTCAAAGTTTTATTTTCCGATGAAGCCCATTTTTGATTGAATGGGTACGTAAATAAACAGAATTGTTGCATTTGGTGTTTCGACAAGCTTTTGTCGAAACACCATCCACAGAATATCAATGTTTTGTGCGCTTTATGGGCTGGCGAAGTCATTGGCCCTTCAAGAACCATGATGGTCAGAAATTTACTGTTTGTGAAAACTGGGGTTCCAGATTACGCCTTGTACGCACCAGCTGTGGCGGCCACATGGCCGAAGTTATATTTAAACATTAATGTCATAAAATTTTCTATTCAATAAGGGCCGTCTCATTGATATCAAAGATATATTACTATGCTTGATAATGATTTAAACTTGTATTACTCTATAAAAAACACCCTATACATAGCAAGTCATAATCCAACAGTCATAATATAAACTTGTGTGACTTTTCATATTGTAAAATTTAACTTGAAAACTTCTCGGTATAAAAGTTTTCTCCCCTGGCTTATTATATAGCTATGAAATAAGGTTTGTTAGGGAAAACCTAAACGGGAAATTACGTTCTTCGTGTTTCTTATCTGCAGGAATTTTTCATCTGTTTTGGCCATAAGGACTATTCAATGAACAACAATAGCGAAGAGCTTGAAGACATAAATACCGATATATTCTCAAGTATACCGGGAACCACACCAACCTTACCACAATATACGGCAGACAACTTCTCGATCACAAAGGAAAAGCTATCACTGAGTTGTTATTATGGCTTAAAAAATTGTTGAAACTTCTCATTCACTTTATTGGAAATTTTAAAATCATATAGAATAAAGAATCAGCATGATTATAAACAATTATAGTGTTAAAAACAGCATTTGCACCGTCCATGCAAAAACTTCCTGGTCAACTCTTAGACTCTATAAAAGCAGGCAGGAGCTACAACCCCCTCGCATACAACATCTTTTTTAGTGTCTTTTAAATCCACAATATAACCACCACTATCACAGCCTGTGCATCAATACGTAACCACCACATGTACTCCCGAGGGAGACGACTCCTGGAACAAAAACTAAAACTGATCATTTAGTTCGTGTTATGACTTTAATATATTTTAAACTTCTTTATTTTTTGTAAATTTTGAAATCATGTCTTTAGTTATTTAATGTCGATTTCTTTTCTAAAAAATAATGCAACATTTTTCACACTTTTTAGCAGAAAATGGAAACATTTTGCCATTTCAAAATAAGGAATTTGTTAGAAATGAGTTCAACATCCCTCACGAAAAATAATTTCTTTTTCAAAACTTTTCCAAACCGCCACTTTTTATAAAATAATTGAAAAAATTTTACACGTTTTCCACAAAATAAAACGCCATAAGAAATTTTGGGTAAACATTTTATGATGATCTGCATTAGCCCCAGATAAATTCACTTAAACTAAAAACCCCTCGATAACTACTTTGACCTTTTTTCTTTTTAATTTAAGAAAAAAGAATCAACATGATGAGTATAAAATTGAAAATTAAAAACCGCAATTCCCAAAATCTAAAAGTCTAACTGTGGAACGTTTTGTTGAGGAAGAAACAAGATCCGCCATGCGGCATCACACATGAATTGATGTACACAAAAGTGAACATCATCGTAAAACATAATGTTGCCAAGAGATCAGTGATCGCTGCCGATCATCATCGCTTCAACCTCAGAAGGCATATAACGTACAGGGTATAGCCGATCTCTTGGAGCCGGTTTTAGCTTACTTGCCAAGCCTTAAAATGAAACCTCTGGAGGTTGATAATCTTCTAACGACTTTTATTCCTTGAGGAACCTCCTTTTAAATCATAGTGTATGAGTCCCATTCGTTTTGAATTTATTACGCAATCCCCCGTTGCTTTGTTATATCTCCGGTCGGAACGGCAGATAAGATTTTTTGGAAGGAAGCAAAGTTTTAGGTTTGTTCAACTCGAATATGTGGAAATGACCAAGTTAGCTGTTGTAACACCAGTGGAGAAGCCCCGTAATTATAGAATACTTGTGTCTGAAGTATAAAAAGAAGCGACAATGATGTGTGATGTGATATGAAGAAAGAGAGTTTTCCAATAGCCTTTTAATTGTTTATCTTGCTGGCTAGTTATCCTACCACCACAAGATGTCCGTACTTTTCAGCGACGAGTTCGACATTGAAGCGGGAGAATGCTCAAGTTAACGTCAGTACCGGCCTTTCGGCCTTACCTGACGGTGCTCCTAAGCACTCCAGTGAAATTAGGTGTCCACCACCACCCCTGTCACCCTCAAGGGCCACACGAGTGCAACTTCACTTATATGGTTCCGGCATAAAACCATATTCATACACCTTGCTAAGGTGTTCGGGCCTATCTTAAACCCTTGTTACTTCCGAGGAAAGCTTGTCGTCGGCACCAAGAGAAACCAAAGGTCAAAGTCATAAGACTTCTGACTCCGGACACTCCCAGCACCAACAACACACCACCTCTTCCGTAACGTCTGCTGATTGGCAGCAGTCCATAGAGGCCACCATCAGCTGGGTCGAAGTTCCACCATAGTATAAATATGCCAGAACATCAACCCTTCCCTGACACCTCTCCCAGCGACTCATGGTCTTAAACCACAACCAACATCTAGCCACAGAATCAATTAGACAAAGGGGAAGAACGAGGTCCACGACACGCCATCACCTGGATGAACGTGCTTTAAAAAGGGCTTCGACTGTGAAGCAGCCAAAAGTTTACGTATATGGCAACATCGTCGCTTCACCCCCGTACAAACATTATCCGTGGGGCTCAACCAGATCCCGTGGCACCAGTGTAAGGAAACTGGTTGCGCCTCACAGGTCAAACCAATGTAGGTTTGCAACCTACTATTGGTTTTTGATCCTATATATGGCGGGACCCAGGTATCCTCCCACCTCTATTTCTTCTTCCACTGTAACAAGGTGTTACGAGTCCAAGTCGTCTCCCGGGCAGATTCAAGCGGGAGGGAAAAGCTAACAAAACCATGCAGTAATACAAATATTTTAAATACAATCTGAAATATATGCCCAATCATGGGACTGATTCATTAGCCGGTATAAAATGCTTTAATTCTACGGTTTCTGTTAAATTTCCTCGCAAATATACAGCTCATGATAAAGCATAAAAACAGATAAAATGAAAACAGGAAGCTGAATGAATAATAATTCTGTAATTATAATATTTTCAACCACTGCGAAGATGAGAAATAGAATAGAAAAAATACTGTTTTTAGACAAGACAATGTTTAATTAAAATATATTGTGTCGCAGTTTATGAAGCCAATACAAAAATTCGTAGTTGTATAATTTCTTTCTTCGAAGCTCTAGAGAAAATGAAAAGAAAAAAAAGTAAAAACGACAACATCTTCTTAATGAAATTCTTAACAATTAATTTGTGAAAACTAAAACTTTCTTACAACATCATTCATAGAAAATATTTATCTCTTATTTCTGGTCATAAAAACAACTGAACAGCAGCTCTTTTATTTTATTTTATTTAGTTTATTTCTTTTTTTTTATTTCACTGTCCTTCATTTGCAGTCATTTCCTTTTCCGTTTTGTTGTCAATATTGCTTTTGTTCTCATTTATTTCAAGTCAATCATTAGCCTGGTTAAGCAACAGCAAAAAAACAACACACACACACACACTTCTCTGTTGTTTGTGTTCTATGAAGGCAAAGACAACAACAATAACGACAACAAAGGCAACTAACATAATACAATTGAGTAAATAATAAACGCATTTAGAATTACAAACAAAATGGAAAATTAAAAAACATAAACAACATGTTGTTGACAAAAGCCAAAGACACAAAACAAGGAAGAAGAAAAAGGACTGACTTTATTAGAAAATGAAAATGCTAATTCAAGGGGAATGAAATTAGATTTGAGCGACCCTTTGCAGGAATTACAACTTTTTGTCAACTGTTTTTCATGTGCCATAAACTTTAGCAATTTCAAGTTTCGGTATGGAATCAAATTTATTACAAAATTCAGAGTTCATGTTGATCTGCCTTCTAAAGAAATCGTCGTTTATAAATTGATGAAAGTTAACATGAGAAACAATTTTGGTCTAGTAAATTTTGAAAATTTGTTGTTGGCCTTTAATAAGACTTCAAGAATCGCGACTTCCAGTGATGAAAAAAACTCTGTAATAAAATATTAATCATAATAATTAAACATTTCATTAGTTCTGTAAAATTGATTAATTTTACGTGACAAACGTTTCATAGAAAAATTATTTATAGCGAGACATCCTTTAGTTTTTTTAGTTGATTATATTTTTCAATTACTCCTTTAACGATTTTTCTTAATAAAAACTTCTCGCAAAAATAATAATTAAATAGAAAAGTATTTTTTCACAATTTTATTTTTGCGTATATTGAAACTTTAACCAGTCCCCTCTACTTTTTTGTAATTATAAACTGACTTTATATTTTAGTTCCATGCGATACAGGATATTAAGGAAAAACTCGAAACACAAGCAAAAGGAAACAATTCCTTAAATTAAGCCAAAACTATAACAAAAATTCGAAAACAAACTAAACACTCGTTCACAACCATAGAAATGATTACCAAAAAGCTTTGGCATAAAAGTTATTTATTAGTTGCAATTTTTTGTTTTTCGTTTTTAACAAAAATAATGAACAATAAAAAATAAAAAAATATGTACAATGAAAATGGATAAAAACTCTGAACATAAAACAACAGCCAAAAGTGTATCTTCAGTTTATGGTTGAATGATTTTCGACTGGTTTTACTTGCTAATTACGGATACTGGAATAAATGATATGACACAAAAGTTGGAACATATTCAAAATAACATAAAAAATAAGTTTTCCAAACTGAAGTCTGAAGTGTATAAGATATAAAAATTAAAGTTTTAAGGGCCGGTAATGGAAACTTTCAGTACTTTGAAATATATATATTCGATACCATGTTGATGGCTGAGTGTGGGGAGTCGAACTCGAACCGGGTAGTCTTGTGTTCACTAAATGGCCTGATTTATTGTGACTCGCACTCGCAACGAATATATGCCGGAGCTTTTATAGAGTGATACAACTTTCAGTTGGCATCACTGCTTTATTCTACCACCCATTTAACAGCTGTTTTTGCTTTTTGTTTAGTTTGCTTTGACATTTCATTATGGATCGACTTACACCCGAGCAACGCGTGCAAATTGTGGAAATTTTTAATCAAAATAATGGTTCTGTTCGTCAAACTTATCGTGCACTTGGTCCATTCAAAATTTTATTTTCCGATGAAGCCCATTTTTGGTTGAATGGGTACGTAAATAAACAGAATTCTCGCATTTGGAGTGAGGAGAATCCACAAGCTTTTGTCGAAACACCATCCACAGAATATCAGTGTTTTGTACGCTTTATGGGCTGGCGGAGTCATTGGCCGATTTGTCTTCAAAAACGATGATGGTCACAATATTACTGTTTGTGAAAATTGGTGTTCCAGTATGCGCCTTGTACGCGCCAGCCGTGGCGGCCATATGGCTGACATTATATTTCAACATTAATGTCATAAAATTTTCTATCCAATAATGACTGCTTCATTGATATAAAAAATATATTACTGTGTTTTATTATGATTTAAACTTGTATCGCTCTATAAAAAACACTCTTTATCTAGCAGATAATAATGAAAAGTTTCATTCCAACAATATATCAGTTTTTTAACCCTGCTGTTAGGTTTGGACCATTTTGGTCAATTTTTATTTTCTTTTCGCTTTGACTACGGAACGGTTCAATATGTCAACTTAAAACGTTAGCTAATGTAGTGTTTTTATATTTTATTACTTCTGCAAAATTTTGAATCCTGAATTTTGTAAAGGAAATTAGAAAAATAAAGAATAACGAATCTTAGGTTTAGGACCATTTTGGTCCTAAGTGAAAAAAAATCAAATTTTATCAGTACATGATGAGCAAATTATCTTCCGTTGCAACTTGCATATAAATTTGTTGCATATAATGCATTTGCTATCGCACTTAGATTTGCAGCAGCTGCAGGTTCCTCGTTTTCTAGTAGCTGTTATTTTTGGTAAGCCGCTCGTAGATGCTGTACAATCCGGAGATGATGTTCTTATTGCGGTAAGAAGCTCAGCTGAAAATTTATTTGTAGGCAGCTTAGATCTTTCGGTCATATAGTTTTGAGCTAAAGATAGAGCTAACTGCCGTAAAAATTCTGCTCTCTTACGATTTTTATCCGTTGGTGCCCACGAAACATCAACATCAGAAAACAATATAAACGCGTTCAATGCGGATATGTCAATCATATTGGAAAATACAACATTTGGCCACCGATTTGTTTTTCGTTTTGTACTATAGTAGCCAATCATTTGGTCGACGGTATCAACGCCTCCTAAGAAAAAAAAATTATCAGAATAATATATTCCTGATGATAAAGCTATACAAACCTTTTGTAGAGTTATAGTAGGAAACTATTTCTGGCTTTTTCTTTTCATCGCTGCTATCGACCTCTGCAGCTTTGTGCATAGTGCTCATCAAAATAGTACCTTTATTTTTATGGCTGATATATGAAACCAATGCGGCAGTTTCATTGAAAGCAAACGTAGATGTATATAAGGGAATTTTTTTAAAAATTAGCAGTTTAGGAGGAATAAATGTTTTATTTTTTCGAACTGTGCCAACGTATGTCAACTTCCTTTGCAAAAGCTTTTTGCCTAATTCAAAACTTGAAAAAAAATTATCAGCTGTGATATTTTGACCTTTCAAGCCTTCAGTGAGATCCAATATGATCCGCTCTCCCTGGTTTTTTTCAGGCTGTTCATTTTTTAGTTTTCCAAGGTATGGTTGGATTTTCCATACATATCCTGACTTTGAATCGACTGCTAGCCAAAATTTGAGACCATATTTAGCAGGTTTTGATGGCATATATTGCCTAAAAGAACAACGACCACGAAAAGCCACCAACTGTTCATCAATAGTCACATTTTCGTGACAGTTGTAAAACATTGGAAGGTTAGCTTCCCAGCGATTCCACAAATCTCGAATAGGTGCGAACTTATCATCACTTTGTCTCTGTCGTCGGGCCATAGTATCGTCAAAGCGAAGAGCACTTGAAATCATATGAAAATTATCCTCGCTCATTATTGCTCGAAAAATAGGGCGACCAAAACGTGCGTCAAATAAACCATGCAGATCTTCATTTTTTCCGCGGTAAACTCCTGCTAGAATTAGTACAGAAATGTATGCGCGCAAAGTAGACGTTTCTAGATCTTTCCATTTCTTCTCGAATTTCACCGTGCCGTACTTGTTTGTATTTTCAATTATTATTTTTTCTAGTGTTGGGGGAAAAAATAACAAAAACGAATTCAATATATCATGGCATCTGGAAACGGCAAATCGTGTTGGCCCCGGTTGTGTGGATATGATATTTTCAGCTGAAGTTCTTATACCATTGTGTAATGGAGATGAACTCCATTGCATTCCATTTTTTGCGACATATAATTCTTCTACGTCGCCGATAGCTACAGCATTCTCTTCATTTTCTGAACAAGAAGAATTTCTTTCGGTGATTTCATATTCAATATCCTCGTCCACGCTACTACAAGTTGAAATATCAGAGAAGCTCTCATTTAGAAGTTGAGCAATATCATTGCAATTTAATCGTCGATTTTCCATTCTTTCAGCAAAGAAAACAGTCAAACACTGAATATAAACTGAAGTAAGACTAGCGCGAGTAATATGGCACACTAATTTTTGGGGAATCACAGATATAAAACAAACTCAACCTAGTGCTGCAATTACACACTGGGTGCATCACCAATATATTTCAACATTATAACAGGCTTACCTATAAAATTTTTATTTCCATATACCATACCTGTTGTCAAGACTTGACCGTTATTTTAAATATTATTTTTCTCTTTTTAAAAACCAATATGGACCAAAATGGTCCTATACCTAAGATTCGTAAGTTTTTCTTAACCTAACAGCAGGGTTAATTATCATTTTGTCATGCAGTTAAGAAAAAGTAAATGTAAATATTAAATTCTTTTAGTATAATTATTTGCAAGAATTGTGGGTTATTTAATTATTTGCTTGTAATATTTCAAATAAAATATACTTCAAAGGCAAAGAATAATTCAATTGAATCAAAAACTCTTGTATGGAAGCATAAGTCTTCCTAAAGCTATCAGGACCGAATTGGGAAAATGCCCACTTGATTTTCTTTTTCCCTTATTTTTGTAGAGGATTTGAAATAAAATATAAAATGTATTATTGTCTATGAGGATTTCCTGAAATTTCTTGGGCTTTCAAAAAATTTATTTTGCGTACTAAATAACAATTTAATGGTTGTAACAATTTTATTGATTTGAATGTATATCCAACACATGTTTTTTTTACAATGAAAAAAGGGACTTATTCAAAAATAAAACTATAATTATTTTATTGTTTCACAATGACGGGGAATATCCAAAAGAAATTCTTGATTCTAGATAAAACACAGGCTACGGGTTGTATTATATAAACAAGGAAGTATTATTTGAATTGGAAATATTCTGCAAATAAATTTGCAAAATATCGATGCACAGATGGCGACGAATGACATTTTTTAATCCCTTTCTGTGACTGACTGTGCACGACTTATGGCTGCACAGAAGAAGTGACAACGTAGTTAACCACGGATTAGTTAACCGTAATCCTATACAGTTATCTGACGAGTAGCAATTAACTAGTATGAGTGAGACGCAAAACTCTCGAAATAGAGTTAAAGGCCCTCGACATTGACTGACTTAAGGCTGCTTTGCGACTGAAAGAGAAGGGTTAAGGAAATAAAACAAGCAAAAATAAAAGAACAGCTGCACTTATTTATGTGTTGTGCGTTAGTGTGCTATAAAAAGCGCCTAAAAACATAAACATTTATATTAAAATAATATTGATTTCTTTTCTAAAAAAAATGTTAAATTTTTTACACTTTTTAAAAGAAGATATCAGCATTCCGTAATCTGTAATCAAATAATTTAATAGAAATTAATCCCACTTCTCTTGCGAAATATAATTTCTGTTTGAAAGCTCTTCCAAACTGCTGCTTCTTAGAAAAGAAGTGAAAAAATGTTACATATTTTCCACAAAAGAAAACGCCATAAGACTTGTGACATCCATTCTATTAGTCTTTTAGGCAGAAAATTTAAACAAAATCTAATCTTTTAACTTTGATTGAATAATCAAACAACTCTAATTAATCAGTTGGTGCTTCTTTTAAATAAGTGAAGAAAACAGACATGAATATCGCTAAATTGAATTCAAATGATTTTTCATAAATAATATATATGTAATATTTGTCCAAAAGTGGTTCGGTTCACTGTCTGCTTCCTTTGTGCGATTGAGTGCCTCTGGATTACTTTTTAAGAGCTGCCGCAACTCATTGGTTTGTGCCAACAAATCAGGAAGTCTTGAGTTATCGGAAGCTGATTTCCAGCCACCATTAATGACAAGATTTATTGAAAAAAGTGTTACAAAATAGGACTGATTATATGGATCATGTGACTCGTAGCCGTGACCAAATTTATTGGAAAAAGTATTGAAAAGTGGGATTGGTCGAATGGATCAAATGACGCGCAGCCGTGACTAAATTTATTGCAAAAAATATATATAATATTGAGAACAAAAAAAAACTAAGTCGTAAATATTATTAGTTCACTTCTAACAACATCTCCAGTCTTCGATTAACTCTTGATGATCCCCTACAAAACAAGAAAATGCAGTTTTTGCCCTGCTTCATTGATATTTTCATGAGGCTCGACAATTTATAAAACATACGGCACGTTCTCGTGACGCTGTATAAAAATAGTTCATAATAGACAAACAAATTAAATCTGTGCAACTTTAAACTGAAGTTACAGTCATAAAAATTCCATTATAATTTAACATTTCCACTCCTTTTCGTTTCATCAATAATACTGTAGATGCTTGTGTCATATACTTCCTTAATGTCTGATATCAGTTGCTTCAATCTCTATATAATTTATGGTCTATTTTGAATACAGAAAAAAAGTAAATTTAAATATAAAATCTTCTGCTTTGTACGAGTATATGCGAGGCTGCACTTTGCTTCAACATCATTTCAATAAACAATGAAAAAAATATTTAAAAACCTTTTGACTCTATAGAAAAATGCTTTTAAAATGAAAATAAATGGGGTCTGGCGAACTTTAATGGGGAAACACACACAGAAAAGGGAGCGCACGAGTGTATTCATGTTGCATCATTAAATTAGAGCTTCCCCACGTTGTTTGTTTTATCTCTTAATTTCGATACACATTTATTCCTTAAGCCACATATTCCGACACACGTGCGCCGCTGCACCACAAGCCGGAGCAAACACATGCATGCCTGCTGTTGAAGGTAGAAGAATTAATTCAAATATTTATACTCCAGTTTATTTTTTGTATTCGTCAAATTCGTGCTGGATTTTATAGACAGCAACACGATTTTAAGGCAGTTTTTTTTTATTTGGTCGTTCTCAAATGAAACACCCTTTCTGTGGGGTGTTTTTTTTAACGCATGAGATGTTAAAATGATAATACAAGAAATGAAATTTAATTTTTTACAATTTATGGGATTAAGTTTTTAAATATGATTTCTGGCATGTGTCCGTTACAAGTCATTTGATCCATTCGACCAGTCCCATTTTTTAATACTTTTTCCAATAAATTTGGTCATAAGGCATTAATGGTGGCTGGAAGTCAGCTTCCGATAACTCAAGACTTCCCGATTTGTTCCCTCAAACCAATGAGTTACGGCAGCTCTTAAAAAGTAATCCAGGAGCACTCAATCGCACAAAGAAGGCAGACAGTGATCCAAACCACTTCTGCAAATAAAGTTTTCTTAAAATTTAACTTGCAATAAACGATTAATAAACGCCCTATATGGCAATTTGCAACTTGTTGTAGGAATAAACTTCATTTATCAACGTCATATATAAACAACTGATTGGTACTGCTCGCAGTCTACCGTAATGGCAGTTCCTTGGTCAACCAAATTAAAGACCGACAATGCTTGGGTAGGGACAGTTCTTTGTCTGTTTGGTCAATAAGTTTAAATCTTATTAGCTTAGCACGCAGTGCTTGCTAACCGGCCGATTGGCTGTACGTCGCAAATCAGCTGTGAATCAGTCAACATCAAACCTCGTTGGTAATTATTTTTTAAGTGCAGCCAGACTACTGATTGCTTACTTTCTTTCAAAAGTTTTGCGTCCTACACCAAATATTACGGTTCTTCTGAAGAATATTCTACAAGTAACCATCATCATGGTCAACTCGGTGCTTTTTGCATCGTTTAGTCGCTTGGGACGTTTTAAAAAGTGCTTTTTTCTAAAACCGAAGTTGAAAGTAAAATTATTTATATAAAAAAATTTAATTTTCAAAAACAAGAATTTTATCACATAAAAGCAGACATCTTTTTTATAGGGGAAGTTTGCCTTGACGAAATAGTTTCGATTTTCTTCTCAAGATTCTTTCAATTCATAATAAAAAAACTTCCAAGCACAATTACGCGTTGAGAAAATAACATCCACGTCTGTAATCACGCCCTATTTCTTTGAGTACAGAAAAGCGATCGAACAAGCGCTCGAACAGTCGGTGGTAACCGTAGTAAACGCGAAAACTGATGATGGGAATGCAGTGACTCCCTAGAACTGCTTTTTTCCTTTTGTGCTTTTAATTTTCCCCTGTTCTTCGGTGTATCGATCCTTCTTAATTATTTCTGAATATTAGTTGCAAACTTTAGCCTGATGAGCAGTTTTGGCTTAAAAGCGATATATATATATATATATATATATATATATATACATATATATATACATATATATATTCGAATAATAGTTTCATGTTATTTCTTGGACATATCAAAATTTGTATAGTTTGTTTTCTAAAAGATTTATAATTTTTCTTTAAGTGTATTAACTTTTTTCTATATAAGATTTATTTTTCTCTGCTTAGTGGGTTTTATGTAGAATTACGCGCTGTTCCTTTTGGGTTGTATGCTTTTTTGAAATTAAAAGTTGACAACACTTTCATCAGTGTTTTCATTTATTATGACACTAAACCGCATCTGTGCACTAGAGAACGAAATTGTGTACATTTGTATCCTTGTACACAAGTTTACATTAAAAACATCGAAAAAAAAGATATTGAAAAATGTATACATGCCACACTTTATACACAAATACATCTTGAGTGTACAGTACAGTGCATTAAAGACATTGAAAACATTGAATTCACTTTATGTACGTATACACATTTGGGGTGATGATCACATTATATATATTTTGTATCTTCATAAAATTATATGTGTGTGTGTGTGTGTGAGAAATAACCCTCCATCATTCCTGTGTTGCTTTGCAAAAGCACATACAGGAAATGTAACAAGAACAGGCATAGTCACACACAAGCAAAACCTGTACACAATAAAAGAAAGGCAATGTCTACAATGTATTGAGAGCGTACATTGTACTGAAAGTGTACATTAAATATTCTTGTACACTATCATTCTCTGATGAGCATGGATAATTTGTAAATTTATTTGCAAACTATTTTATATAAAATCTACAATCCATGTTGACTGTGTAAAATCGTGAAAGTGCTGTATTAAACCCACGATCAGATTAATTGTTTAACAAAATTTTCACAACTTGGAAGCGTTGCTCAGACGTTAAACAATCCATAAGGACTTGCCACCCAATTCTGAACAGAAATTTCAAAACGTTTTGAAATTGTCACGTATCAAACCATAGTTAGCCATATCGCTATTTCTAATGCAGCTAAAATAAAAGAACACCCGATACGTGTTAGTGTAGTGATGCAGCACATGTACGTCAGTTTGCATATTTCACATGTAAATTAAAGTTGCATATTCCTTTTTACATAGAAGAATATAAAAAATACTTTAAAAAAAATTTAAAAAAAAGTAGGATAAAACAGAAAAGAGATATGCGAAAAAATTGTATTTGTATTATGCGCAGGAAATTAAAAAAATAAATACAAACAAATGAACGCATGCATGTGTGAGACTGAGTGTTCATGTGTAAATGTGTTAGTAAAAGTATGAGTATTTTTCAGACACATGAAAAGGAAACTTAACCGGCTTCCTATGTAACCATTCAATTTATATGTGCTACTCTTCTCATATGCACTATGGAGCGAATTCGGTTTCGTCAACAACAAATTTTGATTTATGAAAAAATATTAATTAAAATTATATGTAACATAAATGTATAACAGTTGTCAATATTATTAATTCAATAATCTGAACAATAAAAGATCATAAACTCCAAACTTTAGCATTTTCTTTAGGGTCCTAAAATTGATTATCGTTACATTTAAAGTGAGTTTGAAATTTTAAAATGAACATCAAAATCTTTCCATTAAAAAGTCTATGCAAATCAATATAAAAAAAATCAGAGTGATTTGCTTAAAAAAAAAAGTTAAAGAATCATTCATGTGCCCATAGTGCAATTTAAAAAATATGCATCTTGGTTATGAATAATTTTCTTTTTCCGTTAAATTAATACTCTTGTGCATGTGTTGAGTACATTTTATGAATACTTGGCAATATTTGTTGTTCATGTGAGTTCCACCGAATGCATCGTGTGTTTTCTTTAGAGGCGGAAAACTCACCGATCAGGGTTTAAATTTTGTTTCTCTTAAGTGTGGACTGGGACTTCTCTGCTGGCTTAAAATATCTATTATCGCGTAAAATAGGAGCAAGGGACGGGTAACTTTCTATAAGAGGTTAGCGGAATTATTTGCAGCTCCGAGCCTCCCTAAAAATTAGCGCTGAAAGCCTGAATCTCTCTTACATGCAATCAGTTTTCTTATGGCGTTGTGAATTGTGAGGCGGACTTGGTTCATGTGTAGGATGGACTTTAAAAAAGTTAAAGTCCAAATCGCAACAATTTTGCAAAAGAAGCGATATATTCAGTAGTGCGCTCATAGTGATGATGCGTAGGCCTCACCAGTTCTGTAACTCTTTCAGTTTGTTTAAGTTTCTTGTACAGTGGACCGATTATGACAGTGGTACATCTTATTTCAATTTAGACTTGCATCTACGTATCGATGCAATCATCAATAGTTAAATTTTAGACGATATTCCAGCCTTTCTGAAGTAAACCAGGCTTCGTTTGTGAAAATAATAGTGATTTGCTCCGGTCGCTGAACATAACCGTCAGCGATTGTCACCCTCCTGTACTAAAGAGTAAAATTATAGTACCCTACTCTGTCGCTACCTGTAGCAAAAATATTCACTGGCAGAGTAAAAACGTAAAAGAAATAACGAAATTCTGTATCCTCCAATCTGTCATCATCCGTCCTCTTGAAACAATCTCCTCCTTTCCCAGTACCAGCTCAATGCGTTGTATATGTGGGAGCTCCTTCCCTGAGTGCTGGCCCTAGTCATAAAAAAATGACTGGTTTTTTTAATTTATAGTTATACCCCTTTTGACCCTGCAGAACTCTAAGAAAATTAATTTTAATTCATCTGATGATATATTTTTACTTAACCCTCTAACAAAATCAGCTGTTCATACCTCTTGATACTGCAATAATTTTTACTTTGCTGTACAGTGTAAAATATATTTGCAAATAGAACCCCATGTAAGCATACTTTAACTCAGTCAGTGCATAAAAAATGACCGCTAAATGATCATCTCTTCCTAAGTTATTGTCGAAAACTGTCAAAAGATATTCCAAAAAATATATATCGTTGTGAGTAACCGAGAAGTATCGAATCGGTGGATATGCAACTTTGAATGGCTAATTAAAAAACACCCTTTACTTAAATGTATATGTATTTGTGAGTTGGCAGACGCGAGTTTCGGTGAATAAAATAAAGACATTTAATTGTTTATGGGTTTGTATCTACAAATACTGCTGCTGCGTATCCTGAAATACATATCAAACAATATCAAAAATACCAAAAGGTGGAAATACACAAAAAAACAAGAACTCAGAACTTCAACTTACACTAATCGGCAGAAATATTATTAATTCAGAAAGGCGTAATAAATACTCCAAAGAAATATACATGATAAATGTTCAAAGAAAAGTCAACATCACCAACTTTATATATTCAACTTAAACAGCAGAGCAAACAGCTGTTTTCGAAAGCCGCTACACTTGCGTCATCAATACTCATGCATATCTTTTGTATATTATCATATATCAGATGGCTCAGTTGAATGCGATAACATTTTCTATTTGCACCAAATTTATTACGAAAATTATACGAGAATTATTTCAAACTGGTAGCAGAACTCTTTTGTTATGTCCCTATGTTACTTTATATACAAACACTGCTGCTGCGTATCCTGAAATGAGTATCAAACAATATCAAAAATACCAAAAGGTGGAAACACACAAAAAAAACAACAATTAAGAACTTCAATTTACACTACTCGGCAAATTTTTAAAATATTTTTAAAATCATGTGTTTCACATAATGAAATATAAATTTAGGTAAACCTCTATATACGCGGTTTCAATTCAAGGACTTTGTTAAGAGTATTACCAGCGCTTTAATACAATTCTCGTATACTTGTTCGTAATAAATTTGATACAGTTAGAAAATGTTATCATATTCAAATTAGAATGTATTTTGGGGGATTGTCGTTTTAGACTCCTTGATTTTAATTATGTGCTGTTTCTTTTTTCCCAAAAATCTTACTAAAAAGTTCAAAGTGATCAATTGAGGGGTTTCACTGGGGCTAATGCAGATCATCAGGGAAACTTTACGCCAACATTTCTTAGAATAACTAAAGATATTTATTTCAAACTTCCACTTTAATAAGTGAGAAGTCTAAAACAAATATCAAAGTCATAACAAGAACTCATTGATCACTTTAACTTTTTTATTTTCGTACGTTTCATTCTACAACTGCTTTGTTTTTTGGCAAACTTTAAAAAAAAAAGAAACAGCACATAATTAAAATTGAAGAGCTTAAAACGACAATATCCCCCAAAATATATTCTAATTTAAATATGCAAGTGCTTGTGCAAAATAAAACAGCTTATGTTATCAACACTCTAAATAAACTCTTTTTATATTAAAAGAATTATTAGTTGTTGTTGTTTGTTATTATTTCTCTTACAACTACAATTAGATTCGAAAAAAAAACCAACCAGTTGTAGAATGAAATGTAAGAAAATAAAAGAATAAAAAATGATCAGTGAGTTCTTGTTATGACTTTGATATTTGCTTTAAGACTTCTCACTTAGTAAAGTGGAAGTATGAAATAAATATCTTTAGTTATTCTAAGAAATGTTGGGTAAAGGTTCCCCCGTGATCTGCATTAGCCCCAGTTAAATGCGCATAGAAACCAGCTAAAGCCCCTCAATTGATCACTTTGAATTTTTAGTAAGATTTTTGGGAGAAAAGAAACAGCTTATAATTAAAATTGAAGACTTATCACATTCAATTTAGTCACTTAATAAATGATAGTAGATAAAAAAATACGTGAGTACTGATGATGAAGGTGCAGCGGCTTTCGAAAACAGCTGCTCTGCTGTTAAGTTGATGTTGATTTTCAACTGGCTTTGAAATATTTATCATGTCTTTGTGAATTGAAAATATTTTTTAAACAACTAATTAATTTAAATCATTTTAGTAAATACAAAACACTTGAAAGCTTCCAAAACAGTGGTGTTGCTAACTTCAAACATCTATAAAAAACATCCTTCTTACTTTGATTATATATAAAAATATTTAGTCGAAATTGAGGGTTACCTATTTTTTATAAATTCGCACTCTTATCATTCCGAAGGGTGATTTGGTGCATTATTTAAATATAAATAGAAAAAATATTGAATGATAAATAAGAAAATTTTAAAGATACATTTACCTTGAAATACCGCCCACAGATCCCGATACAAATCTTGAAACTTTTAAACCAATCCGAACCAATCAAATTTTTATTAAATTAAAAAAAGGAAAACCAAAATGATGAAGGATATTTAATAAACGTTTAAACAAAACCTGAAGAATACCGGATACATTCATTTTTTAATTTTAATAAAAATAAAGCGCATAAAGAAGATTTTTCAATTATAAAGTTCCAGAATTGCGTATGAGTAAAAATAACAGATATCAATTCGGTTATTAAATCTGAGTTTTAAGCGCAACTCCAACTGCTGGCTGTCGTTTAGTGTTATAAATTAAACAGTGGAAAAGCAGTCTACTTAAAAAAAAATGCAGTTAACATGTATTCATGCACACATACACACGTAATGCCGCTTCTTTTTCCCTTTTGTGTACGTTTCAATTGAAAAAGAGTGAAAACATTTCATTGACTCAGCAAAAGAGGTTAATTATTTTATTAAATGGTGAATTTTAAGTGACGGCGGGATTGCGTCTGTATTTCTTTATCTACGAATCGGTTATTAAACTTCTGCTGCTGCCACTGCTCTTACACAACTCTTCTTCATTTTTTTTGTTTATGGTGGATGTTAATTTAACGGAAATGAGTATGTTTTTTATTTTGAAATAATTATCGTGCAGACAATAAAATAAAAGGAACAAGAAAAAAGTGAAGTGGTTAAACAAGTAGAACGTTCATTGAACCTGAACATTTATGGAAAACAAATTGAAATGTTTTATCAAATTAATTGCTGAAATAAAGTGATAAATTAGAGATGCAACTGCGAGTGAGTTTTAAGTTTGTTTTCATGAGGGGCGGCAGCTGCACATTTTGTTTTTTGTTTTTGAAGTTTTCAACAAATGCATTTGCTGGATGCTGTTGGTATCCAGAAGTTTGGAATGCAATTAAGATTTAAACAAATTTATTTTTTATGTACTTTTCTTTAAATGAGAAACTTTTAATTTTTATATGGATGGAAATTCGTGTAGAATGGCCATTTGATACACCTGCTATGAAAATGTTTAAATAAATAGGAAAATTTCATGCATTTGCTACTTCGAAATTTTAAATCCCTTTTACACAATTGTTATATAAATTTAATACGCATTTATGTTACAATAACTAACACAACTCCATGCATTTGCTACTTCTTTGAAGTGCTGTTCTATATATGCCAGCGAGTGTACACAGGGTAACAAATGTGTAGTAGTTTTTCCTGAGTGCTTGATATGCTTGACTTGAGTCGAAAGAAAACAAATTTTGTACAGCGTTATTGTTGAAGTAAAAAGAAAACAAGAAATAAACGTGACATGTTTTCCTTTTAACAACAGTGTTGCCATTAACATGATTGTACACATCCCTAATCTAAGAACTAAATTCTTCAACACTATCACTTCTATAGAAGAATATGGATCATCATATTATATTCGAATTATGTTTTTAATTGCAAGTAAATTGTATCGAACCCTTTAATGCTTCATTAAATTTAACTTTTAGTAGGCTACTGGGGTTCAGAAATATTTTTAATTCAGAAAGGCGTAATAAATACTCCAAAGAAAAAGACATGATAAATGCCCAAAGAAAAGTCAACATCACCAACTTTATATATTCAACTTTAACAGCAGAGCAAACAGCTGTTTTCGAAAGCCGCTACACTTGCGTCATCAATACTCATGCATACTTTTTGTATATTATCATATATCAGATGGCTCAGTTGTATGCGATAACATAGTCTATTCGCACCAAATTTATTACGAAAAAGTATACGAGAATTATTTCAAACTGGTAGCAGAACTCCTTTGTTATGTCCCTATGTTGCTTTCCAATTATTTTTCTTCATGCCCTACTTTGCTGAATTTTTCGGATTGAGTTTTCTCAAGTATATTTGGACTTTATTTCTGCCTTTTTAACGTATGACACAAGTCATAAATTTTTAAATATTTTACTTATAAGTATTTCGTATCGAACTAATTATTGCTCTATTAAATTTAATTTTTTATAGGCTAATTGTCACAAAATAATTACTGTGTTATAATATGAAATTTATTTGTTGGGTGGTTAAGCAATGTCTATATGCATTTCACTAACGCTTTTACCAAATCGTCACAAGACTTCAATCACAGTTTTGAAAAGTTTCAAACTTTTTAACTTATCAAAAGACTTCTATAAACCATGTGATAATTTAAATGAAAACTAACAAACGATTTTAAAAAATCCCCTTATATATGGAACTTATAAAAACCAAAACCCAACACACAACTTTTATTCCATAAGACTCTATTATTATTTTTCCTTACCTTTATATAATTAGAAATCCTTTGGATAACAATGACAGTATGTCAAATAGTTAATTTATTAACAATTAATATGTTATATTTTTTTAATTCATTATATACCGCGTTTTATTAATTTCAGCTGCTTGAGAACTGAAATATTGTGGCAGAAATTTTTTTTAAATAGAGTTTTTTTATTATAATCCAGCAGATAATTTGATGACGTTTTTATCTTAAATATTTTGTAGGGATATTGACTGCCGTGGCTATTTATACCTGTTGCATTTTTTTTGTCTTAAAACCCCCAGGCTGAATATAAAAAAATGCAGGGTAAGAAATTATTATGATTGCAATACAAATTTTATGTTGATTTCTTTCTATAAAAGAATGCAAAATTTTTTATAATTTTTAACAGAAAATTTCAGCATTCTGTGATTTTAAAATAAAAAATTTATCAGAAATTATTCTCACAGCTGCTACAAAACATAATTTCTGTTTTAAAAAAAGTGTAACATTTTTGCGAGAAAGGAAAACGTCATTAGTTAAAGTGTATGGCCTTGAAAGCCTGAAGTTTTGAAAATTAAAACCTCAAATAAAAACATTTAATTGTTAAACAATCGCCCCTATTATGAATGACGACGTCGACGTGACATGAACAGGAAAGCAAAAAGTTGTCACTTATCTAGTCTTTGTCGACAGAAATTGCCTTCTGGTCACATGTTCTATTAATATTACATGCCTTAGAGAATGCCAAAAGGCTGTTAATAAAAATCAATTATTGTCGTCAATTAAATGAAGATTAACAATTTTTTGCTGTCCTGTTGATGGGACGTCGACGTCGTCGTTCATCATATAAACGAAAATTTTAAAAATTTAAAGTTTTTATGGAGAATCGCTGATTTTCTATAAGAGAAATTGTATTGCCTTGAAATATGTATTTTCATAATGTTGGGAACTACCTAAATTCCTGCAATTGATCATCAAAATTTTTTTTTATAAAATATTGGGAAGAAAGACTCAGCATGAAGGTAATATTAAGTACAGTTTTTTAATTTTTTTAATAGTGAAGAATGCTGAGTTTTTGCAAACAGAAAACCGTCGATTTGGAATCGATTTTGGGCCCAAAAGCATGATCATATTAGTGCCTTAGGCACTGAATAAATCCATGGAAGGATGAGTTTTGCGATGATAGAGGAAATAGGAAATGACCCACTGAGAGAGTTCAAAGTGTCAAAGAATGCGTGTCAGAACTGCTTCTAGGATGAGGAAAAAAAGTTCTCCCTCAGAAGAATTACTTTGAGGGATAAAAATCTAAATTTATTTTAATATTAAAATGTATTTGGAATAGACCCCATAGGTGTCAGAAAGTTTTCGATATATTTTGATTCATGTGACATCGTTCAAATGTCAATTAAAAGAAATTGTTAGATAAAGAATAATAATCGCTGGTTTCATCAAACAAAACAATTTAAATTTTAATTATTTGTAATGCAAATATTATATTTAAATCAATAATCAATATGATTCTTATACATATTCTTGCAACCTTTTTGTTTCAACAATTACAAAATTTAATTGAGTTTTGAGGTTATAATTAATTTTAATTATTGATAATGAAAAGAAAATATCTTACAATTATAAAAATAAATTCGAAATTCAAACAAATTAAATCTTATTCACATGAAACACAGCCAAACCGCATAAAATGTTGTTCCCAAAATTTATAAAAATGGGGAAAAATCTCCCAATCAGTCCACACTGGCCACCACTTATCAAACAGGGAAGGGAAACAAATTTATGTGTATTCCCGAAAACGTGAGTACTTGAAGAAAAGAATAGGCTATTAAATTACAACTTAATGCCGAAACTTCCAAGAAATAGAATAGAATTAGCAGAAGAAAACTCTACTAATAAAAACGATGTTAGAAAGTGCATTATTTGCGCAGACTGGATATTTGTATTTCCCACAATATTTCCAAGGATTTTCAGGAAAAACTAATAGTAAACAGAAAACCAAAGTGCTTAAAGAAACCTGTGAAACGAAAAACAAACACAAAACACATTCGTGCACAACAATAACAATAACAAGAATAAATTGAATGTGTGACAATAGAAAATATAATCTATTTGCTACTAAATAAAGAAAAAAATGTTGTAAGTTGAAAAAAAAAAACATGTACGGACCGTCTACCTGTTGTTGCACACTGCAGAAATAAGTGACTTGAAGGAATGAAATCATCAAAGTTTGAGCATTAATAATTTTAAGAAGAAATAAGCTGGAAACATAAGACAGCAACAAGTTTTGTTGAAAAGATTTAACATAAGCAAAAAATTTTATTAGAAAAAATTCGTAAATTATATCTGGATCAGAACATTATATTTAATGTTGAGAATATAATACAAGTAATGGGTGTCTTTTATAGAGTAATACAAGTTTAAATCATAATAAAACTTAGAAATATATTTTTGATATCAATGAAACTATCTTTAATATATAGAAAATTTTATGACATTAATGTTTAAATATAATTTCGGCCATGTGGCCGCCACGGCTGGCGCGTACAAGGCGCAATCTGGAACACCAATTTTCACAAAGAGTAACAATCTGACCAGCATCGTTTTTGAAGACATCTGGGCCAACGACTCCGCCAGCCCATAAAGCGACAAAAGCTTGTGGATTCTCCTTACTCCCAATGCGACAATTCTGTTTATTTACGTACCCATTCAACCAAAAATGGGCTTCATCGGGAATAAAATTTTGAATGGACGAAGTGCACGATAAGTTTGACGAACAGAACCATTATTTTGATTAAAAATTTCCACAATTTGCACGCGTGGGTCCGATGTAAGTCGATCTATAATGAAATGTCAAAGCAAACTAAACAAAAAGCAACTATCAGCTGATAAATGGATGGTCAAATAAAGCAGTGGTGCCAACTCAAAGTTATATCACTCTATAAAAAAACATCCTATATATTGATACACAGCTTTTTAGTCTACTGAAAATTGGCCTACTAATTCATTGTAATATAAACATTTTTTTAATATATGGCGGAACCAGATTTTCTCTTACACGATCTGCTGAAATAATAACGTCCTTAACCACAAACGACAGTTAAAGTTAATGAATGCTAAAATTCATATATTAATAAATCACCATTTTAATGATGCCACACATTTATACTTCTGACTACTGGCAGCATGTGATAAAACTTGCAGTAAAGGTCTTATTACCGCCTCAGTAAAACAGTTTATTCCATATTAGAAACTATTTTCTCTTTGTTCGTAGTTCTTCCTTTTGTTGTCTTAAACTATAAAAACATAAAAATAACACGTTCTCCATTTTTGTTCGGCATCATCTGTTGCATTCTCTGTTAAATTATAAATCAACTCATGGGAAATTTTCAGAAATGGACACGATGAATTGCACAAACCCTACAAAAGGGAAATGTGTGCCTGATAATATAAACATTTTATTTTGGTTGTATTTCTCTGATCTTGAAGAGATAAAAGATAAGAAGAGTTGATGTTATTGTACTGCAATTGAAATGTTTGTAAGATAAATTCATTTATTAGTTCCAGCTAAAATAGAATCACTTTTTTTACGTTTAAAAGTAATTTCTTACCTGTCAAATTTTTTACTTCCAATTCCCGCCAAAATAACCGAGGTATCAACAGTATGGACAGTAAATGTTTGCAAAATTTGTTTATATTATATTTCCTGACATATTGTTAGTTAGCGGGTCTTCGAAAAATAGTGGCCTTTATGTAACAAATTAATGCTTTAATTTATTAGTTTTTAGAAAAATATATCAAAACGAAACACCTTCCGTTGAACAACAGCAAATGCCAAACAACACCTCCAAATATCAATAGTAAATGTGGGGAAACCATAAACTGTTTTTAAAGTGAAAATATTTTAAATGGGTAATTAATAATATTAATAAATTCTACAATGAATTAATTTATTGCTCTTCTGATTTATTTTAATATAAACCTGACAAAAACAAATGCCTATTCATTCCAGTGACATTTTCAATTACTATTCTTGTTTATCACACGAAAAACTCTGTCAAGCAGAAAGAAACTTTTCAAGTATATATCAAAGAATATATACATGCATACAAACATGTATATATGAAAGTATACCAGCGGGAAATAGAAGGAGAATTGATGCCTTCCAGAAGGCCTCACTACAAATGCTTTTGGATGCACAAGGGGTCCTCCTTCCATTCCTGCCAAAAAAAGTCTAAAATTTTATATCGTGTGTTTTTTATAGAGTGATACAACTTTGAGTTGGCATCACTTCTTTATTTGACCACCCATTCAATATCTGATAGTTGCTTTTTGTTTAGTTTGCTTTGACACATTATTATGGACCGACTTACACTAGAGCTACGCGTGCAAATTGTGAAAATTTTTAATCAAAATAATTGTTCTGTTCGTCAAACTTATCGTGCACTTCATCCATTCAAAATTTTATTTTCCGATGGAGCCCATTTCTAGTTGAATGGGTACGTAAATAAACAGAATTGTCGCACTTGGAGTGAGGAGAATCCACAAGCTTGAGTCGAAACGCCATCTACAGTAAGTTACTGTTTGGTGCGTTTTATGGGCTGGCGGAGTCATTGGCCCTTATGTCTTCAAAAACGATGATGGTCAGAATGTTACTGTCAATGGTGAACGGTACAGGAAAATGATTCGAAGTTTTTTCGTACCTCAATAGCTGGGATTAATCTTGCTGATATGTGGTTCCAACAGGACGGAACCACATGCCACACAGCGGGTGCTACAATTGATTTACTAAAGAAAATTTTTTGATGAGGAAATAATTTAAATAAATGGCCCAATTAATTGGCCAAGATCTTGTGATTATTTTCTTTGGGTTTATGTAAAGTTATTTGTGTACATACATAAACCACAAAAAATCGAACACCTGGCGAGATACTTGGTGTTCCGTATTGCGCCTTTTACGCGCCAGCCGTGGCGACCACATGGCCGAAATCATATTTAAATATTAATGTCATAAAATTTTCTATCCAATAAACGCCGTTTTATTGATATCAAAAATATATTATTATGTTTTGTTATGATTCACTATAAAAAAAACACCCGATACATGTTCTTACACATGAATCAAAACTTTTTTTAACAAAAAGATTGTTATAAACAAATTATATGAGAATTGAGAAAATTTAGAAGAAAAATTTAAAATAAATCAAAATTAATTACAATTAATGAAAACATTTATATTAAATAACATATTCAATATGAAGAATCATTAATAATTTTATAGATTTGTTTTTGTGTCATCAATATGAGCAATATTCACATGTCTAATAGTTTCTTTTAATTTCTCTTCAAAACAAAAAGTATTACAATTTCTTTCCCATTCTAACTGAAGGGCGAATGGGTTGTATGCCAAATATTTTACACGGATGGGTTGTAGCCGTTTATGAGTCCTTTCCTAGCAGTTGCACAAGAATGAAAATTGAAAAAAATATATCTAAACAGGCCTTCAATTAGGCCTCAAGCAAAAAGGTTTTCTGAGTTTTCTAACTCGAGCATGTTGCACCATCCATTTGTGCATTTATTAATGCCTGTACTCGTATATCCATGTGTTCCTTTTGTCATTTACAAATTAATCTCAAGAAGTTTGCTTTTGTCAGAAAAATGTTACATACATACATACACATAAATAAATATATATTCTACAATGCAAACACATTATTGTTCTCTTCTTAAAATAATATAAACTGTTTACAAAGAAATAGTATGTTCCTGTCAAACTGTAGTGCACAAAGAAACGAAAAAAACAGGTAGAAGTGTAACATCTTTTCCACACATTTTCAATTCAGGGTGAAATACTGTCTAATTTCATACCTAAATTAGATGTTTCTATTACCATAAGGAGAAAAGGTTTTTTTCATTTCTGTTTGTGCTCGTAATTCTACACGATCAGACAACATTTATTGTCTTAATTGAAACTGCTGCCACACTCACACTAACGCTCCAGCAATAGCGATCTGATTATGGACGTATAACAACTTCCGAAAGCGACTTAATTTAGTTCCGACATTAAATCATATCTAATTTTAAATAAATTAAAAAACAAAAACTAGCAAACTAAGAACTCTTTAGATACAAAAACTAATTAATTCGTTGTAATCAATTATATCTAATTGAACTGTTTCTAAGAGAATAGTGTTTGCAAAATATGATAACTAATCTAACGATTAATGGAGGAATCAAAATTAATATAATTTTCCACTCACAAAACTCTGTTATCTTTCGAACACCAGACTTAAATATAAATATGATATAATTAAAAAAAAAAATTGTATATAAATTCCTAATTATTTAATATAAATTGTTATCTCTTTGGCGTTTTCTTTTCTCTAAAAAATTTTGCCTTTTTTCAGTTGTTTTATAAAAAGTAACAGTTTGCAGGAGTTTTAAAATAGAAATAGTTTTTCGTTAGGGATGTTGAATGAATTTCGAATAAATTCGTAATTTTCCAATGACAGAGTGTGGCCATTATATACTAAAAAGTGTAAAAAATGTTGCACTCTTTTGTAGAAAAGAAATCAACTTTGGTTGAGAAATAATTATGCCTGCATATTTTTTGTATATTGAATTTTTTGCTTTTAGATTAGACATGTTATAGATCAGAAATGAAAAGAAAAAGTTTTTTTTTTTAAATGGTGAAAAACCATAAGAGTGATCATAGATATTCAGCCTGATTGCGGTTGTCGTTTTTCGGCTTCAAATTTGACTGTTTGTAATAGAATTAAAGACAATAACCTCAACTTTTTATTAATCTATTGAAAATTCTCGAATTTGTTGCCGAAAAACTGCAACCATAATCAGGCAGATTAATATATTTCAATTCCATTCTGCAAAATAAATTTGGAAAGTATCACTGCAGCGATGCTGGTGTGTAGCTGTGAGCATATTTGGGCGATGTTTTTAATCCATTTCTCTGACTGTACACGATTTATGGCTTCACATAAGATGTGAAGTTAGCGCAGTTAACCACGGAAAATGCCTCCAAAGAGCCATATCTAAGGAGCAGAATTTAACTAGTGCAAGTGAGATGTAAAGCTCTCGAAAGAGAGTAAATGATCAGTGGCGTGGCTGCACTTAATCAATAGTTGACAACGAGATTTGATATTAACTAAATCGGAGCTGCTTTGCAACTCTGAAATTTTTATATTCTCGTAGCAATTCAGGTGATATTACGAAATTGAAAAATTATTACTACCTTTCCCATTAAATGAAAAACTTTGAATATCAAATAAATGTTTAGGTATCGGGATATATCGTCGATTAAAAGTTGAAGAGTTTAAATATATTTTATTTGTTGCATCTCATGTGAAGTGAATACAATAAATCTGTTTTATGTGGCTATAAAAGACTTTAATAAGGCTACTTACTGATGATTTAACTAAAGCTGAGGAAATCATTTTATTGTTGATTTATAATTTATTAGAAGCTTGGAATATTTCATATCGAAAGATTAAACTCAACTATAGGGTGTTTTTTATAGAACGATACAACTTTGAGTTGGTATCACTGCTTTATTTGACCACCCATTTAACAGCTGATAGTTGCTTTTTGTTAGGTTTGCTGTGACATTTCATTATGGATTGACTTATACAAGAGCAATGCGTTTAAATTGTGGAAATTGTGTTCGTCAAACTTATCGCGCACTTCGTCCATTCAAAATTTTATTTTCCGATGAAGCCCATTTTTGGTTGAATGGGTACGTAAATAAACAGAATTGTCGCATTTGGAGTGAGGGGAATCCACAAGCTTTTGTCGAAAGATCCATAGAAAATTACTGTTTGGTGCGCTTTATGGACTGGCGGAGTCATTGGCCCATATGACTTCAAAAACAATGTTTGTGAAAATTGGTGTTCCAGATTGCGCCTTGTACGCGCCAGCCGTGGCGGCCACATAGCCGAGATTTTCTATCCAATAAAAACGGTTTCATTGACATCAAAAATATATTACTTTGTTTTATTATGATTTAAACTTGTATCACTCTATAAAAAACACCCGATAGAAACATGTTAAAGTCTTAAGCGCACTTTTACTATTCTTTTACTACAGAATTTTCCTTTATGTAACAGCATTTTCTTTCTAAATACAGCACAAGAACCAGAGGTACGAAATTTGGAAATTACTTTTTTGTAAAATGTTCAGTCCTGAGTATCGGAACAGGAAGAGTCTGATAACGATAATTCAAATAGTACCTCAAAAGAATTAAACGAAACTGTTAGTTTTCCTAAAAAATCGAGCTGTAATTTAATGGCCTAATGAAAGATTTTATATTTATATAAAAAAAATTAGGAAAAGAACTGAGAATTTAAATACTCTCCTCTATGAATTACTTGCAACATCTACAGTAAATGAAAGGAATTTTCAAAGTCCGAAAGATTTCAACCAAACACTTTTATCAAATATTTAGTTCGAAAGGTCTTTGTAAACTTAAAACTCCACTTTGTAAAAAACATTCTGATATATATATTTTTTTTATTTAGAATGTGTTTAATTCAGCACATGAGTTGCTAGTGTGTTTCGTTATAGTTTTATGGCACCAAAAGCTTTAAATAATGAATAAGATTATTGTTTTGATAGTTTGTAACTAATTATTAATTAAATTTACTAAGTGATGAATCTAAAATTAACCGACTAAGCAAGACCCTTAACTAATTAATAGTGCAATAAATCTATGGAAGGAGGACCCTGATTAATTCAATAGTTTAAGTTACACTCACCTCCCTTTTATACGCATATACTTTCTCACAAACATTTTTCATGTCCAGTTTATAACCCCGCGAATTTAATTTTGTACGTAAAAAAGACTGATACGCTACTGTTGGTATTATACTAAATTCACATATTAGAAAATAGCGCAGCACTGTTTTCGATAGCCGTTACACTTTCATCATTAGTACCCCTGTACATATTTGCTTACCACAACTTATTGAGCTTAATCTGATTTAGATTCACAATTCGGTACGTGATTTGATTACATAATTTCAAAGATTTACCTCATTAATGCTGCGTTAGTTTTCTA
The DNA here is from genome assembly GCA_963675445.1 of Linnaemya vulpina. Lineage (NCBI taxonomy): Eukaryota > Metazoa > Arthropoda > Insecta > Diptera > Tachinidae > Linnaemya > Linnaemya vulpina. The sequence goes on along the minus strand of OY776277.1, from coordinate 37,007,172 downwards.
TATTTAATTGTTTCACCAATAAAATTCGATTTGTTCTAGTTTTGCAGGGGTTGTCAAGACAGACAACTAAATAACTATTTTCTCTGAAGCAAATTTTATAATGAAATTAATTTTGTTTACAAAGCTTAAGAGAAAAGGCAAGTTCACACTTGTCAAATATTTGCCAAAATAGCGTAACCACTAGATATCAAAGAAAATATTTTTTTTGACTCAAATTTGCATATATTAAGTAAAACAAATTCAAACATATTTAACAGATAATTTCAGTTAATCTAATATTATTGGCATATGTATCACTCTATCAATAGTTTTCTCAATTAAAACGTTTTATTAAAGTCTAGTGGTTACGCTTTTTTTGAACAAATATTCCCAAATGTTAACCAAAATATTTCCAACTATTCCAACTGTATCGCCTGTGCTCTAATGCCTTTTCATACTTAACAATTGCAATAGTTAATCTAAATATTTTTGTATGATGAGTTCTGTTTTAATTTGCTTTCATCTTTATTCGTTTCTATTTTGCCTCGTTAATATTTTAGACATGTTTTCAGTTTATAACATTTTTGTTTTACTTTCTCTGCAGTGTTTTCTTGTCAACTCATCTCCTCACTAAATAAGAAAATATTAATCCAAAAACAAAAAAACATTTCAAAAACCTGTGCTAAAAGTTTCCATGAACTCAATAACAAATTCTAAATAGAATTTTGTTGACACTCAGATTGATTGGTAACTTTTAATCAAACAATCGTAGTTGTCTTTATTAGGACTCTCGACCACACACGTTTGCTACCATGAGAAGGAAGATGTATTAGAGTCAGTGTTGCCAGTAATGCACAGTTTTATAGTTTTATAAAATACATAACAAAACGACGGGTAAAGATTTCAAAGATATATAAAATTCCTGCAGACTTCCTTCTTTTTTTCTCTTTTTAAAAAATTTCAAAGAAACATGAGATAATTCTTTTAAGAAATCTTTTACTTTATAAAAAATAAGGAATTTTTGTATATTAAAAGTTATTGAAGGTACTTGAACGAATTTCGGAGCTATATATCTTGTGCTGGAATACTGCTTTTATGTAAATGGGCTTAAGGATATCGTAATAAGTCCCTGCGTAAGTTAAAATTTTAATATTATAATATTCAAAATACAGGGCTATTATTTATTTTAAGGGTAGACAAACTATCAGGGGTTAAATTACAGATATCTGATATGTGTTGATATATCAATCATAATCTTGTATTTCTATTATTGAACTTAATACTCCGAAATCTAGTCGTTCTAAATCGGCTCGATTATCAGAATGGGGTGGTATGATATGACTTATATCATATCACATATATGACTATATATGATTTATAATTAAATTTGACCTCATGCACTAAACATATATATTTTAGATCATTTGTAAACAGAATGTTTGAACTATATATCCTCCAGCTGCTGATAATTTATTATTTATTTATATATACTTTTTCAAATTCCCGCTACGAATATTTTAAATTTTCAAAAATCGGGAAGTTATTGTTTTGAAAAAAAAATCGAGTTGTTGTCAGATCTGAAAGTTTTGAGGTCTTAGGAAGCTTCCCCAACTAATTTTCAGAAACCGTTGCTAGTATAACCTTGCAACGGTTTGACCGATTTCAGCGTTCTAAAGAGTTTTACTGAACTAAGATTTCCTGAGCATTTGAACCGATTCGAAGCGGTTTATTTCATGAAGTTGAAATAAAAATCCTAGAAAAACGCAAATTTTTTAATTGTTTTCTTTTAAACGATCGACTCCAAACACTAATCAGCTCTCAACACTAAAAAAAAACTACGTTGCCCACAATCAGTTAATCCGTTCGTGAGATATCATGAAAGAAAAAAAAACAAAATAAGCTCACTCCGAAGTTATATATCCAATCATTGAATGCTCTCGATTATTTTATGGAAAATACATCAATACTAATCACTTGAAAGTCGGTTTAGAAATTCAAAAGTTATAACATTTCGAAAATTAAGTTAATATTAAAAATTAAACAAAATCAATATTTCGATACCGTACAATTAATATATTTTGGTCCAAAACGCTAAACAACTAAATAAAGAACTCCCCCTGCGGGAAGTTGCATGGGTGGCCTTTGGGGTGAACCGTTTTACAAAGTTTTTAAATGTATATTTTATCCTACAAAATGCGTACTATAAAAGGAACTCATCTTAGATTCCCATACTGAATGACAGCGAGTTATATACGTAATTCGATATCTTTCACTCCTGTGTTTTTTTTCTAAAATGTTTTTATTTTTGCAAAAAAATAATCGATAATGTTGAGGTGTTACTATAGAAATTCTCGACGGAAGCTATTTTATCTCATATTTGTCAAATCATATAAACAGAACTCGGCAACAGTGACAAAAATGAATGATATTCAAGCAAAATTATGCGTTCCAAATAAAAAAGAAAAAAAAACTAAAACTCAATTTGAATGGACATAATTTATTCTCAATACGTAGAAGATTAGAAAGGAACAGAAATAAATTTGACTTATGGAAACGTTATCTTAATAATATCGTTCGTGCGTAACAAAGTTAGTACATACAAAATACGTACTCGTACGAATGTACGACATGTACTTGTAGACGTCTTTAAGAATACACATCAATCAGTATGGTGGCTTAAAGAAATTGTAAGACTTCTGCTGTTTTCTGAAACACAAGGGGCACGTAACATAAAAATTTGTATAGATCTGAAATTCTTGGTAATAGTATGAAATTGCATTATTGTTTACACGTGAAAAATTTTAAAACCAAAAATTAAGGGAAAAATTCCCATGTATTCATTTGAGCACGTATCTGAACATTTAACGCACATCCCGTTTATATAACGATATAATATTTCCTATTTGGCTTATAACAAGACGTAATACATACATATACGAGGTCTGTTAAAAAAGTATTAATTTGTCTAAAAAATTTTTATTCTTTGACTTCTATTATTCACAATTTTTTTTTTTTTTGTCATATTAACCTACGCTTGAGCAACCTTGCCGAATTGTCAAAATTTATTCAAAATCATGGTTTAGCTCGAAATACTTATCGCGTGAATTTTGTTTAGCGACGAACATCACTTTTGCTTGAATTGATGTGACATTAATCCTGAAGTCTATGTTGAGGCATTTTTACCTCCAGAAAAACATGCTCGTTCGTGCGCTTTATGTGCTGGTAAAATCTTTGGCCCGTAATTCCTTAAAAACGATGCTGATCGGAATATTACCGTCAATGATGACTTCTGTAGAGCCATGATTACTGACTTTCGAGCGTCAATTGCACAGCAATGCTGTGTAGGAGCTGTCACACAGCTCGTGCCACAATTTATTTATTGAAGGAATAGTTGGGTAACCGCATAGTTTTTCGGGCCCGTGAAGTGGACTTCAAGATCATGCGACTTAAAGCTATTTTATGTGGGGATATGTAATGTCGCTAGTCTACGCCCCAAACGGTTGGGCACTTGTAGGATATAACATATACCGAATTAGATGTCATATATATATATATATATATATATATATATATATACATTATAATGCTAGACGATTTTGTGGCGTATAAAATATATTTTATACTAAATCCATAAATGCATCACTGTTTTATGCCATTTTAAAGTGTAATACCATTAGAAAAAACACCCTTTAACTAGTATTCTTTAAAAAAAATTCCCTCTCTGATATAAAACACTTGAGCCATTGTTATTTCAAATCCCCGAAGCAGTTCTGGTATGCAATTTCCGGTATGTCCTTCAGCATTTAAAGTTATTCTACTCTTAACTCCTCAAACGACGTTCTTCCATCGGCCTCTTGAAAAGTGAAGCACTAAGAAGAAGGGCGAAAACGCAGGCTTGATTATGTTGATTTTAGTAAAAAAAAAAAAAAAATCTCGATGCTCATGCGACAGTTTTTCTAGTCAAAATTCAGAAGTTTTGGAAAAAGCTTCGAAATTTCTAAAAGAAAAAATTATATGGCATGAACCAAAAACGAAACGCCGACATCCCCTTCTCTAATAAAGATTCTATAATTTTCTGTAGTAATAATTTTCTCCACCTTCTTAAAACTTTCACCGCTTGTTAAAGTGCTGGGGCGTTCAGGACAAGAACATATAAAACTTCTCACTCGTACTTATTTGAATGCGGTATTATGAGAATTATCATATAACAATTTCGAAATATATTTCTAAATAGTCACATAAATTAGATTCAATCATAACAACTCGTTAATATACAAAAGCTTCTAAAATGTTTGCTATTTTTCCAATAAAAAAAAAAAGAAACAAACAAAAAATGTAAATACCACAATGACACATATTCTTAGTTCTGTTTTTTTTTTCTTGTCTAATCTAAACATCGATACCAGACGTAACATAAAAATTTGCACACAATGACCTCTGTAAACTGTAACACAAAAACAAAGGCACAATAGGATGTGCTTTCGTGTTTTGTGTGTGTCATAGAAAAAGGAAATCGTCTTCTACAACAACAAAATAGGTAGTTAAAACGTAACAAGAATAGAAGTTTGTAAACAAAAATGACACGAAGAACAAATTGTCTTAAAAAGTATGGAAAATTAAAGCGCAACTAAAAATATTTTATCACATGCCTTAAAATGTTTATATTAAAAATTCAAAACAAAAAGCCGGTATTTATCTACACAAAATTCTCTTTCACTAATTGAGCAAATATAATGTAGTCATGCTCTTTAGTGTGTTAGCTCTCTTTTTTATTATTCCTAAGAGCAGGGATGCCACTGTATAAATTATTCCTAAAATGGGAAGGTGTTACTTCTTGCTTAAACCCGGCAAAGGGATTAAGCATATTCCTTAGAAATAATAATCAGATTTGTATCAGTTTACAAAAGGATACCTAAACTTATATTGAAGCATCTTAAGCTCATAGACTTCAACTCTAAAGTTCCAATCAGTTGCAACTGAGGGTCTATATATATATATCTCTTCTTATAACATTGTTTTGTCTTGAAAGAGCTACCCATGGTCTTCTCCCTCATTGTGGAGATGAATCAGTACGTTTCTTTGCATTTCATACAAAATCATTTATAATGTTTTCATATCAACATAATTGTTAATCATAGATCGTAGTAAACATATATGTATACATATATATATATGTGTATGTTTTAATATGTGACTTTAAAAAAGATTATGTGTATTTAAAAAAGAACTGCAAAGTTTACTAGCATATATATACAATAATATAAAAAATTATATATCGTTAATTAGTTAAATATGAGTTTGATTGTTTATATCCCAACAGCTGTTCATCTTGGTGTTTTCATGTGGCAGCATTGATTACAATACGGCCTTTGAGAGAAAAAGAGAGAGTTTCTTATTCTATTACAATTTGTTTTGTACTATGTTGTTGTTGCATTATGAGTATGAAATATTTTGTTTAATGCTTTTTTAGTAACGTACTAGTATGGTAATATAACACATGTTTTTAAAACTGAGTTCAGTTATCTATGAGACGTCGATTCGGTCGTGCGTGGGAGCGGTAACATTCGGTTTTATGCAATAAATTTTCGTAAAAAAAAAAAAATAAAAAACAAAAATATAAATAAAAATTTTAGTCTAACAAAGAAAATAAGAGATAAGCGTTAAACAAAATTGATTAAAGCGTGAAAAGTTTTAAAAGCAATAAAGTTTATGCGCTTAATCGAAAAAAGTTTGGTAAATACTCGTATCATAAATACAAACAACAACAAAAAAAACGTGCTAAAATTTGTAATTGGCCTAAAGAAGCTTAATGGCTATATAAGAGGGTGATGAAAATAGTATTATGTATTTATGTGAAGTTTTGTGTGTTTTATAGTGTGTAAAAAATGTTCAAGTAGAGAAGAAATAAATTGTATTTGAAAAAGCATCGGTTTAGTAAATGCTTTTGTGAAAAATAAATTCCACCAATTAAAAAGAGAGATAAATACTAACATCTGTAAATACATACAAATATATGTAAGTAACAAATAAATATGTAAAAATACCCACATGCATACATACATGTGTACGTGTATTCATGCTTAGAAACGCATGTTGTATGAATATTCATATGAACCATCTACAGTGAAGCAAAAAGAAAATAACCTGCGCAAATTAAATATCATTGTTATCTAATAATATATTCAACTAAAAGCAAAAGCAATTTAAAGGTAAACAAAAACAAAAATTCCCCAACATTTTTCGCATCTTTTAATGTGCATAAAGAAGAAATAAAATTCTCTTCATATTCAATACCATAATTTGAATTTTTGTTTGTTGTATTTGTTTTTGCTATCACTTGCTGTTATTGCATATAGACGTATGCATATAATTGTTGTTGTTGAAAGTCAGAAATTGTTTGTGTTGGAAGCAAAAGGTTTTTGCCGCTCTCCCCCTTTCCACAGTACATCATCGTTGACGCAGCTCCCGTTAAAGTCGTCGTTTCAATAAAAATTTGTTGTTGCTTCTAAGTGCTTTGGGGTTTTTGGTATAAAAACAAGTTATTTTTGCTTTTTCTTTGTTGTTGCTTTGTGTTATTTTTAATAATTTTTTTTTTGCTATTTGTTTTGCCTTAATGTCTGTTACTTTATTGTAGCTTTTTTGCTTTTTGTGTAGTCTTCGTTTTGTAAAAACCGCGCTTTTATATTATTTATTGTTATTTGGCTGGTTACGTTGGCTACTACATATAAACAGTCCAAATCACAGTTTTAGTTTTATTTTGTGTTACGTTTTTGGTTTTTTTGTATGCATACAAACATACATATATAAAGACATGCATAATTATGTACTTAAATATATAAATATGTAGATATTTATTTTTATCTTGCTGTAAACAAGTGTTTAACTACCATTTATTTAAGTTTTAGTGAGATATAGAGAATTTATAGGAAATGCAAATATGATTATTTCTCTGATAGCACGGTTTATGGCATACATGCATACATAAAAAAAGGACATACCTAAGTAGGTGTGTGTATATAGATATATATTTATACATACATATGTATATAGAGCCCTCTTGTTCATTTAATGAAAGCCAAGTTGAAAATTTTTCAATTTTCACCTTCCATAAGAAAGCGATACACAAAAAATTATTTCAAAATACAGGTACATACAAATTTACATATATGTATGTACATATGTATAATCCTCTTTGTGTGATGTTGAGTACCTACTTAAAAATAAAACATTTACATATTTTTCTCTACTGTAATAGTACATACATACATACATATATGTATATGTATGTCATACATATGTCTTTAGAGGATCAAGTTCTATATGTAAGCATGTACATATGTAAGTATGTACATATGTATGCACTTAAAGATACCATAAATAATACAACTGTATATATTTATATATGTATGTAAATAATATGTACCTACATATATATTTCTTAATCACAATAAAGCCATTATAAATGTACATACATATATGTATACTGCTATTCTGGTTATTTTTAAAGATGTTCTAAGTCTCTTACCAAAAGCATGTGACTGGTGCAAATCATAACGCATATAAAACTCTTATTTCAACCGATTACTTTAAATAGGTAAATATGGGTACACTAAATATATAAAAATAATATATGGGTGAAACTTTAACCTAAACACACTTGCATAAGTAAGCTTGTACCTTTAGCGAAGTTGGAACATAAAGTTCCTAGTCCTTGTTTTTGTTGTTGTTGTTCCAAACGTGGTAAAATCAAAGACGTGTGCAAATGACAAGAAATAGTTTCTTGTGTATGTAGTCGTACATGCATACATATTTGTAAACATGATTAATTACCAATTGTTTTTATTTTTCTTTGTTATTTGTTATAATAAATATATGTAGTTATTTATAAATGTCATAATTTATACTCCCACAATTTCAATGGAGTAGACAAATTGCATAAATATAGATTTTACGGCCTGTAGCATGACTTAAGGTACAAATAAGCTGTACAATATTGTCGAGCAATTTATTGTTACTATTTCCGTTTTTCAATAAATTGGGTAATATAGATATATTGTTTTACAATAAAATTTTTACATAAAATGTATAAAAGTTAACAAGAGCTTCACACGTTTAAGAAAGTTTAAAATTGAGTTTCCGTGAAACATAAAAAAAACCTAAATAAATAAAATCATTTTAAATCAACTTATTTAAATAATAGAAAGATAATGTGTAGTAACATGAGTGGTTATTATACAATGTTGCCAACATGTTAAAAAATGTTAAAAAATAATTCAAAAGAATTTTGATATCATTCAATCTATTGTGCCACTTACTAATTTTATTTAACAATATCTATTATTGAACAAAAATATTGCAAGTGCGTGGATATCCTGTAATAATATATTTTGTAGTCAGTTCTACTAACTGCTTCTATCAATAATGACTTCTTGACAAGCAGGGGTGAATAGCACTTATTTTTTTGGCAGTTTTTTATGATAAATAAATATAAAAATATTAATATAATAAATAAATTTAAAAAGAAATTAAAATAATTAACAATTAAAAAATAAAACCGTGATGATCTAAAAAATAAAAAGAAAAAGTGCACTAAAAGTAATTAGAAATTAATAGCGCCTTGAATAGTCATTTCGTTTGAGGCCCTTCAGGCAATTGTTTTTTGCATTCAACGAACCAGTTTCCTGGTGTCTTTTCGTGATAGATTTCATTCATTCACATTATGAAAGTTCTTTTAACATAGTTTTGGAAACTCACGCAACTATTTTTGTTTGTTATAAAGCAGCCAACGCTTCACATTAGCGGCCGTATGTTGGTGTTTGTTGTTCCGTTAAAATAAATAACTATTCCTAAAACCAAAACTTTATTTTGGTTTGCTTAATATCTGGCTTTAAAAAATCCATGGTAGAGCCAACAAACTGCAGATACCCTACTCCTTTTGCCGTTATATTACCGCAAATCATAAAACCTTCACAATCATGTTTAAAAGTGTTGCACACATATTCGACCTTGAATTATAAAAATACAATATTTACTCTCTTGTGACAATATAATGTTCCACGAAACTGTATTTAAGTGCTCGTTAGTAAACATAATTTGTTTTTGTTGTCTATATTTCAATGAAACGAAAGGTTTCATTGAAGTAATTTTTTTATAGTGGCAGAATATATCGTTACATAAATAACAATAAGCTGTATTTCATATATATGAAAACTTGCAGGGGCAGTGTAAAAGTTGTTCAAATAAAAAATGTATAGACGAATAGTATAAAATCAAGTAAAAATTAACCCATAAGCTTGTTAATGTTGTATGATTTTGCCCTAATTGACGGTGTATTCCTTTTATTTATTCAAAAGTTAATCTTTTAAAATGTTAAATAGAATTTTTGTCACGTTCTGTGACGATATACTTCTTCTAAACTTGATAGTAATACTTTGAGCTGGGGTTTCATAGTGTCTTTCCCATTCAGACTGTACATAAGCGCAGCCGAAGGGTGATTTATTTGCAATAACATCAGTTTCTTTATACGTCTTGATAACTCTACAGATAGAAGAATGCGTTACGCCATTTCTACAAGGTTTTCCTTTGGTCCGATTTTATAAGGATTTCGTCTATAATAATTTTTTTTCTGTAGTAGTCATTGAAATGAAAATATATATTTTCTCTAACCGAAATCAATTTTCTTGCTAAGAATAAATGAGAGCTGAAATTCCTTGAAATCAAATCTTGTTAAATCGAAAATCGTCCTATTACAAAAAGTCGTTTATAATGAGCCTTAATACGGTTCCCGAATTAACTGGAGAGTTTGTATTAGTTAAAGATATATTTTGTGTTTTCCTTTAATCTATCATAAATTCCCGAGTCGTTTCGAGAACTTTAATTAGATACATTTAACTTTTGTCCATACTCAGACTTGATATCAATGAAACGGTCTTTATTGGAACACCAATTTTCACAAACAGTAACAAACTGACGTTTTTGAAGACATATGGGCCAATGACTCCGCTAGCCCATAAAGCGCACCAACCAGTAATTTTCTGTGGATGTAACGCCAAAAGCTTATGGATTCTCCTTACTGCAAATGCGACAATTCTCTTTATATACGTACCCATTCAACCAGAAATGGGCTGCATCGGAAAATAAAATTTTGAATGGACGAAGTCCACGATAAGTTTAACGAACAGAACCATTATTTTGATTAAAAATGTACACAATTTGCACGCGTTTCTCTGGTGTAAATCGATCAATAATAAAATGTCAAAGCAAACTAAACAAAAAGCAACTATCAGCTGTTAAATGGGTGGTCAAATAAAGCAGTGATGCCAACTCAAAGTTATATCTTTCTATAATAAACACTCTATATATTGAAATTATCATGAGCAATTTCAAAGTTAGTGTCTTGTGTTTGTATTTGATTTGATAAGAAGCCCCAAGAAATCAAAACTGTTATCAGTATATTATATACCATATAAGACATTTATGATTATCTTATATACCATATAAGATAACTATAAATAACTTGTACATAAAACATTTCACAATTAATTCCAAATTATCCAAATAGAAATTTGAAACACTTTCATTAGAAACGGGAAATGCCAGGGTATTGAAGTTGAATTTAGTCGTAAATTTAAACAATTTTCTACACGGATGCAAATAATTATAAAAACAAAGGAAAACTGTGTATTATACACCAACGTATATAACACCAACGTCCACCTGCTTAAACATACATATTTAAAATGTGGAAAGTCATGAAGACGTTTAATTATTCGCTTTTTGCACTTGTAGACAAAAAAGAAAACATGGGAAAGCACCCAAGATTTATTCAAATTTTATTGAAGTGTAGCAAAGTGTTAAATTACTTTAATAATAAGTTTTTTTCTGCGGTGTGTTTGCTTTGAGTCTCTTCACCATTCATGGCCATGCATGTTGGCTACGTTGTACTCGCATTTTGTAAAAAGGTAACTTTCAGTTTGGGAAAAATCATTATTGTCATCAGCACTACAGCCAATGCAGTCTTTAGCAACCAACTTATAGTTGTTGAGAAAGCATGAAGCGACTGTTTCTTAACGTTTTCTTTTTTTCGTTTTTGTTTTGAAAAACTCATTGCGGCATCTGGATGAGAAATTAAGTTGACAAAAAAACAATGGAAATGTTAGGGGAAATGGTTGCATGACCTTAATAAACCCAAGAAATTGTATGAGATGTTTTATGAAAATGCTTAATTATAAAATAAATTAGAAATGTTTTTATTTCTGAATAAGTTTTAAGAAATGGATGTGCTTAATCAATCATAATTTACATCTGTATTGTTGTTCACACATTCTTTACAAGCCAAACTCTGAAAGCTGAATATATTTATTTACATTCTTTATTTAACGGCTGAATTATTTATGATAGATTTATATAAACTTGTGGCTAATAAAACGTATTTATTTACAAGCAAATTTGTTTTGTAATAAGAAACCGCAAAAGACGTCAGTATTCAGATGAACTCGTCGTGTATGACTGTATATCCATACACACAGAATATAAAGAACCTCTCTTTCATTCGATCACGTGTCTGTAAATAATATGCGTTTCAATTATGTGATTGTTTTCTTTTTCATATCTCGTTTGTATTTTTATCTTTGCTGTAGGTTTTTATCTTATAAACATTAAAAATATGTATAAAAAATATCTCTTTCTTCAATTTCATTGAATGCTTTAATTTTATTGGTACAAAGAATTGCCGTAATTAGGAAGTTAATTAAAAATTTTATGTCAATGCCAGCTATTCGTAGTTAACAGAATTTATTTGAGGGAAAACCTAAAAGACTGGCATAAAAATGTAGTGTAGTTGTTAAAGAAAAAGGCCTATATTCTGATAAAAGATATATATTAAAAAACATATCGCTCATTTATTTCAATAGAGTCACAAGACAAAAAACTTGATGAGCAGAAAACGCCTTTAAATTTTTTAATTATGCTAACAACTAAATAGGAATCTAAAAACGGATCTTTCTTTCAGGAATAAAACACACAATATATATAAGTGACATTTTTATATAATAACAAGAACGGTATATAGAAAAATTCTACATCATTAACTCCAAAAATGCATTCTTTTGAGTTATGACAGGATTGCAGTGAATAGCGATATAACATGAGCAACAAATCTTCTAATATTAACAGTGTAATTTTTATAAGTATGACGGAGGAGGAATTTTTGGAAAAAAGAATTGGCGCGAAAATAAAACTTAGAGGTTTAAATGACCACTCCCAAAATATGTACTAATTTAAGAAGAAGTATAATTTAAAAATAAAACCAACATTTGAAATATTTGCATCGGTGTAGCATCGAATTTCTTTCGTCAAAGCAAAGCATAAGAATTTAGGACACTCGAGTGCCAGTTTAGTGTTTGTATCATTGCTTTCCTTTGTAATGATATACAAATAATGTACTTAACCCTGCACCGCAATTTAGGAAGAACCACAGTATATCTTCTTTTTTGACTTTTACCTGTCAAAACCATTTTGAACTGTCAATGCTTGACATCTTTGTTTTCGCCATTATAACAACAAATTTTATGTCTTACACTCGCTGTCTGTATTTATTTAGTGTTTCACCGAAGGTCGATTAATATTTCATTAATTCTCAAATAAATTTTTGTGCTCATGCAGCAGCCTAAATGTGACTTGGCTGGGTAGCCGGATACATAAGCATGTAGTGTAGTAAAAGAAGGACTGTGATCACATTGAAATTAATTAGTTATGATATTGATGTCTGCCCAGAAGCAGATATTTTGCTAGCATCGCAATTGAGACTAGCAGCGAATTTCGTCACAGATCGTGTTGTTGTTGCATTCCAAACTATGGTAGAATAATGGCTATAGATTCAGAGACTTTCTGCATTTAGACTTTCTTATCTAAGAGCTTTTCGCTTACATTTTAGGATATATATAATTCAAATATTTTGTATATATTAAGTTGCCTTGGCCATTTTTCAACGAAGTTATATCTGGTTCGCTTGGCAAACAGTTTTCTATGCAGCAAAATTTTGATGATTCTGTTAAATTTTATAAAAACAAGACAGTCAAAAGCTTTAGTTAAAATTTTGAAAAAGTATATATATATATATATATATATATATATAAGCGTGCACCAATAAAAAAATTTTTCAAGGACAGTGGCCCCAGTTTTGGGCTTATTAATAATGATTATCACAAGTAATTTAAAATTAAATATATGCCTTATTTGTTGTGGGTTAATTAAGTCTATATGCCTGCATTTCATTGGTTCGTATAGTAAAATATCAACAGACTTCAACATAATTCCAAATTATTCACAAACTTTAGAAAAACCAATTGAGAGTTAAACAAGAATACGCAGAGTGTGCTTATAAGCTACGAGATTTTTATGTTTTGTTGTTATTAGTTTGAAATCTGGTGATGCTTTGGTCAAGTCACCAATAAAATGCATTCATATATGCGTCCTTGATCCACAACAAACACTGCACCTGTTTAACAATTTAACTGGGGCAAGCATCCTTATTGTGGTTGTCGCAGTCGTGACAAAACCGATAAATACGAATATGTTCAACATTGGAGTCGTTTTATTTTGACTACTCGTACGACAATCGTAATACATCCCAATATTTCAAAAAGTTGTTGCGGACTCCTCTACTAATCTTTAGATAATTTATCGCGCCTTTCGAACATTAACCTATTAATTATTATAGTTCAGTTTAATTAAAAACTATTTCAACGTCTTGGTTTTTGAAAAAAACCGTAGCATTTCGAAATTAAAATATTCTTATAGCAAACACCAAGTTAAAGGCCTGCATTCCTAAACCGCCTGATAGCAGAGAAAATATATTTAAACTTATTTAAGAACTACGGTGCTCTCAGATGTGAAAAAAGAAATAGAAAAATAAAGCGAAAGTACATACTCAAAAATTCTAATTTAAAGATTTTGAAAAATTTCGTTGTCAACTTTAGCGATATTCGAAAGAAGTCTTATACGAGTTTGTATATGTATTCATGTAGTAAATCATGGCTTTTATCCCTTTAAGATATGAAGGGCTTAGTTCAGTAGCCACTTTACCATTTAGAATAAACCAAATAAAAAGTTTTCTTCATAAGAGAAATTATGGGCTCAAAGCTGTGGCCCGCTACGCAGTTAAGTACATCTGCATTCGTGCTAAGACTCGCAACATTTATAACCAAATTCACATGAACATTAATTATAGGATTTATGTTGTTGCCCTTTCATTTGTTTTATTCTTCTTTGTGTGGAATGAACATACGATTTATTTACGTATGAATACAATCTTAACGATTGCAGAGGTGTTGTGTTGGTGGCCGACTATAAATTTTCATAAGGTTTTTAAACTTGGTTTTGTTAAAACCAAAAATGAGAAAAAAACGAAAATGTAAAAAATGAAAGAGATTTTAAAAGTTATCGATTTTCTGTTGCGTCTGACTTAAGTATTTATTTTGTCCAAATCTTCTTCTGGTTAAGCCAAGAGCTTGACCTATTTTTTTACCACTCTAGATATATGAGAACAACAGTGTGTGTGTTTTTATTGTTCTTAACTTTCACCATGTCAGGGCTTCTTATAATATTTTGTGCGTGAAAACGGGAGATTAAATGTATTAATTATGGGTGTATGTTACTTATGTAGATATGTTTTATATCAACAAAAAAATAAAAAAGAAGTTAGTTTTGCTCGAATATAATCAATTATCAAAAGCGTGTCGATCCCACTCTTCTTTAGAATTTATGTACATACAAAAACACTCGTATCTAAATACCCCCATGTATTTACTTATACATAAATACATACTTATATGTATATATGTATCTACATATTTATAAACATATAATTAAGACTTGTTAATACATTTCTTGTGTATTATTTCTATACTATTGAACACGCGTTCTCTTCATACATTTTTCCAAATGATGATGCTTTTGTTTTGTGTTTTTGTTTCGCAAATGATGGTTTCGTTTTGAGGGACGTTTGTTTAGTCATCCATATTGAATTTAACTCTGTTATTTTATATATTTTGTTTTCTTGTTGTTTAATTATCACTCATTCCATTTTCTGTTTATCAGTTTATATATACAATTAAAAAATAAATATTTCTTTTTGAGGTTGTTGTATTTGAAGCTTTTTTTCCATTTCAACCAGAGCTTATGTAAAGGTCTTTGTTCTCTTGACAGTGCAAACAGTAAATCTGTTTTAAGCTCTTAATATAGAGGTGATGCCAACTTGATGCATGAAATTTTATTATTATTCATTTACACGCTACAAATTTGTTTAGCTATTATTCTGACGCACCAAATAGCTTATAAATATTTGTTGTTGTTCTAAATATTATTGGGTGAAAAATATATAAAAATTTGTTCATGTAAAGGCAGAATTAGTTTGTACGTGCTGCTCTGTTCTGAATCAGCTGTTTTGTTTGTGTTGAATTGAAAATCATTAGGAATCTGTAGAAAATAGAATTCAACGTTAAGTGACAGCCCACAGTGCGTATGTATTAATTTTTTGTGGTGTCATGTATTAAAAATTGTTTGTTGAGTGTTTTTTTTTTTGTTTTAATTCAAGATTTTTTAAGTTTGTATATTTTTGTTAAATAAAAAACAATGCAGGATGAAAAGCTTATAGTTTTAGTTGAAGAAAATGACATGCTGTAGCATAAGTTTAACAAATTCTAAAAACTGATTACCTTTTGCTATTAAAAACAGCTGATTCCATTAACAGAACAAGTAATTACAAAATATTTTCTACAGAACTTCACAGCACAGAACAGTAACAGACAGTAAAAACTAATGTAGCCTTAAGGCTACGTGTACACTTGGTAAATATTTGTCCCAGAAAGCGTAACCTACAAAACTTTAAATAGTTATTTTAATAATTTAGTAAATTAAAGGACAATTCAAAAATTCTTATTTAAAACCAGATTCACACGAAAAAGCTTTTGAGTCCCTATTACAGCTGTCTCAATGTTCACTGAGAGAAATCAGGGGGGTTACTCTGTATTACGATGCCAAAGAAATGCATACAAATCTGAAAAGATTTTCTTTCGCATCGTATTACAGAGTAACCCCCGGTTTTATAAAATGTTCGCTTTCTCTACATTCAAATTCTTACATTCTTGACAGTTAATTTTATTTAGTTTGTATTGCCGGTTTAAAGTGAAAAATATCTTATTTTATTTTTTATTATTGTTATTTGAAAGGAATTTTGTTACAATAAAGTCAGTTTCTTTTAAAGTTTTTAAAATATTTCTTCACTACGTAACAGAGAATGAAAACAAATTTCATATAACAATAGTTAGGAGTGTTACTACCAAATGACCACCCTGAGTACAAGCAGCTTCGTGCCAAACACCACTCTTCTCTCATCCACAAATTCAAAAGATGAACAGAAAAAGTTCGTTGTGTGAACCTGGACTAAGCGAACACAAAAATTTACTTATTCTATTTGCCTGACGGAAAATTGAGTACTTTAATTAACCCTAAATGGTTACTCTTCATCTTGTACATTAATTAAGTTTACTTTTCGTTGAATCGACGAATAACTTTTAAAAATAGTTCTAGCGGAGCAATTTTTTAAAATTTGTTAAAAATAAACTAAAATATTTTTAATCCAATATTTTATTTAAGAATTACAAAAAAATAAAATATGACATAAAAACTTTTATCTCTCTTACAATTCGATAAGAATTAGAGGAAACTAAGTGTTATATGGTAAATAGTAAATGAGCTTCGTCGATATGGCAAACAGCAACCATCCAGGGTTAATGATATAAGTAAACAAGTATGAATTCCTCACAACTAAATAATAAAACTTCAGATTTGTGTACATAATTTGCAATAAAAAAATATAAAAAAATTGTGTGCTCGAACTTTGCTTCAAAGAATAGATTAACTGAGCTCAAATTTATGCTCTCGAGATTTTTGCTTTTGTCCATTAACGGAGAAAAATATTCTTTAGGTATGGTTGGGTAAAATATGAGCAGGAATATTTCCAATTGTTTTCCATTTATTTGTATTTTATGTCACATAGAAGTGTGTGCTATAAAGAAAGCATGAAAACTTAAGCTTTGATATCTCTTAGATCGGTAGGGTTTAGGGTTAATTTGGAAATCTTGGATGTTACTAATTAATGGAATATTATTGAATTGTTTACACTGAGTTTATGTTTGATTATATTCTGGATAAGAAACAAGTTTCACACTAAAATAATAGTTGAGAGAGATATTCCACCAAAAAGTAATAATATTTGTAGGTACTTAAAGACATTATTTAATTGACTTGAATATGAACACTAATTCCCGTTGAGAAACTTTACAGTGATCATGACAAAATAATAGTCATTAATATATTTCCTGGAAATCAAATCTTAATTTCATTTTAGCAATTATCACGATTATCAAAATGCATACTCACTTATAAAATTGTGCATATCGCTACAGAAAAAGCAAAAAGGCCCTTTCTAATAATTGGAAAAAATTTATTGATAATTAATGCCAACTCTTGTAATAAAACGTAAAAAAGAAGCAACAAAATAATATATATTTAAAGGATTCAAATACAAAACAAAAAATAGATAAACAAATATTTATATCTATAAGTAGCTTACAAGAAAATTTTGTGTTATAAGCTGCTTATAAACTCAAAATAATTTTTGTGAATAAGGCCTTAATGCTATAATTTTGCAATAAGGGTCAATAGATATATTTTCACATAAATAAGTGAGGCATATATCACCTGCTAAACTTCAAAAATGTTACATGGGACCTTTTGCATTTTTTGTAACGATATGTACATACTTATGCACATACCAATACAATAATTCCTATTAGTTTGCTGATAACAGCAAAGGCAATTATCAAGAGCTTAATATTAATATATGTATACTTGCTTAAGCCACTCCAAAAGCATCGTGACCAACCATTTTGGCACTTCTGTAGCTAAATTAATTTTATTATCTCCCATAATATCTTCTATTTGGAAGTTTACACTCTTCTTATATTAAAACATTTGAAGTTAGCAGCCACATCACAGATTTTAATTTCACCCCGAAATGTAATTCATTCCCTATTATGACTTCTCAGAAAATGAAAAGCCAAAGAATTTCTTGGAATCAAATCGTTTGTTTGCAGTTTCATTAACTGAGTCCGTTCATGAAACGTTTTAAGAGAATATTTAAGAGAGAATATTATTCCAATTTAAGTTTAAAAAGTTAAAAGTCCATATTATTTTAATATATTCGTATTATTCATAGGAAATAAAATATTTGCTAGAAAAATAATTTCGGCTTGTTTTTAAAACTTCAACTATTCTGTCTCATAAAATTTATGACGTCTACGAAAACTATTTTATTTAAAATTTTTCATACAAAATGATTTGAAAGTAGATATTATGGGTCTAATTTATAAAAATTTAAAAGATGTTGGAGAAACCCAACGTAACGTTGAATAATTAAATGAATTAAATTTGCCTTTTATTTGCATTTAATAAAATAACCTTTTGAAAAGTGAATGGAATAAATTTCTTAAGAAAAACAACAAAATTATTAAAAGAGTTTAATTATCCATTTCAAAAACTTTTATATACACGAAAAGTTGTCATATGGTTTTATTTATTTTAAACAACAACGGCTGCAAATATTGTCTTAGTTAATTTATTAAACTTAGTGGCTTTTTAATATGCTCTTACACCAAATCATCTACAGACTTTAACCTTATTTCATAATATACGCAAACTATCAGCAATCAATTGAGAATTACTAAGAAAAAGCATAGTGCAATTAAAAATTTCAAGTGTTATTGAAAAACTGAGTTGAAGTCTGCTCATGATTTGGTGTAGGAACAAATCAAATACAGGCATATAAACGTACTTAACCATACAACAAACATTTTATGGTTAACATTTTAAATATTTCATTTAACATTTTAAATATTATCCTGCATATTTTTATGTCTGCGGCTCATTCCTGAAAACCACAAGTAAAAATACCAGCAAAACAACAAAACTTTTTTGTTTAAATAAAATACAACTTGTAGGTTTGAGCAATGACCCTCTGGTCACACTGTTTTAAAAGCAACAACTTTCAACGTTTTTCCATACCTTCTTTCTCTAACTTATTCTATAAAGAATAAAGTATTTATTATTGTTATTTGTTATTATTATTTTATTGTGTTCGTCTCCCCATTTCTATCAAACACATTATTAATAGTGTTTTCTTAATGCGATTTTTCTAAACTTTTATTTCTTGTTTAAATACTAGTTCTCTTTTTTACTATTATTTGTGTAAGTCATATTCTCATTTTATTTTTACTTCTCTTCTACTTTCAGTGCACAAGAATTTGCGGTCAAACTTGCATAAATTTGCAATTTTTCTTAAAAGAGGGGTTACTAATACAATAAAAAAAGGTTGTATTTTCTCTTCGTATCTGCATACAAAAGGTCAGGGTTTCGTATCCATAATTAAAGATATTATTTTTTCTGCAAAGTGGTTGTTTAACACACAGTCACCGGATCGTATATATGTATATATACAAACGTACCTAGGTACATATGTATGTATGCCTGAATGGAAAGCAGCTGGGAAAATATTTATCAGTTAATTAATTAAGGTAAGTTGGCATTGAAATGATTTAATTAAACTGTTTTATAGCTTTAAATTAATATATTAAACTGAGAACAAAACGTTATCACAATAATAAATACATTAAGACTTTTTATTCAATTAAAATTAATTGAGAAAAATACTTTTATATATTCTGACGTTATAATAGAAGGGGGAGTTGTATAGAAATGTAAATATGCGCAAAACAAGTATTAACATATTCGAAGGATATTAATGGGGAATATTAGAGTGAAGTGCTGACGTTTTAATTAGGGAACTAATTTTTAGAAATATGCTCAGGTAAAATGATTGGCCTTCAAATAGTTTGGTTTCCTTTAATTTAGTAATTCCTTCACGATAGAAACAGAAGTTTAATAACAAAAAAATTCTTAATTAAAGTGTGTTTGTGTTGAATAACATCGAACGAAAATACCAACGAATAACATATTAAAGTGAAGATTTCCCTTCATTTGTTGAATACACTTTTAAAGCAACGAAAATTGCAGATCCTTTAAGAAGGCCATTTAATTTATTAATATATTCTTTTTATTACTATAAACTTTTATGCAGATAAATACTTTTTCTATTAAATTGAATAACATCTTCAAATAAATTATAGTTTGCGATAACCGATATATTTCCTTTATGTGCTGGGAAATAATTCTGCTGACATTCAAACAGATTGAAAAATATACTGTTGTCGACTACTACTTTTAATCTTAAAAGCTTTCAAATTTCTTTTAAATATTAAAACAGATAATTATAATAAAATAAAATTCAAATAAATTTACAAATAAAATATTAAATTTCAAGCAAAATACAAAAAGAAATACAGGAAATGGTAAAATCAATTTAAACGCAAAATATTCATAATCCTTAAACGAGAGATAGAATGCCTAAAATAGAAGGACACACCAAAAAGGATAACAAAACAATTTATTCAAATATCAAAAGGAAGCAGCAACATTCAACACAATATAAAACTCAAGTTGCCGACAACACACGTATTGTCTGAAACTTAAATCGAAGCTTCTTTTATCTAAAATAAATTTAAAAAAAAAAACTACTCCGTATTTCTATAAAATTTTCGTAATAAATATAAAATTACACAAACAGGCATTTACTAAACAAAATACGATCTTAGGATTCAGTCCATTGTAGTCAATTAAACGACAACAAAATAAAATCTAAATTAAATTAAATCGTAAAAAGGAGACAATACACATTCTTAAATCTGTTGTACCCACACAGCAATTGTTAAGAATATATTCCTTTTGATAACTCAATTTAAATAGAACTTAATATTGAAAACTTCACTTTTAAAATGTGAGAACTAAAAACAGGATGGGAACGAATAATAAAGTATTTTTCTTAAATAGTTTTTAAAGATATTTTTCAAAAGATTCTTTTTTTTTATTGTTTTTAAATCATTTTATTATTATGGACTATATTATCGATCAAATCAGTTTGTTTGTGTGTGTATTTTTTATAAAGGGTGTTTCATTAAGTGCTCGCTTTTTTGAGATTTTAATTAATCAAACACTATAAGAGATATTATGAGACATTTTTATTCTATTGAAAGACCTCTAAATGCGATTATGCGTAGAATATCTGCCATGGTTTCTGTGGACGGAGCGCATGCGAAATGTTAAATTCTCCATAATTTTTTGTGGCCTATTCGCCAAGAGCTCCTAATTAATGAAATCCCAGAAAACAATTTGAACGTGGCTAAATCCTTCAATCTCGGTAGGCAGTTTACATAACCAACGCGTGAGAATGTCCAATGTGAAGTTGGTATTCAGCGATGTGCTACACCCGCTATTTGATGTGCTGGCCATCGTAGTTCTCAAAAAAATATAGACCGATGAAGCCATCAGCGCAAAATATACACCCAACAGTGCCTTTTTCAGAAGTCTTTTAGTTTCATGTGTTTTAATATCGTCGCAAATTCATCGTATATATTTTATTCATGTACTGAATTATCCACGATTGAAGCTCAACTATGACTATGATTTTTGATGATAATTAAGGTCAGTTGGCAGCTGCAGGTAAAACAATTTTATTATTTTCTCATGATATGACAAAACAGACTAAGTAAATTAACACTATTTGGACAGTTCAGTTTCATAAGGTGCTCTTTTTTAACTGCCAAAGTCCAGAGGTTGCTGGTAGAAGACCCTTCATATGATGATTATATAACCCCACAACTCCCATAACTGAATACGTTTTGTAAATACAGCCTGTTTATTCGTTTTCCATCTCTGGAATGACCTCTGCATATAAATTGCTTTGTGGCAGAACTTCAAAGTAGGAGATAATTTTAAGACTGACGAAATTTTTACTTTGCCGGTTTTGCAATTTTTACTTTGCTGCAGGTATCGACCAAGAAAAGTGCGCTGTGAATCGCTAATAGTTAACGGCTGTGCCTTTATTATTGAGCCAAGCCGACAACAATTATACAATCTTTCACTAATCCTGCATTTTTTAATCCAAAGTATGTAAACAAAAAAACAGCTGTTGGTTAACATCATACCAACAGCTGTTTTTGTTTCTATAAAAACCGGAGCAATTTGGCAATGCCGTTTAAAGTAGAAATTGTCTTAAATAAATTTCATTGGAAATCACATAATTTTTTATATAGAAATCATGCGAATTCTCAGAGAAAAAATTCTGACGCGATAGTTTTTTTTTAGAATTCTTCAAAAATGATCGATCAGCTGTTTTCGTTATTGAAATTGGCAATATCCTACTTAGCACATGCCAGAAAGAACAAGGTTTTACTTCATAATACCAATAGAAAACTCGTCTGAAGTTGGAAAAGTAATTTTTATAAATTCCTTCACGAATAAGAAAAGTATTTATCTGTGTAAATTTACATACGGTGCGTTAGAATTAATTGTACACGTTTCTTTTATTTATTGATTCTTATGCATATTCAAATTGAAAAGCAACAAAATCATACTAAAATAAAAAGATGTGACTATAGTGCGATTCAGTTTACATAGAGAACTCATTACTGAAGACCCAAATGTTTTTATTCAACTTTTTTAAACGATTTTCAAATCTATTTTATGCCAGTCACATAAACTCCAGTGATATTTTATTAACAACAATTAGAGTCAAAGGCTTGAAAAGAAATCTTTCTCAAAAATCTAATCACTCCAAACATTTCATAAGTTACTCCCATGTCTGTTGTATATGTTTGTCACTCATGTTTAAAACTTAAAAGTAAATTGATCTCATAAAAAATAACGGCATGAATATGTTCATTTCCCCATCATGTCATGAAAGTAACCTAAAGAAATCTTAAGTTATGCAGGTGCTGTGAAATGACCTGACTGGCAAGTTAATGACTCTGCCTTGCGGACAGTTAAATAGTCGCCTACATAAAATCGCCTACATAACAGATACCCGTTTTAAAACAATAAAATAAATGAAACAAAATAAATGAAAAAAAATATAATACAAAAGGTCGATGTGAAAACAAGAGAAAACATAAACATGAAAAGTAGTCAACAAATAAAATGTGTACAGACAAATAAAAAGCTTTGGTGTGAACACATTTCTGTGCATGTGAATGATTGTTATGTAAACGGTAAATATCTTGCAGACATTTTCTAAAGTGTACTAAAATATATTTGTCTTCATCAATCTAACCCACGTCCATGTGCAACCATCAATCTTCTAAAAATTCAAAAGTGGGCAGAGTCTGCAGCCAGCCACTGCTTTATCACGAATTTTATTGAAGTGCTTCGGGAAACATGAATTAATATCTCTTTTTGAGTCTTTTTGTTTGTTTGTTTTTGAGCTAAAAATAGGGTCCAAGTTTTTAATTCGCAGTAAATGTCGTTTGCCGACTTTGGCAATCCTTGAAGGACTAACAACAAAGGACATATACATACATGTATGTTAAGATAACTTTCATTTTAAATAGCGAAGACACAAACCGAAAATTGTACTAAGCCTGTAGGGTTAGATCTGTTCTATATATAAAAGCGAGATGCTAAGTCAAGGTGCAAGTTTTTTTTTCAAATTAGGGAAGAAAATTTTTATGAAATAAGTTTGCAATTGTTGTTTCTATAAAATTCTTAGAAACTTTACAAGGGGCTCTTTAAAATAGAAATTATATTAAGTAAATTTGGTTACAAATCACATTATTTTATGTAGAAATAATGCAAATTCTCAAAAGAAATCTGCTCGTTTGGTGGAAATCTAGTGCACTCTTTAAATATGATCAGCTTTTTTCATTATATAAATTGGCATCACCCACAGCCAAGAATAGGGTTGCATTTAAAAGCAATAGAAAACTGGTTTTAAGCTCGCGTTGACAACAACTTTTTTATGGTAGAACCTGGTCTTATAGTTACCTTCTATGTAAAAATCCAGCATTTATTAAAACCATATCGAAATTCATTTCGAATCTAAAATCCTGGAAATATGGCCAGTTTTAAACAAGTCGGTTTATAGAAAACACAATTTAATGAAGTTGGAAAATATATTTGCCTGGAGTGATTAGTGATCGTTGCAGAAAAATAGAGATGCCAACATTTAAATGGCTGTAAAGAAAAAGTTGTAAGTTCCAAACAATTTCAGAACAATAAAAATGTTCGAGGGAAAGTAAAGATAATATAAAAATATTAGTTACGGTTTTAGTTGAAAGAAAAAAAATCCAATCGTTTTCATATCACTTATTATAATTTCTTTCAAATCTACGTTGATGTGCTTTAAAGTGTCACTTGTATTAAAGTCCCAGTACTTTTTCTCTATAAAATATTAGTCACCTTCGCCTAATAGATAGTATTTTGAAGTTAGAAATCGGTACTTAAAATTATATTCAATCGATTACGCTTCGAGTGAACCGTTTAACTTATATCCGATTTGACAGTCGATTAAATTGATGCCATTGTCAAAAGATATTTCATGTTTGCTTTTAGGTTTTTTTTAAGTTAACAATTACAACATGTTTCCAAATTAATTATTTCTTCATAATAAATATAATAATTTAATTAATAGAAAATTGCTAAAATTAAAGACTGATAATAATATAATTTAATTTTTGAACATAAATTCTTTATAATTGTCTTCGAAAAATGTAAAATAACTTACAAAATATATATAAACTATTTATGTTTCGCAATGGATAAGCTAAAACTAAAGTAATTCGAAAATGTATATCCTTATACTGTTGAGGGGCTGAATTTTGCCACAATGAATCTGCTCATTTAACATATTATTTTAGAACAACTTTCGAATATAAACAAATTCATTATCTGCATATTAATTGTAATTCCCTTTATTCCCTAACTACTTGCCAACGTCACTTCAAGACAATATGAAAAACATAGACCACAAGTAACTACTGCTGGCAGCAGTGGTCTTATTCTGTGAGGTCTAGAAAATATCAAGAAACTGGTGGAGTCAGCCAATATATGAAGATAAAGATTACGTAAGTGTGCTACTTTTGATATTGTCTTAATGTGACGTTGACTAATAGTTAGAGAATAAGGAGTAACTATCTTAACGTATAGATTTATACACACCAGTTGTATTAAAACTAAATAGGAATAATAGCATCTCTAGGTAACAATACAGAAAATCCCGTTTACATGTACAAAATTTAAAAACAATTCTTAAAAGTTTGGCCTAACAAAAATTCAGAAAATAGGACATGAAGAAAATAATAAAACAACAATATCGCAATTTCAAGTACATCTCTATCGATTTAGTGTTAAAACAGCTCTTGTATAATAATTCATAATAAAATTTTTATAAATATCTGTTATCACAATCAAATAAGCAACTTAACTACATTTTAGTATTGATTATAAAAATGTGGCGGCTTTCGAAAACAGCTCGTCTGCTTTGATTATAAAGTTAACGTTAGCATTACCCCTGGGAATACCCATCATGTGTTTCCAAATATAACAGTTTACAAAGAATGGTTTATCCATTATTTTAATTGAATTTAATAATAGTCGTATCTTAAAATTTTAATTCTACTTTATTTATACAGCATTCCATTAGCTCTTCAGTACAATTTTCTATCATCAACGTTAATAAAGTAAATTTACGTTGCCTGTGTAGAATATTCTACTTTGAATTACAGAATTCCAATCTTGAGCCAAATACATCCATTTAAGTAGACAAAGATTTTCATTGCGACAGAGTCAATTTAAGCCCGGCACATTGTCTAATAGAAAAATAAAATCAAACTTATCGTATAAACCCTTGTAACGATTCTTATTATTATCATTATTATTATTATCATTATTATTTTTATTATTATGAGGCTCTGAATAACACAAAACCTAAATCTCAGAATTTAAAAAAGAAAACAACTATATTATGCAGAACATGTTGCCTGTGTGTGTGTGTGTGTGTGTGGCCCTGCAATATATCCCTTAAATAAATGACCAACAAATTTAATTGACTTGTTGGCCTGTCTGATGTTAATTTGTTTTTCTCTGTTTTCTATTTAAAATAAGTTTTTATTGTCAACTTACGTATGCATGGAATAACTTTGACAAACATTTGGGTCATTGTATTTTCACATACACCAGAGTCTAGTCAGTAGACGCACAAAAATTTAAAAAGAAGGCAGACATGCCAAACACTCACTCACTTACACACACACACACACTCACACTCTCAATAACAATTGATAACTTTTAGGGTTTTTCCTCCAGACTGATTTTACTGTCACATGGATTATTTTCTTTGATTTAATTTGAAATAATTTATTTGTTATATCCCAGAGTATGGGCGCTATTTTGTATTGTCATCGAAATTAAAATAATGAGAATTTTCATGACATGTGCTGTTATAGAAATTAAATAGGAGTATTTATAGCAACTTTGTCTTGTCGTTTTGTACCATTTTCAATTCGACTGAAACACACAGTTTTCAATACACGCACTTTAAATGTTTATCATTGTTTTTTATTGGCATTTTAAATGCCTGCTTGAAACTAATTATTTTTTTATTGGTTTTATGGATGATTGCTGTTGCGTGCTGCACATTAACTGTCAAATGTGTGGCATGTGTGAGTTGTCAGGTTTTCTCTTTTTGTGCTATTCCTTTACCTAATATTTCATATCATTTGAGCCATAGTCTGCCTAGTCATTGAGAACGTGTATTTAACAAAAGTTGGATCATAGATTTTGATGATTGGTTTTCAGTGACTCTTAGAAAATAAATTGCCTTAAAGTTGCACGAACAGCGTTCGTTGAACACGTAACAATTATAGCAGAGTATCAAATGTGATATGGAGCCTTTTTTGCAAATTATTTTGTCTTAATCAGTGACTCTAATAGCGCGTAGACGAAACGCATATTGATAATTAATAGTCGGAACAATAATGTTCGGCGTTAGTCGCCTTCAAATTCGATAATTTGTAATAGATTAAAGACAAGTAGCTGAATTTGAATGTTTTGGTCTGGATCAGTGCATGGCTGCGCTATTTATTGTCGGCCTAGCTCTAGCCCTTGAATATCACTGATAGTGTCTAATATCAAAGGGTGCATTATAGCGCCCTATTTTGTCGCTATTGGGCCAAAACTTTGCCTCAATAATTCGTTATTTTCTCGTCTTTCTTCATATGCCTTTCAAC
Organism: Linnaemya vulpina; assembly: GCA_963675445.1. Lineage (NCBI taxonomy): Eukaryota > Metazoa > Arthropoda > Insecta > Diptera > Tachinidae > Linnaemya > Linnaemya vulpina. The sequence goes on along the minus strand of OY776277.1, from coordinate 36,979,957 downwards.
ACTTTCTGACCTATTCACAGTTGAGCCGGCACTGCTTCAGAATTAATCATACCTTCAGTGCCGGTCCAAGTACACAATTTTTATAATATCACAGCAATAATTCGACATGTTGAAGCATCTTCTCTCGATATTGTAGTAACTGATACCACAAATCATTTCTCTTCGCAGATTTCAACATCTGTCTTGTCCACACTATTCCCTCTTTTAACAAATTCTTTACAATCGATTACATTGTAGCTGAGTAACAAAAGATCTGAAAGTGAATGCTCTTGAAAACTCCTGAAACTTTTCTAAAATTCTCGTGTAGAATTAACGTATGCGCAGATGAAAAAATTTTTCTTATAAATAACATCAATCCCTGTGGACCAGTGAAGGTAAAAGCCATAAGAATTCAACCCGAACTGATGCTGCCTCCTGCATTTTTCATCTGTGGTTATCACCGGCCTTTTCCGTTTGCCAAATTACAGTAACTGACCTGTTGTAGTGATAATTTTTACAACATTTCCCAATGCGAATACGGCCTTTAAATGGCAAAAAAAAAATTCCGGGTTAAGCTTTTGTTTGGAAAAATGAGAGATAAATTAAAGAAAACCTTTTTTGTCTTTATGATCGGGTGGGCCTCCTATCCATTTAAATTTGAATGACCGGTTATTTCGATTCTCACAATATATATCTCATTCGATTCTGTCACAAAAATTCAGTATTTTAGATCCACTGCATATATGAATCCTTTTAGGCTTGAACAGCTCTGGGATTAATTGGAAATTTATACTCAAAACAAATACAATTGGACACAATTGGTCGGCAATTGCAAAAACGTAGGTTTCAGTGAAGGACTAACACTTCCCGGTACACCCAAGTTTATCTTCAAGATGCAAGCGTGCTCGTACAGTGCGTGCACCCAAGGATATCGAAGCTGTGGCTGATAATGTACGTGAGAATCTACCAACAACAACTAGGGGATTTAAAATATCGCGCTTCAGTTGAAAATTGGTCCGATCGATTGGGATACGGCAGCCATATGAATAAAATGATATTTCATCAACTGGAACAGTTGCATTTCACAACAAACAAATTAAATTTGGCAGAATTTTAAACCATTTTTATTTTATTACATTTTCAAATTTAAACTTTTAATAAGTCTCTTATATATAGCGGCCCACATCAGGATCCACAATTTTCAAAAAACCTCTGAATCTAATAAAAAAATCGATACTTTAACATTATTAACTGAATAAAAAATATCTTAAGCTTCCACAGCTGAATTTCAAAAAATAATATCAGAATAGTTTTTAAATTATTTCAGTTTCAATAGAAAACTGCATTTCGTTGTGGAACTCATGCATGTGCGCTGGCAAATCAATCTTCTTTTAGCTATCAAGGATAGATTTTTTTTCTATATATATATAAACCTGTCAGATACATGAAACTTGATTTAGTGGCAATGCAAAGAGCTACAAAAAAAAGTTATGATTAATGGTTAAAACTTTGACGTTAGTAAGAAATGAGAATTTAAAGGTAACATAAAATAGAATTGCAAAAGAAACTGTAGTTTGAATATATTTTAGCAACAGATAAAATGGATTAAGGCCAAAAAATATTTCGTGGCAGATAAAATTGCGCAAAAATATTCGACTAAATCTTGAAATGCTTTTTCTATTTAACAAGACACAGCAGTTGTATTAACAGAGCGTTAAATCTCAAAATTTCTTTCTTTTTTTTATAGCTGCAGAAAGAAAAATAATTCATCTGCATGATTTTTTTGTTGCCGTTGCTTTTAGTTGAAAATGTTCTGATTTTGCTCTGGGCTGGTTACTGCTTCATTAAACTTGGAGGTGTAAAGATTTCATTAAACGCGTTATGGCGTTTTAACTTTTTTGTTTGTTATTATAAAAAAAAAACTTTCGTAAAGGAATTTATTCTTTAAAGGAGAGAACTAAGAAAATAATAAATAAGAAATTCATTTTATATATTTTAAAGAAATCATTAACTCTATTAAAAATCGATTTCATTGTCTATGTTTTAAGTAACGCGGCATGGATCCACACCATGGATAATTTTTTCAATAGGCTGGAAACTCAGGAACTGCAACCTTCTCCATGCAATGCCCTGTGCCGAAACTGTGATGAAATAGTGCCTATTAAATAGGGTGTTATGAGCCGCTCTTTACTGTAGAGTTATTTTTAAATTTTTTTTAATAATGAACAAAACTGTGATGATGTAAAAGTCAGAAAAATTCGATATTGTATCAGTGCGGAATCGAAGATGGGACCTTTGGCTTGAAAATGCAGTTGGAATAAACTTTAGTGATTGTTGCTTTTAATCCTTAGAGAATCGACTTTTTCATATGTTGAGAATTTTGTATATCCGTAAAACTCATTCATGATATGACGTGTTAAAATCAGAAATTTTATGGTCTGATTAAGAGTGTCCAATCCCATATTGAGTGTCTTTTCCATTATAATCTCTGCTACAGCATGTGTGGAACTGAATTAAAAAATTTGAGAAAATAAATTAAATTATATTTGTAGTACTAAAGAAAATGTATCAGCGATATTTTGATGCGTAAGGAAAATTGCGCTGCGCCACGCATATTCATAAATAAATATTCTACCAGCGATGTGTCTGAAATTGTACAGTGTCGCAAAATTATTCATTCAACTTTGGTTTTGAATAATTCTTTTATTTGAATCTCTTATTTGCATTCGTAAAATTTTTAATGTTAATTGAAAAAAAAAAATGGTATCAGTCAAGTGGATATCAGAAGTTTTGATACATTTCGGCGCCCGTTTTATCGCATACTCCTGCTGCATGTTCTCTTTAAAAGCTGCCATAATCTGGAGATTGTTGGCAGAGTCTCTCCGTTTCAAGTAGCGCCAAAGAAAGAAGTCTGGGATAATTAAAATGGACGATCTGTTGGCCAAGTCAAATCGCCAACATGGGTGATCACGCGACCAGCAAATGATTTCTTTACATTATCCACTGTGGCAGTTTGTTTGCGGTTACTCATTCAATTCCAGCAGTAAGAAGACGCTTAACATGCCCCTGCAAGTGTATTGCCCATGACGATCTCAAAAAGTACAGTCTAATCACTCCTCCCGCATGAACACCGGATACTATAGTAGTCTGGAGTAAATCTAAAGGCTCTCCGTGTAGCACACGCGGATTATCAGTACCACAGAAACGAAGATATTGTTTTTTTTTTGACGTAACCGCTTATTTTGAAAACACGCCAAATGGCTTATAATGATTTAGGACTCAAAATCCTCCGATTATTGGTTAATAAAATCGACACAATTATTCCACGTCCCTGCGTAATATTGCGGTCCATTGTTTATCGGTTTGTAATCTGTCTTATTCACTAATTTATAACATGATTGATGAAAAACGTCATATGTAAATGCCTTTAGATCTTAAGCACAATGACCATCTTAAGATCATTCATTTAGCGTCACCCCGTACTTTTGACTTTGAAAATTATTCACATATTCGTTAGAGTATTTCTTCTTAAACTTATTTTAACAGCATTAAAATTATATATCGTGTCCAAATATTAATCGTCTACTTTTGAAATTTATTGTTAGATTATTATAGGATCACACTGACGCTATTTTTAGAAAGTATGCGGGGTTTAAATGGGTCCAGCTATTCGCTCTCAGCTGCATAAACTTTATTTTCATCAGCTTCAACAAAATTATACTTTCAAAATCTACCAACAGTTTTCAGCTCTACTTTTATATTAAAATTATGTTAAAATAAGCATCATGTATTGAATTACTTTCCATTTATGCTGTTAATCATGCCACTGAAGGACCGTGATACATGCACTTGTGCGGCAACTGGAAGCATTTTCATACAACAACCGCATACACCCAACCATCCAACCTTATATGTTTAGTAGAGTCTAAAGGAAAAACAAAAAACCATCTAATAAATTTATTAATAATGAAAATGTATTTTGCAATTCATAATTATTTAATATGAATTAAAATTATGATTTTCACCGCAGTATCACCGCAGGAAAAAAATCAATTTGCATAAATTGTTTGCATGCGCATTCATTGATAATATATATAAATAAATACGCGGCCACAAAATAGTTGAAAGTTTATTTGCGGAAATATTTCATTATTCCTCTTTATTATTTATGTGTTTGTTTATGTCTTTGGTTGAATTTCATTTGCCGCTCATGCCACGCTGCACGCTAAATGGGAATTTTTGTTCATGAAGGATATACATTTTTAACCGAAAAAAAATTTTTAACTCTCCCCCATTTAAAATGAGTAATTTTGGCCAAAAAAAGTGTTTAAGTCAAAAAGAAAAAAAAAATCATGAAGCTAAAATTCTCAAAAGAATATCGCACAGCACGATACACCGGAGACCAATTACAAGATTAACACGCTGTTAATAGTCAACCACATTGAATGAATGTGTACTGCAGCCAGCAGACGCACATGACTACAACGACCGACTACCTTCGGATGAGATTTTTGCTCTCAATCCAAATAACTGTGGAAAATAAACCGAAAACAGAAACACCAAATGACCCAACACATTTAGACAAACATTTATTTTTTGTATTTATTGTGAGGAAAAATAAAATTAAAGCACTTGTTTAAGGGAAGCGAGCAAAAAAAAAAAAAAAGTTAAGAATCCAAGGCAACTAATAACATCTCGAAATTGATAAAAAAAAAGCGAGATGAATATCTAAGGAAACAAGGAAAAAATCTGAAGTATCATTTACCCCCGAAATACAAAAAACAATTTTATTTAATAAAGATTTCCGTAATTTCCAAGTAACAAAATTTAATCAAATAAAAGGGAAGGAAATTTTAATAGACTCCTTTCAGAACTTTTAAAATCCGGGAGCTTACAAATTAATACATAAACAATTTCAAAAATTTATACCACAAGTTCACAAATTAAGTGGCTCTTCCGTGACGTAGAAAGAAATCTATATATTTCATCAATCAATCAATTTATTACTGAACAGTGTTTCTTATTCAAACGGTTTTTCATAATCTGGAAATTATTTTATATGACAAACAAAACGGCCTTCCCAATAAGTTTACGATACTTTTAAACATACAATATTTTATTCAATTTAGTTTTTAAGTACGGTCTCAATCAGTACAAAATGATCATGGTGACCTGCAGTCGACCTCGATTGAGTTTCTTTATGATTTACACTTCAAATCATTCACTGTCAGTTTTTCTGCTATTTTGATAGATGATTGAGGTTGAACTTGGCTCACATTTCATTGTACCAACTATGTACTCGTCTATTTAATATTTTATTCGATATAAACTCGTTAAATAAATGTATCCCAGTTAATAGTGGAGAGATATATACGTTTGACCGCGATATTGCCATATCACAAATTAAAAAAAAAGCGCCAAATGTACAGTAAAAACGGTAAAATGGTAAGAATTAAGATTGAACTTGTTTTACATTTTGTTGTACTAACATCTAATTAACATTTTATTTAATATAAACTCGTATACTAATTGTAACCCAATTAACAATGAAGAGATTTAGGCGTTTGGCTTCAGTGTTGCCATATTGGAATTGAAGAAAGTTAAAATAAAAAACGGTAGAACGCTAAAAATCAAGGTTGAACTCACATTTCATTGCACCAACGTCTACTTAACATTTCATTCAATATAAACTCGTTAAATAAATGTATCGCAGTTAAAAGTTGGGGGTTATTTAAGTTTGGCCTCGGTGTTGCCATATTACAAATGATTTAAGCGTTAAGTGACCAGTAAAAACGGTAAAACGTTTAAAATTAAGGTTTAATTTCGTTTAAATATTGTTGTTCTAAAGTTCACTTAACATTTCGGTTTAATAGAAACTCGTATAATAATTGTAACCCAATTAATAGTGAAGAGATATATGTAGGCGTTTGGCTTCAGTGTTGCCATATTGGAAATGAAGAAAGTTAAAATAAAAAACGGTAGAACGTTAAAAATCAAGGTAGAACTTGGTTCATATTTCATTGTATTAACGTCCACTTAACATTTTATTCAATGAATGGATGTAACCCAGGTAATAGTTCAGTGTTGCCTTATTATCAATTAAGAAAAGCGCCAAATGTACAGTAATAATGATAAAACGTTTAGAATTAAAATTGAACTTGGCTCACTACTAACGTCTACCTAATATTTTTTTCAAAATTAACTCGTATGGCATTTTATTTTATGACATTTATGAAATATATTGATCTTGACGTTTGGCTTCAGTGTTGCCATATAACAAATTAAGAAAAGCGCCAAGTGTAAAGCGAAAAAGAGTAAAACTTTAAAAAGCGGATAAAAAGCACAAACAAACAAAAAGTAGAATACTAACCTCGATTTCGAAAATACTTGGATTTATTAATAAAATTTTCCCATTAAAACCTCTGTGTCTTATTTTGTCATGGTTACCCAGTTTAAGAAAGTCATCCACTTGATACGTTAATTCAAATGTTTTTATGGCTTTAATTTTTTTAAGTAAAGAAGTAGAAAATATTAAACACTCACACGATATAACGCATGGAACCGTAAAGAATAAAAAACTAGTTTTTGTATTTTTTGATGATTCGTTATGTCGTATTTTATGGGATGGCTTGTTCGATAGCAGAAGATATATGTATATTGTTTGTTTGTGTATTTATGAAAACAAACTAATTTCGATACACATAATTCGACATTATGAAAAGCAGCCTCCAAATATTTATAATTGAGGAATGTTGAGCAAACTAAACCCAATTTAAACGCGTAAATAATCAAAAAGTTTGTTTAAAGTTTATTTAATAAAACATGGCAGCGGTGCAGATCGCAACCGCAACTATTTACATAAAAACTGTTCTTGGTTTTCACAAGCAAAAAGGAGAGAATGAATATTAAACCAAAACAGAAGAAGGCAAATGGGTTATCGTTCCAGCCATTCCCACAAAAAACAAAAGTCATTATTTATAAAAAAAATACAAACACAAGTCTGTCACTGTCTCGAACACCGACGACTCTCATAACCATTAACCTTTTTTTACTTCTCCAATTTAAAAATTTTAAAACTTAAAATATGTGAAGTGAGTGCTTTATGATTTATTTGAATTGATAAAATATGTTTTCCTTGGTATTATCGTTTAGTGTTTGTGTTGTTACATCCACAAACTCAATTTAAATTATATTTTTGAATAAACAACAATTAATTTCATGTTCATTTAATATTTTGCTTCTCTGAAACACCCAGACCCATCATTAAGTATTTGCTTAATGGTAATAGTGCACCATTATCTATCCCTGTTTTGTTTTTTTGTATTCGTTATGTATTTAAGTGTTTAAAATTCGAGCACTTTCAGTTATACACGAGTGTGTACGTTGGACTGTACCAGATAATAAACCATTTCAATGCAGGTTTAATAATTCTTTTTATATATTTTTGTGGTTAAATAAATAAAGTTTCGTAGTTATAATTATGAAAAATGTGATTAATGTTTATAGATAAGAAACAACTTCCTTTTCAATTACAATTTTGAAAGCCTATTTCTTAAATGTGTGAATACTTTAATTGTATAAACAAACATTTCTCTTCTTGATTTCTGCTCTTTTTTCTTTACTGATACATTTGAAACTGCATTTCAACCGCTATTTAAAGTGAATACGATTTTTGCAAGAAATAAGGAGCATTTCAAAAAAATGTTCGTACTCCCTACTTTCGATTAGCGTTTTGTATCAACACTTTTCTGAAAATCGCCTCTTATCAAAGTGATTTGAAATCAAGAGAAATGTGTGTTGTGTTCGGAATTCGTGATTTCAAAGCATTCAGTTACATACGCAAACTTTTCGAAACACTTCCCTATTTCTTCGACTTTTCTATTGTGAATGTTAGAAAAAAAATTAGTTCAGTAACTTGCTGAATGCATTATTTATTGACTTATTTTGCAATGGATTATTTTATCGAAAACAAATACTTCACAATTAAGAAAACTTCAATACCCTTCATCTGAAAAAAAATTGCTTCTTGTGCTTCTCGTTGTGATACCAGGCTTCTTCTTAATTGTTTACTCGTTTAATAATTAAAAGAAACCACGGGGCATTTAATTTTTTCTTCAACAAGTTGTAGAACAATACGAATAAAAAATTTGTTGTTCCCTTGTCTCTTCGACTATTGAAAAATCATATCGAAAAATGTAATAGGAGTGAGATTTACAGAACACCAGAAAATCATACGTGTGTCTTGAAAGGACGCGTGATTCCCAATAACTGTGTGTGGTCACAATTTCAGCAGTTTAGCAAGATACACTAAATTTGTGAGAGTCATAAAACTTAAAAACTTTTCGCAGACTTTCCACTCTCAAAAAAAAATGGGAACAAGGAATTTGAGAATGCACTCTGGCTACCCACGATTAATCTTGAGCAGATGGTGAACGCCATTGACACCATTCCTGTGCAATTTTCATGCGGCACACAATTTTACATAAATTCAAAATTTGTGTAACTGATTTTTTCAGCACATTCTTCGGGTCTGATATCTCCTAAAAACGCTTGCCACGAGCGAACCGATACGCCGTCATCGTCAGTAACTTCTCTAATAGTAATTCGATGATTCGTCATAACAATTTTGTTCACTTTCTCAAGATTTTAATCAATTGCTGATGTACTGGGACGGCCAGGACGAGCATCGTCATTAACATCTTCTCGATGTTTTGTGGAAAGAACTTTTTGGAACAGAGTACAAAATATCAAATTGCTTTTTAACTCTTACTTCCATTTTTTTTCACAAAATTTTATTAAAATAGTTTTTCCTACTGTATTCGACTTCAGAAACTCGCTGAACATCTAAAATATATATAAATCGCCAAAAAAAATTTTAACATGCCTCGTAAGAATATATTTGACATAATTTCAGATGATGTCAGTTGTACACATACGGCAACTTTTAACTTCCAATACAAATTTGTAAAGTTGGCGCAAAAACAAAATTATTCCGTACTTAAAGAAAGTTCAAGTTGTCCGAATATCTTAGAAAAATATTTAGTACTGACCAGCATTTCACTGGGGATAATGCAAATCAAGGATCCTTTACTAAAATGAATAAGGATATTATTTCAAACTTCCACTTTAATAAGTAAAAAGTCTAAATAAATATCAAATTCATAAGAACTGAAATAGAAAAAGTGACCACCTTTTTCTATTTTATTTTCTTTCGTTTTTAATAACCAATAAATTTTTTGCCAGTGCATTTCTTCTTTTGCTCCACTGTAATAATGTATTTACAAATTATTTTTATTGAAATTATAATTTTAATTTATTTGTTGTGTTGTCAAGAACAGAAATTTTATAATTTTCTTCTTCAGATATTTAGTATTTCTTTTAATATGTTAAATAACATCACGACTTAATAAATTAAATTAGGCTAAACATTTATTTTCTAAATAAAATGCCGCCAAAAAAATCTAAACCAAAATCTAAAGCCGTTAAGGAAACTTTCGTTCAAAGAAAAGTCTATGAGTTTCTAAGAGCAGAACATATAACAGCAAAAGAACAGAAACGTGAAAATCATTTAAAAAATTTAAAAGACTCTCGCAACTACGTAAAAGGTAAAGTTTTCTATCGCCATAAATAAACGTATTCACATGAAAACACCACAATTCCTTTCTTATCAGAATCATGGTCAGAAGTTGCACAACTGCAGGATAACCAACTAATTGATAAAAAATGGCAGGAATATGTCAACTGTAGTCCTTATCCAAAGCCTTACATACCTCCCGATATACGTTTGCTAATAGAGAAACTGAAATATTTTGAAAAGATTTCAACTGATCACGACACCATGAGCTGGAGGCTGCAAATCAATGATCGTAGTATTCTTACACAAGACTTTTCGCAAGAAGATCTCACACACTCTACACTAAAACGTGAGAAAAGAACATCTTTCGGTTCAGTGTACGAAAGAGACGTAAACTTTTGTCTGGAAATGTTGCGGCGTATCGATGACTTTTTGCAAAATGCAACAGAAGTGGATCAATGCGATGTGGTCAAATTGAATGATATAAAGAAATTGCGGACCTCTCTACAACAGGAGATAATCAATTTTATAAATCGCTTTACGTATCATATTTTGTCCTCCGAAGAGACTCATGTGAAGTACGACTGCTAAAGTCTAATCGTTTTTAGAATTGATTAACATTTCGTTTGTTTAGTTCTGTAGATGCACTCACTTGCGACTACTCTTTTCAATCCAACCATTTTCAAATGCATATCTGGGCACTACAAAATGTCCCAATACGATTCCAATATTTAGAGTGAGTATTTGAAAAAGTTTTTATTTTGTAAGTCCCCGTTCACACACATCAAGTTTGACTCATCAAGTCTTGAGTTTATAGGAGAAAGGGGAGAAGAGAATGGAAAGAGGTACAAACTTGACTGTACCATCAAGTTTAGTAAACTTGACACTTAAAGTTGGCTGCAGAACATCAAAAAGCACATCAAGTTGAAAGCAGAGACAATGAAACTTGATGAAACAAAATATTCGTGTATGAACGTAAATGCAGGTTGAAAACAAAATTGAAGGAAAAGTGATCAAGAAAACCTGATGTGTGTAAAAGGGGACTAAATAATCTTTTTAATTTCTAAGTACTTAAAATTGTTACTCTGTGATATAAAATAGTTTAAAAGGGAGGAAAATCAAAAGTTAAGTACTCCCTTTGACATGATGTGACGTCGAAAAATAGTTATAGAATAAGCGGGCAAATTTTGAAAATGCTTGAAATAGCAGAGAATTCAATTCCGAGAAAACGAAAATCGATTAACTTTCTCAGAAATGAAATATGAAGAGTTCTTTAAAGCAAATTTTTTAATGAAAATTATGAACATCAAGTCCACATATTTTTTATGTATACGACAGGACAGTAAATAACTTGACTAACTATTGTCGAATTTCTTCTCTTCTCACATTACGGAAGAAATGAAAGTCAGAGGCGGCTCAATAAATCTTTAACTTTAAATCAGAAACACTATTTCTTGTCATATTCCTTATCAACTTCTCATCTTGGCTAACTTTTGTCCAATTTTGTGTGCTTCCAATCTGTTTTCTTCGGTATTAACGCCATCCCTTCCTTTGTAGTTCTGGCATAATTCGCTTCATTTCTAGAGGTCATTCTCTGAGTGCTGGTCCAGCACGAAAAAAAAGGTTTTTTTATTTATTGCATTCACATAAGGGGTCCCTTGTCAAACGACTTCATCATTGAAGTCAATTTTCGATAGAGTCACTTTCATTTGAGTTTGTAAACAGTAAAGAGCCATTTGGTTGTAAATATTTCAAATAGGGCAAATTAATAAGCGATTCGTAGGATAGTCCTTGTAGTTTTGTATTAGAAAGCGCACATAACTGCGTGTCTCGCAAATTTTTCTCGAACAAATTCGATCTTGTTTGTTAAATTCCGTTTTAGCGGTCCAATAACCTTACATAAATATATCCCATTAACTGTTTTAACTTTTTGATGTGAGTCAATGTGTATCAACAAAATGGTCTTCATAATTTTATTCCCTGAAAAACCCACATGGGTTTTCTTTAGCGAAAATATTTCGCTTAGTTTTGTGGCGGGCCCACATTTACTTTATGGTTGTGAAGGAGTCGAGGACTCGACAAATTTAGTCATGTTGTAGATGAACAACTTGAAACACTCCCTTGAAGATGTTACTTGATCGGGATTGTGGTAGATTTTTGTCAAAAAAGGCACCCAGATTGCGATAAGGTTTCTCATACCTGACTGGGCTGTGAGATAAAGTAAAGACTTCCACAATGTCGTGCACTTTCAATATCCGATTAGCCAACTTAATGTTGTTTAATTTATATATCAGGGAATTGTTGTTTAACATTTTAAAGTAATTTTAATCGTGCTGAGGCTTTTTTTAATAAAAAAAAAATCAAAACAGTTATGGACTTTTTAATAATAAAATTGGTAATAATAGAAACTGTTATCACATTCAACTGAGCCACCTAAAAAGTCGTAATAAGTAAAACTGCACATGAGTTCTGAGGGTGAAAGTGTAGCGCCTTTTGAAAACACTTTTTCTGCTTTGCTGCATAATTTGATTACATAAATTTGATGTTGACTTTCCCTTGTACTTCGGATAATTATCATGTCTCTTTGAATTAAAAACATTTTTCAAACAATTAACCTATGAAATTAAATTTAACATGTAGAAGCATTTTAAAGGGTTACCATTCTCATTTTATATTCCCCTTTATTCTGCAACTAATTGTCAACGTCACCTCATGGTGACTATGGCAAAAGAAAAATTCGTTCTAAACAGCCTCTGATTGTTTTAGAAACTGACATGATTTTTGGTAAAAGCAGTCAATTGCTGAAGATAAAAAGCGTATTGGACTGTAGTTACGTTGACAAACAGTTGCGGAATAGGGGCGATTGTTTTAAATTTCTACTGAGGGAACGTGAACTTCCAATAATTATTTTAAAATATTACAACTGTGAACTTTTAGAATTCGCCTCTGGTATAGAGATCCCAGATTTAGCGTTAGTGCAAGCGCATTGAGTGTATTCTCTTGTTTTAAATTCCGATACTTTTCCTTAAACAATGAGCACATTATATTGACGCTTCTCCATTTTCGCCTCCAATCACGGAGTAACTTGCAACCACTAACACAAACTCAATGACGCATTTGCTGTAAGTTAGAGACCAGGAGCAGTATTGCCCTTTCAATTAAAGGGCAAGAAGTTTATGAACTCGTACGTATAGCTCACGTTTAATAAATGAATTGTTTAAACGATTGAAAAAAAATAAATAAATAAAGTTTGTTTCAAAAGGCTACCGCAACACCTCGTACTACCGCTTTTCTTATACAATCATACGTTGAATAAAACATGTATGAGAAAAGGAATTTGATATTCGTCACACGTATTTCGAATTAAATGACAATTAACGAATTCCGTTCTGCTTTAATAAATTTAAATCTTTCTTTACATAAAAACATGAAATGTTGTTGACTGAATCTGTTTCAAAACGAACTTATAGAAGCCCACGTTTTAAGGCAAATTTACATGCGATCGATGCCATGCTCAGTATACCCACATCAATAATGAAAGAGAATTTCGTCATTCGTGCCTTGCACATGAACTTTGATCATTTTAGCGACAATGATCAAGTATTTTACAATAAAACTGAAGTAACACCGAGTGCCGAAATTTATGCGGTCACAGATTTAACCGAGTGCCTAAATAATGAGTGGTTAATGCAAATGGAAATAATGAATCGCGTACGCAATGAATTGATACAAACGCGCCAGAAGTACGAAGAAAACATGCAGCTATTTAAAGTTGCAGAAGCCAAAAAGAAAAAGAAACGGAAAGAAGAAGAACTTACAAAAATGGCTCATAGAAACGCGCTTAGATTAATGAATCTGACCTCAGAACCTGTTGTAATAGAGGAGGACATGTTTCCCGATATTCGAGAAGACTTTCTAGAAGAGGAACAGAGGCAGTATGAAAACTATTTGTACAACATGTATTCTCCTGCAAACCTGAACTTAAAAGCCCATGAGGTATTTTCTGCAACTAAATGTTTGATTGAGAAACTTTCATTATTTTTCTATTAGATAAATCTGAAAAAGTACTTTATTTTGGGCGGTATATATCAGTTTTATCAAATTCAAAAACCTCTACATACCGATTTTAACAATATCAATATGACATGGCATTTGAATAATTCGCAACTCGTTGTTGTGGAAGAATTAGAAATACCATTGGATAGCCTGCCCCTCCCCAGAAGATCTACATTTTACCAACGAGAGCCGAGAAGAACTCTTACAGCCACAATAACCGAAACAAGTAATGAACCTGATCCTGAATGCCCCTGGTTTATTTTGACTATACAATTGCCGGAGCAGCTGTGTCATTGGGGTCAACCTGTGGTGTGTCAGTACGAAAAACTGACTAAAAGGAAAACTATCCCCCAACTCTTAGAAACTGATAAAGAACCCTCGATTTTGGAGAATTCAAGGATGTCCAACAACTATTTGCCTTTTCTGAGACCACAAAATGAAGGATTAACCGATTCCATACTAAATTTACAGCATCCTTCAAAGGATAGTTTTTTTCGCACCTCCATTTCCAAGATACATGTTAGTGAGGAGCACGCTCCTTTGCAGGAAGATGTTTACGGGCTGAAAGATGTTTTAAATATCGCCGATTTCTATTTAAATTCAAATCTCAGTAAAGACCAAGTCACACAGATACAGCGATACGTTTTACCTCGCATGATTTCGTCCTTTAAGTTTCACAAAGAAATTCAAGAATATGACTCAAGAGCAATTCGAAGGAGAGGTAAATCTAAAGCAAGAAGGATAAGACGCAAACGTTTTGATGAACAAATCGACCAAACCGCTGACAGTAAACATCAGTTTGCATTTGGTCCAGTGCAAAATAATGCCGAACGATTAATACCGATCTATCCACGAGATGAACCGCTACGCCTTCTTCAACTGCAGACTAATGAAATGGAAATAAATCTCATAAAAGAGGGAATGAAAACGTTTGCTCAATTAGTTAAATTATTAAATTTTATTAAATGGTGGCACAAAGTTCAAGTGCGAAAGATAATAGATTTGAAGCCTTTCGAATCGAGTTATCCGATTGTCAACAAACGTTTTCAAGAGAAGACAAAGCAGAACTTGAAACCATTTCTCTCTGCTGCATCCATGGCTTCGTCCACTCGTTCTAGAAGTCACTTCAAAATTGCAAACAACAAAAGTCTTAATAAGAAATCAACTACCTCGAAAACTACAATTGCTGAACCGTCAACTGACAAGCTGGATACGATGTCCATGGGAGATTTCGCTTCTTTCAAAGATTCTGTTTCTAAAACTTTCTCATTTAATGGCGATCTTGTCGAAGGGGATAATGAAAACGAAGGAGATATTGAAAACGTACTTCAAACATATTCTTGCTCCCGTTGGACAACTCGGCATATATTGAAATCGGAATTTAATAGAGACAAGCACACGGTTGTCGTACAAACAAATCGCTTGGGTAAGATTTAGAAAGACTTTCCGAAGTTCATGCGAAATACTCTTGCAATTCACTCTTCACAAAGATATTGTTGTTGCAATTAATTGCTGGTTGTGTCAGTTCATCAGTAGTGTTTCCACGAACTGGGTTTGCCTTGAACTTCGAAAGGTTTTTGGCCGTCCTGCCTTAAATTTTATTTGCAAACACGCCGGTTTTGAATACGGGGCATCTTCACGCCGCATACTCTCTTAACCGGTTCGTTTAAGTGGGATGATGGAAAAGTATTTCAAATTTCTCTAACGAATACGTAATTAAGATTTTGACTATTTAACTCTTCCATTTCATTTAGATCGTGCTGATTTTTCCTCTCTCAAACTTCAAAAGAATTTAAACGTTTTTTTAATATGCTCTTTATGCGTAATTCACTAGGATTAATGCCGATCACTAGGGAAACTTTACAGCAAATCGCCAAATATTTTTTATATTATTTTACTTTTTATTCTAAATTGGCTGAGTTTTCTCCAACTCCAATTGTAGTTGTAGGACATTAAGAAAACAACAATAATGCGAAAACAATAATTTATAAATAAATTTATATGTATTTGCGAATTGTCAATTGAATTTAATTTCAATAGTTCCGAATCGTTTTTTTCTGAATTTCTTTACTTATTTTTATGAAGGAATTTTCGCCTTGGCCTTTCCAAAGTATGAACACTTTCCCTTCAAATTTTGGAAAATGGAACCCAGTGAAATTCAGTAAGTCCATACGTTTTTACAACAAGTCCCACTTAATTTATTAAGCAATTCTTTTTAGCCCAAACGATGAAATAGTTTTCACATTAGAAACTCAACATGTCACATGCATTTTATACATCAACGAGAATGGAATAAAATGTCGTGTAACGGAAACTACAAAGAAATTTACGAGAAAGACCAAAATCTATTTAACAATTGACGAGCCCATAACAAACTTGAAGGAATTGAAGAAAATATTGAGAGAAAATAACTTAAATATATTCGCTGATGTAGATGCCAAATTTTATATAGAAAATGGTTGGTGGTTAATAGCGAACGCATTGAAAAAATATAAATTTCAAAGTAAAAAAAAGCGAAATTAAAGTTGTTTAACTACATCTTGAATTTCTTTTTTGCTTGCAAATAGCAAAACTCTTTTCTCTGTGTTCGTATCACATCAAAAATCTTAATACTGAAAGTTTCTGAAATTGTAGGCTATTTTTCTGAAAAGCATTTATCAACTGAACTGCACACATACGACTGCATGGCCACCAATTGCACTCAAATGACCTTCAAGGCTTGTGAATGGAATCGTTTGGCTGAACGGCGTGATATTATTTTGACATTTTTGCAATATCAGTATCCCGAAGAGAATTCTGTGGATGTACGGATAACACCGGAAGAAGCATTTTTTGTCGACATTGATGAAATGTGTTCAGATGATTTGGATAAAATATATTTGAATTTCACTTTGACGTGGAGAAATATTGGCGTAAGCAGCAGCAGACTGAGAGAGAACCTTTTAAAATATTATTACCAAACTGAGTTTTTCAATTGAAAAGTTTTTTATACCCTTCACAAAAATGTGAAAGGGTATATTTAGGTTTGTCATTCCGTGTGTAATTTCTTCGATATCAATATGCGACCCCATAAAGTATATATATTTCGGATCCTTATGAATAGCGATGACGATTGAGCGATGTCCGTCTGGGGGTTTTCCCAAGCCCCCAGAAGAGCTAGAGACTTCGTTCTTGGACTGATCGATTGGAAGTGAGCTAACTTAGAGTGGTATTGAAATTCAGAAAAATCGGAAGGACGGTTCCAGAGCACGGAAGCTTACACCTACTTGACGCAAAATTAACACCAAAAACCGATTATTTTCATGCGTATTTAAAAATTCAACCTATTTCATGCTTTGGGACTCCTCAATTTTCCATTTAAAACTTAAAAAAAAATTCCAGGGATGGGAAATTAAAAATTTTTTTTTGGTACATTCGGTATTTTGTGGTACATATAGTAACTAAAATGTTTAAAAATTTTAAGGTTTTCTTAAATAAAACCATTTTTGGTATCATGAAAATTTGCATCGATTAAAAATAAATTTAAAAATTTAAAGCTCCCATCCAGGGTTCCGAAATTTAAAATTTTTTTATACAATACATAACCAAAAATCAATTAATGTCGTTTTTTTCAAGTTAAAACTAGTTTTTATTTCGGCAAAACTAAATTGGTATTAAAAATTTAAAAAAAATAAAAATTTCGATTCCAGGGTTGGATACTGCAATATTTCGCATAACATGAAAAACGCAACTGAAGTTGTTTTTATTTTTTGCTAACTGAAAAAAGTAGACGTACGTTAGTGAAGGGTATATAAGATTCGGCACAGCCGAATATAGCACTTTTACTTGTTTAAACTATAAAATTCTTTAATGAGTTTTAGATATTTTTGCAGCATTTTTAAGAACTTTATTCGTTAAAAACTCAGTTAATAATCTTAAAACTCCTGATATATAATTATGTGGAAACTAATTTTTATATTTATTTCAGATGTCAAGTGATTTGAATCAGTTAATCAATTCTGTGTATCCCACCGTCAGGGAATTGAAATGTAAAAATGCAAGATTATTAAATTTAGTGCGAAATCTGTTGTATGAAATACGTCCATTAAGTTATTCTTAAATTTATATTTTTCAATATACCAACAAGTAAATAAATAAACCAAAATAATTGCTGGAAAATAGTTTTTCATATTGTTTTCTTCTCTTTTCCAAATAAATGACTTTATTTTTTTATTATGAAATTTTTTGTTGGTTAAATTATTCCATGAATAATTTTCCCCAATTCCATCACGTAAAAAACAAACTTCCTTAGCAGCCACTCACTCACTTATCAGCTGTACAAGCCTGCCTTGTGTGAACGGCCGGCCATTCTCTGTTACTAATTTACCAAAAAGCAAAATGTAATTTAACGAAAAAACGTCACTATTTATAGCAAAAGTTTTTTCTAAATTTATTCCAAGCGTTTGTTTTAGTTGAAAATGCAGACGATTAAATAAATTTAATTTTTGCCGATATAATATTTATATGCTGTAAGTGAAACTCAATTTTGTAAACTAAAAAAATTAAAAACTTTTAATTAAAGTTAGAATGGCATAGAAAATGGTATCAGTAACCACAAAGAAATACTGATGGGCGGGCGTTGCAATCTCTTCGTAGTTTAAACTACAATTAAGAAGTTGTAAGTTGTATTTCAAAAAAAAGAATTATTTTAAATAATCTCTAAATTTTTTTTTAATATCTAACATCTATTTGCTTAATTAAGCGAATAATTAAAGAAAGTTTTAATTCGTATAACTTAAGAAGAATTGTAAAATCTATTTATTAAAACGTTGCCTGGGGTACTTCCAAACAAAAATGCTATTAAAAGTGAGTTTTTTTTAAATTGCACTTTGACAGGCCAGAAAGATTTTAAATATAATTCGAAAAATAGTTTGTCATTTAATCTTTAAATATTATATCTTATATAAAACGTGGCTAGGAGTTATATGGTCCATGCGATCAGTCCTATTTTTAACTAGTTTTTCCTTCTGATCGTATGGCGTTAACGGAATGTTGATTTTAAGCAAGATTCGGTACAGCCGAATGCTGCTTTTTTTTATAATAAATTTCGACAACATGGAAGTGTTGTTCTGGTGTCAAACGATTCATTATGGCTGGCCAAACCAGTATTGCATGGAAATATCAATACAGTTGGACATAATCAGCTGTAAAACCATAATTATTTATATTAAATTAAATTTTGTGGATAAATTGTTCGAAAAATGTTTTTAATATAGAAATATATTTCAAAGCACAGGGGAAATTAAACATCAGTTTTATATATTCAACTGCCTCAGCAAAGCAGAACAGCTGTTTTGGAAAGCCGCTACGCTTTCATCACCAGTACTCATGAGCATTTATATTTATTATCATTTATTAAGTGGCTCAGTTGAATGCGATAACAGTTTCTATTCGTGCCAATTTCGTTATGAAAAAGCATACGAGACCTGTTTCGAACCGATGACAACACACTTTTATTAAGTGCCTGTATTGCCGTTTGATTGTTTTTTTTATATTTTTTAAATCAATGAAAATTTCGAACATTATCGAATGTAGAAATCCGGGCCCTGACTGTTTGGTTATACAACACACATACTCCCTTATTCATAAAAATTATGAGAGGCTTATAAAAGTGTAATGGAGCAAGTTTTTATATGAAATTTGATTTTATTACCCTGTTAGAAGACTCTCATAGTATTTATGAATAAGGGGGATAGTGTTTAACAGTGGTCAGAGTAACATACGTAATTTAATGTTTTTATTTAATTGAAAACAATTGCAGTGAAACCTTTAATATATTGTTAATTAAGCATGTTTATTTTACAGGGCATTTTGCATATCAGGTGGCGACTTGCTTATAAATAATTGAATTTAAAACTTTTCCATTTATGTTTAACTACTTTAATTATCTTTCTAAATTCGTTTTGTCTATCTTTATTAGGTTTTACTAATTTTTGTCTTTTCTTTTATTTTATTTTGCAGGTAAGTCTACTAAATGCTCTCAATCGTTCACATTCTATTGTCTCTTGTAAGTATAATTTTTTTTCCTTGAATTGCAATTTTTTTTTTTTGTTTCAACAAAAATTCTACCTGAAGTTCTCACGTTGATAATGCTTTTGTTTTTCCTGTGCCAGTAATAAACCTAAAAAAAGCTAAAAACATATTCCGATTCATATCTATTTCTTTTGTCAATATTCATTCTTTTTATTATTATTTTGCGATAATGCTTGAATTCGTATGGCTTAAGTACATCCTCTTGCACATGTCTTTTTTTTCCTGTGCTCTTTGGGTTTATAAAATGGGACCTTTTTATCATCAGACATATTTAAAAGTTGGACATGAAGTACAGGTTTTTCAATATTTTCGTTAAACATTTTGTTGAATGGAATCGTTTGGCTGAACGGCGTGATATTATTTTAACATTTTTGCGATATCAGTATTCTGAAGAGAATTCTGTGGAAGTACCCGATAATACCAGAAGAAGCATTTTTTGTCGAAATTCATGAAATGAGTTCAGAGGATTTGGATAAAATATATTTGAATTTCACTTTGACGTAGGGAAATATTGACGTAAGCAGCAGCAGACAGAGAGAGAACCTTTTAAAATTGTATTACCAAACTGAGTTTTTCAATTGAAAAGTTTGTTTAAATAATAAAATTCTTCAATAAATTTTAGAAATTTTTGCTTAATTTTTTTTTTAAATAGCGGCACTCTGCTCTACTACGTATGTTAGGTTGAAGTATTACCATTTCATTAAGAAAAATTTGTGGCACCTTGTCCTTTATGTCATTAAAATAGTCGACAAAATTGATGACTTGCTAATACTAGAATACAGAAGGAAATTACAATATCGACCAAAATTTGTAAATAAATTGTATTGAAATTTTGATATAAAATGCTGTAGTTTGCAAGTGGTTAGAATAACTGAAATTACTTTGAATCGGTCTAGTTTTCTATATATCTCATTTATTTAGAAATTGTTTTGTATGTGAAATATTTTTACCACAACTTATAAAATAAAATATTATTTTAATGATTTATTTGCTAGAAGTTTTATCAATATGGGAATATATAAAATATATAAGGGTGATTCACACCGGCCTTGTTAATTCGTTAGTCGTTATTCGATAGTTTTTTACGTGTATTTTGTTGTTGTAAAATTAACAAATTATCGAACTTCCGAGTAACAAAGTACCAGTCTAACAAGCTTGGTAATTTTCTTGTTACTCGGTAACAAAAAACAACAGCTGTGTTTATTTGTGTTTATATTCTCATTACTGCAAAAAAGGAAAATTTTTGCAAAAGTAAGTAATTTTTCTATTTTTTTTTTAAACAAAATTGTTGCATTCGCTTTGATTATTAACTAATTTTCAGTGGAGCCGCTAAAGAAAATGCGCAAGCGGGGAAAACCGCAAAAGAAATGGAGCGAGAAAGAAAATAGCCTGATTTTGGATTATTTTTGGACAATAAGTGAGCAAATTGAGTTCGGTCCACACGTAGCATTTGACGGAACCGATTATCATCCATTGTAGTTAAAATATCGTCGCACCACTGAATAGATTTTGGAATAATATTTTCCACACCTCTTCGACATGTAAGTACAATGAGCAAGTCATCATATAGCTCGTCAATGGTATCCTCCACCAAATCTTCATCATCACTAAATACGTCTTAAAAGAATTATAAAATTAGTTCCATGTCTTTCTGATTACCTATTTTAAATACTTACCAGTAATAAATTTTATTTCCTCCAAAGAATTTTCAATTAAATTTTTTACTATTTTTGTTTTTGCACTTTCTCAAGGCATTTTTGCTTTTTAATAAATTTAAATCATCTGTTTTGTAGCAAAAGTTACCGCACTACTGAGATAGAACAAAAAGTGTGTTCACAGTAAAGTGTTTCAACAAATTACCAACTAACAAATTACCGGATTAACAGACTCGGTGTGAATACCCCTATAGTTTTATATTCGTGTTAATAATAATTTTGGTAACTAGTAGAAGATACAACCTCGGAGCCGTTTTTTTCTGGAAAATAAAAAACATTTTAATTAATATTTGCCACCACGAACTTAGGCCCAAAATAAAATTACCCTTTAAATGAACAACTCTAGTCGATAATATCATATTCTCAATATATTCAGCCTGATTACGGTTGGGGTTTTTCCCATACATATTCGACAGTTTGTAATAGATTAAAGACAAAAAGCTGAAAATTTCTTTAATCGCTTACAAACTGTAGAGTTTAATGGCGGAAAACGCCAGCCGTAATCAGGCTGATTACATTTTTCCTCAGTTTAGGAGAACTTCCAATATTTAAGGAATTCTTATTTTATATCCCTCTTTTTTCTAGGGCAATAAGAACCCCTATTGCTGGCTCCAGGACGATAATAGCAAGCAATTCATATATATACTACTTACACATACATACATATACATATGCTATTACGAGCATGTACATAAGTATGTATGTATGTATATGTATATTGACATACTCATATAATGAAATGTTGTACATACCCACAATATGTAGTAATATGTATGGAGATGTATTTATGTATATATGTGTGTATTTTTATAAATTTTCTTTTGCAAATATAGATGCCAGCTAACAGATAAAAATTCATTCATGCATAAATATAAACAGAAAACGAACAAAAGGTAGGAATAAAATGTAAGAAATTCATTCAAAAAGATTTACATAAAATGAAATGGAATATTAAAAACCAAAACGGGCAATATGACAACTAATGAAAAGGCGCATTATATTTTTAATATCTCAAAACGATCTAAATAAATGAAAAGACTTATGACAAAATCAACAAAGCAACGTGATAAAGTAAATAGTAGATCTAAAAGTTGGTTATTATACAGATTTCATTTTATTTGCAAAAAGCAGTTGATATACATTTTAAATGGGACTCAACTCATCAAACATAAAATTGTTGAATAGTAAAAAAAAGAAGAAAAATTATAAAGCAAAAAAAGAGACATGAAAGGACTAAAATAGCGGGTCATATTGTTCACACAAAATTGTACAAAAATTTATTTTAAATGCAATGACAAGGGAAAAGGAACTTTTGTACCAAAAGCGGAGTTTCCGAAATTTATTGTTTGTGATTTTTTTTTTTATTATTATAGATTTTTTTAGGACCGGGATACTGGGCCTGGCCCATATTTATGCTTCGCATTGTGGTGAATATATAGGAAAGAAGGTATATTAATACAGTTTGCTGGCCAGAAACAGAAGGAAAAGGGTCTGGCCCACTTGATAGCGGTTGAGAAAAGAGACAATTTGCATGAACCATAGGTTTATTAGCTCTATTATTTCACTTCGCCAGTGAATTTGTAGCTGCGAAACGGGGTGATGTGATATGCTTATTAATGCATGGTTGAATCACTTCCTGTCGATACTGTCTAGTGATTAACACTTCGTCCTCGTCATATAACCAGACCGAAAATAATTAAAACCAACAAACAGTTATATAATAATCAGAAAAACTTGACCCAATATTCTCGACTTGACTCAGTAAAGGATCAAACTCACGATCTTCGTCTTTGTAGACAATTTATTATATATATATATATATAGCCAATTTCATTATACATATATAGTATTATTATGGGAAGTTGCAGCTGCTTAATAATTAATATTCTAGAAAAATCTACTGCACAACAGTAAATAAGTTTATAACTTACAATTCCGTTAATGTAGGTTGCAAACAAGTTTATGAATGTCCGCTGCTAATTAAGAGAGCAATTCAAGGTCATTGATATAATGAAGAAGGAACGTTAATACAATGAAATAATTTCACTGATACATTGACAGGATCATACAAAATTTTTGTTTTGTTTGATAAGATCTCAAGTTAATTAGAAAATGTGTGTGTGTGTGTGTATCTATTATGACACACTTTCATAATATCAAGGAAATCCTGATTGAAATGACAAATAAATTTCATAAATATTATAAAATTCCAAGTTTTTAAATTTGTGTTAATATATTTACTTTTAAAGAATTTAGCACAACACCTAATTGTCTTAAAGAGCAGATCTTTAAATAACTGAATATATATATATATATATATATATATATATATATATATTCAAATAATTAAATATGTTTGTTCATTCACGCTGGCCAAATTTGAGGTTAGAAAGTAAACTGACTGTCAAATAATGAAATGCTAGAAATTTTGCTGTCATTCTTTGCAATTAATTCATTTGATGAAAAGCTAGAAAATTTTAATTGTAAAATGCTTCACTCTTAAACTAAAATTTTAATTGTGAAAATTTATTATTATATGAATTGGCTTTTCGAAAACCCGAGCGGAAACAATGCATTTTCCAGCAAAACTATCTTAAGTGATAAAGACCATTTGCAACTGGCCGCCTCGTTCTTGTGATTTAACGCTGTTTTCTGGGGCTGTTTTAAGGACCGGGCTTATGCTAACAAACCACAAACTTTGAGGTTATGAGCAAAGTTTATTCAGCGCGCTAGATCTTAACATTTACCCGTTCTTATTAAATCCCATATTTGGGAATTTGTAGAAAAAAGGGTGTGCCCTTAACCCAATTACTTTCCTAGCCTCGAATTCGTTCATTCTTTACATAAAGTAATTCCTCAAAAGATGAAAAATGTTGTTATCATATACGTTTATGAAACATTTTGACGAAACTGTACAAAACCCAATGAAGCAATTTAATAAAACCCTTTCATTGGACTTGTGAAATTATCATAGAAAATAATTTACTATTATTAATCAGTACTCATAACTTGGAAAACTATAAGAATCTCTTTATATTGATTCTTGGAACTGGCGTAGAAGCAAATAATAGTACGATTTTGTAAACAAAAAATAGTTTTTAATTATAGTTTGTGTTCCGCTGACAGGTCCTTTTTAATAAAAACTTTGCAATTACAAGCATTAAATTACAAGTATTAAATGCTGATTACAAGCAGCACAGTTATGAAGTCATGGCAAATACTATATTTTATGAAATCGCAGATACAAAATTTAAGCAGTGCCAGATGATGTGGAATTGAAAATAGATAATATTTTTCAAGCGAACGTTTTCATGAAAATTATTTTGGAAATTTCCCAAAACCAAAACGAATACATAGAATAAAAAATTTGTCTAATAGTCTCTTCTTCCATTGAATCCGTTTTAACTATTTAAACATTCTGATGAATAGAAGTGAAACTATTTTCAATAACTGCAGCATATCAAAGCACAGCATGTGTATGTGTGGGTGCATGGGAATTAATATACGAGTATAACGAACTGGTTGGTATGTATTTGCTTAGCAAAAAGGAGTTGATTTAAGATTGTGTGAAAAAGATATGCACGTATTTCAAATTAGTTTCTCTATTCAATTGCTTTTATGATGCAAAAATCTCTTTCAGTCTTCAATATTCCCACGTTAGCTACAAAGCCAGTCAGTTGTTTATCTCAATTCTAAGAAAATTGCTGTATGCCCTTTTCAAGTGTTACAAGCAAAAGCAATTTTCATGTACCGTCTGTATGTATGTATAGTTGTACTAGTTGCTATTGTTGTTTTTGGGTTATAGCAGTTGAAAACTAACACGACCTTTTTGTTTTTGTTGGCTGCTGTAATTGGAGTTTGTGTAGAAAACTAATACTTCTTGTTGATTTAAGTTTAAAGCTTCTTCAATATATCTATTCAAATAGTTTGTGAACTTTGCAAAATTTATATTCACATACTTTATAATGACTAAAATCATGCATGCATGCGCATGAGGCTGCAAAAATATTTTAACCCGTCAGTGGTAATGCTACATATTAACATATTGTTAAGCAGTTCCAAGTTTGGAACTTTTCACTATTTCAAGTGAAAAGCGCCACTTCTTGAGGAAGTAAATTATCAAATCACATGATGGTCAATTTCTTTTAACTTCTAAGAACTGCAGGGCACATTGCATTTGTCCTCGTATATATTTACACACGACATTATTTGCTAGTCGTTTGTTAGCAAAGATATCTTTATTGTTTTCATTTTCATCGTCCAATTTCCACAGCCTCTACGAAAAGACATAAAAAAGCAAATACGACCTACAAAAGAAAAGTAAGAAAAAATAAAACTTGGAAAATAAAGTTTTGAAAAAAGCTAAGTAATTTTTATTTCACTCTTTGTTTATTAGTCTTTGTTAAAAGATTTATAAAACACTTATAAACATAAGCAAACTATTATATCTTGTTTTGTGTTTTTATTTTCCAAATGCTTCGCGGCGCTTAAAACATTTTATATACTCGTACTCTGTAAAAAATTTTACTCCTTTGTCTTTAGTTGTATTAACGTGGTATTAGTATTTCGTTATTTTAAATTTTATAAAAAAAATATTTTTATTAAGTCCAACAATTGTTGGTAAAGTACCAAAAAGTTTCCGAATTCTTTGTGTGGTCCATTGTGTGACTGTCAAAAATACATTCGAGATAATCTGATTTAATTTTGTCTCATTTAGAATTTCTTTTACGCCCCCAAAATCGAAAGTTGCGAATAAAATTCTTTCCTCATTATCAAATTAATACATTTTTGGGAACTGTGGCTTAAACCTCTTTAATCTTAATTTCGTGCTGATTTTTTTTTTGAACCAGCTTCTTCCCAAAATATTATTAAAAAATTCAAGGTTATCAATTGATCAAAAGAATATAAGCATTTAACTGGGGCTAATGCAGATCATCAGGGAACCTATAACCAACATTTATTAGAATACCTTAAAACATTATTTTAAACAACCACTTTAATAAGTGAGAAGTCTAAACAAATATCAAAGTCATAGCAACAATCACTGATCACTTCTCCTTTTTATTTTCTCACGTTTTTATTTCGTTCTACAAAACTACTCTGCCCTAAATTAAATTTCAGCTTATTTTAAAACTCAAATTAGACGTGACATAACCATAACCATAACTAGTAATTCAGCTTGAATAAATCTTATGGGTAACACTGTATTCAATTATATGTGACTCCAAATAAACCATAGAAATCAAGTGCATTTCGGTTTTAGGTTAAGTCTTTATGGTTATAGTGTTATAAATAAGTCACGTCTAATTTAAATTTAAAGACTGTGTCGATTTGCTAAAGAAAATTGGGTCTTAAAACTCCTTTTGCCCGAATACCATTTTACGGTGCATTTGAATAAAAAAGATTTACGCCGATCTATAATGTGCACTCGTATTTAAACAACACAAGTCGTATTTAAACAACACAAAAACAACGAATATGAACAAAAAATTTTTAAGTCTTAGGATCAGAATTGTACTGAATTTACCATCTCTGTTATCTTCTTGAAGGGCTTTAAAGTTTAAAATAAATATTGAAAAAAATTTGCTTTCATTGTAAAACTAGCAGAGGTAACTTTTGTGAAAAATCTATAAAAGGTTTAAGCCTTATTCTTAAACTTATAAGCTGATAATAAGACAAAAGGCTCTCTGCGAAATTTGTCTATGAGCCGCTTATAAGCACAAACTATTTTTGTTTGGTGAATAAGAACTTCTATATATTTATTTCCAACAAAAGTGAGTTGAAATAAATTTTATGTCAAATTTAAATTTCAAAACAGACATCAAATACACATTTGGAGTGTTCACGCTATGTGCTATTTAGTCATATTGTCATACAGTCATAATGTTTTAGACCTGTTTAAAAAAGTTGTTTTTTTGTTGCATACAAAAAAGTCATAAAATAATAGCACTCTTTCATGTTTGTTTTTTTTTTATGTCATAAAATAGCCATAGAGATCAGAGTCGAATGGCTGAAACCCTTTAGGCGAGACGGCGGTAGTATATGTTTGCCGCCGTTACTTACATTTGATTCACGACTAAAAAACGACTAAAAAATTATTCATACCTATATGTCTGTACATTAAATCGCAAAACCTATATATATATAAGACTGAACATATTTTCTGGTTTAACTTACGTTGCTGACAACCATTGAACGTTTTTCCGTATGCCGCCGCAAAAATAATTTATTCAGCTCTTATCAGTGCACCACCTGTTTTAGTTTATACCATACATACAAATTCTTTTAGATATTCTTGTGCACCAGAAGTTAAATTTAAGTTTACTTTCTTCACTTATTTTTTTGGCATTTTCAAACAACTTTATTACAATAGCCTTAACTTAAATTACAAATGCGTTATTATCTTATCAGCTGATCGATGTTTGAAATAGCATACCAAGTTATGACGAGTTTTTCACACTATTCATATATTTCGTGCTATAATTTTATGACTTTATGACTACATTGTGAATCGCCCAATTATTTTTTATAAATATGACAGTTTGTGTTTAAACTTTAAAGCAGTACTTCGAACATTATTTGTTACATGTCTATAGTAAATTTAAAGTACACTTCTTACATTATATTTAGAACTTTTAAAACAGGAATATCTCTTTGACTTTGACAATGAACCATTATAAAGGTTGCTTATTTTGCATATACAATAATATTAAAGAAACACTGCTCCAGATTTCTGATTATAATGTTTGTGCCCAAAACAAAAAAGAAATATATTCAAGTCTAAGAATACGAATATCACAGAATATACAACAACTACAAATGTACCAGCTTGTGTGTGTTTTTTCAAATAAAATGAACTCTCCAGTTATTCGCAACACGTTCTTGGTTTGATTTCTATAAATATCAACTTAAATCAATGATTTGGTTAGGATATTTTTTTACCATACGAGTATTATTATGTGTATTTTTAATAGGGAAAAATGTATTGAAGAGACTTTTTATTTTATTGTTATTTTCTTTTGTATCTTGTATTTCAGGCATATCATACAATATCTTCAAACGTTTTACTTCCATTAGGAGTTTGCATGTGTTAGTTGTGTGTGTACAGAATTTCAACATGGTTTTGGTATAAAAAGCTTGTGTATTTTCAATAAAAAAATATGAAAAAAATATCCCAAATATATTTGTTTACTCAACTTTTTAAAAAGAGATAACCGAAAATTGCTTAAATTTTCATAAATAATATTGGCCCAAACGAAACTTTCATCCAGAAATATTAAAGCCAGTGCTTATGATAGCCTAATAATTTGTTACAACGTTTTACCTTTCATAGGAAAATATTGATTATCAAAATATTTTTCAATACAACAATTAATATTCAAGCTAAAATATTAAAAATTGCTGGTATACCTACAAAATAAGTTTGTTATGAATATTAAAAATCTTATCAACATATCGACTGCCAATCTGCTAAGAGGCAAAGCAAAACTTTCTTTTAACTGGTAAAAAAGGCAATAAATAATACAAAAATCCCAACACTTGCCAGTGATGAAATGTAAATTTTTCTTAAAAGACTACACACAGTCAGTCATTAAATATATTTTATCTAGTGAAATCTTGCCGGAAAAATAAAACCCTTTCGGCTGTGTTTTATCATCACGAAAAATATATTTCCTTCTAACATTGTTTGTGTCTGTGTGTGTGTGTGTTTTTCACTTATTTAGTATTTAAATTAAAAGGCTGTATAAAATAGTGAAATAAATGAAGATTTAATAAAGAAGAAGAAAGATAAATAGCCAACGCTACAAAACAGCTAAAAAATTCGAAAGAGAAAAAAATTATAGGATTATTTATGTGTGTTTTGATATAAAACTTTTGAATATAAACAACAAGTCTTAGTGAAAGAAAATACAAAATTATAGAGATTTTTCAAATAAATAATTCTTAAAAAATGCTTAACTCTCAAGGACTTTAATCTATTGCATATTGTAAAAAAGGCAGTGCACAGAGTTTTGTGCTCGATCCATGATTCGGATTCATAAAGATTGGAATTTAAAAGAAAAATATATTTCTTTCAGTGTGAAACTGGTGAAATATTTACCACTGATAAATGTTTTAAAAACTATATTGTTTAAGTTCACTTATGGAAAAAAAACTTAATCCCATTGATCGATTAGAAAGTTTTTAATTTACAAAAGCAAATTTTTTATGAATAATTTTTTAAATTTAAAGGTCCACCAACTTTACATTAATTATTTAATTTAATTGTGAATGCTGATGTTTGTTTTTGGCCTTAGATGCCATAAACATTGCGCTCTAATAAGACTACGACAGTTTTAACGAGTTCAAAATCCCGGCTCTAGTTTGTGTCATTATAACAACTTCGCCATTGTCATTATGATTCTAAATAAATTTCTTTTCATATAAATCACAGTCTAAATGCTTGAATATAATTGCAAACATAACAATTTTATAAAAATGTTTTGCAACTTTTGAACAGTTAGCACGGAAGTTTGCCAATTCTTTTCTTTGTTTTTCTTCATTTTCCATTTTCAGTTTTGTAACAAAATGGTAAAAGTTAAAATATCCTCTTTTACACCTCATAAACAACAACAACAACAACAACAACAACAACAACAGCAGCAGCATCAAATATAAACAATAAAGTATAAACATCATTTTTTTCCTTCGTCACAGTTATTGTTTTTGTTTCATCGTCTTGCTGCAACTGCTGTTACTGTTTTGAGCCTTGAGGCTACAAGATTGTTAAAACTAAAAATGAAATAATACTTTTGTATCGCAATCAGGAAAAAGTTAAATAAATAAAAGCAAAATGTAAACAATATATATTTACAATAAAAATAATAATAAGTGGGGAATTGAAATTTTATGAAACGCTGTTGTTAGACGTCAACCGTAGCACAAAATATTAAGGACACAAAGTAAAAGAAGGAGTAAAAGCCTTTTTTAAAACCACACGATTGTATACACAGAAAGAAATGCTTATGACCAACAGGAGTTCTTCATGATTATTTTTAGCCATAAAAAAATATTTCTTATATTAAATTTAACTACATATTACAGATATAAATTATATATTCTTTGTGTGCTGGGAACTAATTCTGTGGGCATTCAAACGCATGCCAGCAGAATGTGCTGTTCGGTCGAAATCGGCTACGACTTTAAATCTTGCAATACCTCAGATTTCTTTTAAGTTTCAAACCAGATATTCATAATAAAATAGAATTTAAAAAAATATGTAAATAAAATATTAAATTTCAAGTAAAATAAAAAAGAAATACAGGAAATGGTAAAATCAATTTAAGTTCATAATGTTCCCAATCCTTAAAAGAAATAGATAAACAAAATAGAAGGACTCTTTAAAAGGAATAACAAAACAATTTATCAAATTTTGTCGTTGCCGCTTATTTTTCTCTTTCGACCAATATTGATATTTAAGAATGTATTTAGCTGGTTTATACCCTAAACCGACGATGTCTGGGGGTTTTATTGCAGTGAGTCGTCATTCACTTAAAATTTGAAAAACATTTAAATGTTTAAAATATTGACTACAGCGAATTCAAGAGAAAGAGAAGTCGTTTAAACCATTTCAGTTTTTATCTGTTTTGAGGTTTGACTCTATTTAATTTAATAAAATAATTTTTTTTTTAATTTACTTTTTTATTTGCAAATTCATTTAACTTTCATTTTGTTATAATTATCTGTTTCAATTCCAGACTTTTGTTCTGTTCAGTGCAAACAACTCTGTTTCTTATTTTATATAAATTTCAATTATACTTTGCAAAGTATCGGTGCACAGATGCCAGCGGTATTAAGTCGAATATTATCCGCTACTGTGACTCCTTGTACACGACTAATGCCTTCACATGAGAAGAAACAATGTAGTTAACCACGGAACAATCCTCAGACGAACCGTAATCCTATTCAGTTAACTGAGAACTAGAAGCGAATTAGTGCGAGTGAGACTACATTTGAAAATGGATATCCGACGAGGCTTGATGTTGACTGACCCAGAGCTGCTTAGCAACTGAAATATTGTTTATATAATTATTTGAACCGCTCCTTGCAACACTGTGAGTTCGCTTCAAAGTAAAATGTTTGTAAAAATATTGCGGCTTGACACCATAGATGTCAAAATATTTGCAACAACAGCAAAACAAACTTTATTGCATTAAATTCAAAACTAGCAACAAATAAAGCAAACCCAACCAATAAAAAAAATTATTTGTAAAAAAGAAGCCATTTTTATAGCACAACAAGATGTTGTATATTCTACATTGTAGAATTATACCACAGAGGTACATGCGTATTTACAGTCGTATATGGAATTACATTCGTACATTTTAACAACTTTGTTTAGTAAATATTTCTTTTTTATTCGCCTTTTACCCCAAAGAATTTAAGAACACGTAAAAGTTTAACTTTGTTGACATGAAAATGTTTGTAAATTTGTTACATTTTCGTGTTATAAAATTTGTTAACGTTTGTTCGAATGTGTACAATGAAATACTCATATGACTTTGTGTGCATATACACAGTCTGTACATATTTACACATTCTTTTTTTACAAACAATAAAGCAAAAGTCCAATACAACAAGCAAAAACTTGCCAAACATTGTACGTATCTAAAAGGTTATCCCTTTTTTGGTTTCAAAAATAAACTTAAATAAAATACAGTCTACTTTCATTATAATGTTGGGCCTTGCAATTGTGTACGAAATAAAATAATCCCTTTTTCGATCACTTTTTTCATATGTCGAGCAGTGATTCGGCTATAACTTGGTGAATGTTGGTTTTCAAATGGCCGAACTTTAGAGGGTTGTAGTTGCAAACATGGTTTCAGTTTCTAAAACGTGAAGTCACAAGTTGTGGAACCTTCTCATGCAATAAAGACTAAAGGCCGAGACACATAGAATCCGTCATACGTTATCCGTCGCTTATTTTCAACTGGCAGCTGAGTTAAAATACATGTTCTCTTATGACCTTGATCACATACAATACTTTTCCGTCAGCGCAATGTACAAACTTGGGCAACTTTTAACTTTTGACGTACGTTAAGTACTTGGACAACTTTTCTCTATTTTTTCAATACACGTTCGAGCTTTGTAGAGCAAAATAACAAAAATAAAATAAGCTCAAATATATCGTGTAACTCCATTGAAAATTTGTACTTGAATTAAATTTTATTTAAAAAAATATATTTTTATAAAAATAACTGAGTTTCAATCCTTCACCAAAGTACTCATTGTGCCAACTTTATCCGTCAATGCGTTACTGTCAGCTGAAATAGTCGACGCATAACGTATGACGGATTCTATGTGTCTCAGTCTTGCATTGAAAGACTTGGGCTTGTACTCAATGATTATATCTACGGTGTTATGAATACCCAGCTGGTCTTAATTGGTTACTTAATTGAAATAAGGTCTGCAGCAATTCGTTAAAAATTAAAGAAAATCGTTTCTTAATAAAAACAATACACTATTATAATCTTTATAAATATATTTTTATAAATAAACAATTCAGAAATGTTCTCATCCACGATTTTATTCAAAATTTAAACTCCAGAGAGAGTTGTGAAAAGAACTTGTATTATTGTTGGAGTGGTCAAATAAATAGTGCTGTAAATATCTCGAATAAAAGTAATTTTTTTTTTTGTTTGCTGCAAATAGAATGTTGACGACACAGATTTCAGGACATATATGTAGTTCTCTTTTAACATTATACTCAAAACCAAAACAAATTATAAAGTTTTCTTTTTATTCTGAGTATAAAATTGCGACAAAACGATATCTAGTGACGTCATGGTACCGACAATAGGTTCTTCAAGTTTTTACATGAAATAGAAAAGAAAACAAACCAATTTTTTGTGTCAATTAATATTTTTTGTTTCTTCATATATTTAATTTTACTTGTTCCCGTACTTTAAGAAATTTTATTGCTGAAATGTACCGAAATAGAATAAAAAGTATGGCATCGCAGCTTTTGTTCAGCCCCTTTAAATTTAATGTGTTTAGTTTTCCGTAAGAGATGGGCAAAGAATTTTTGTAATCGCTAAACTTTTAGTTACTTCGTCCTTAAAATGGAGAATATTTAGGCCTCCGTGTAGTGCAATATTTGTTATATAACATGCTTCCCTCTGGCTCTTTGAACAATTTCAGTACATGAATGCCACAACGCCATAATACCCTGTGGCCTTTTTAAAACTGTTAGAGAATTTTAAACTCGATTTTGACCCTTTCGCTTTCCATGCTAGGAACTTTGCCTTAGACCAGTCACATATTTGATTTTGCTAAACTTTAATTAGGCGATGGAGTCAAGAGAAATCAAAATTTAAAACTTTATTCTTTAATATATGCGGGGTGTAAGATATATATGAATGAATGCTCAGCCGGCCTTAACTATTGCTGAGTTAAACTTTACAGACAGATGGGGAATTCAAAATACAAAATGAGAACGCTGCGGATTTGGTAACTTCGGCTTATCCGCTACACTTTCACTGATCTTTTCGCCACTATGATTTTATGGTGATTTGGAGGTGTGACCACATTTGTAGCGCTTCCAGTCTCTTAAAACTTTGGCACAATCTTGCGAATTTCTTGCGCAGTAAATAAATTCAGACGACCATATTCCTTCTTGTAATGGTCAAAAATAGGACACGTTGAAACCACTAAATTTTCATAATTTTTCGCATTCTTCCAATGGAATATGAATATATTCGTAAATGACATATATTTTGGTAAATAAATGACAGCAGCTTTGACACCACTAAATGGATAACCCGTTATGTGCATATGCACACATTTACATAGAGATGCGTTTGCTTGTAGCCACCATCAGGCCAGCAGTGTTATGCATTTAGTGGGAAACCGTATGAAAGTTTTTGTTTTATAATAATAAAAAAAATACTTTTCCTCTTTGCAAATATTCTTTATGGATTTATTATAAATCAGTTTACTATATCGCTTAAACATGAACGAACGAGTGTGTATTTATGCACATAAAATATTAATACACACACACACACTCACATACACAATCAAATGTATGTCTTGTGGCAGAATTTTATTATATTAAATATTGCATACTTCTGAAATGACTACAAAGAGAAACTTTGTCCAGGAATTTATAGAATTCCTTTTTTATATTAAATTTCTAGCGAAATATTTTAAGCTGCTTTAAATATTTGTTTCCATATTTTATTTATTTTATATGTGATACACGTTACAAACACACAATGTAAGTATCATAAATGCATTGGATATTTTGTTTGAACAAATATGAAATCAGGGTTTGTGAATTGTAAAAGGCAACGAAAAGCACTTGGGGGTAATCAAATGGTAGTCGTAAAATCATGTCTTAAAACAATAGTACAACAAAATATGACTGCAGTAAATAAATTCAGCATAATATAGGGTGCTATTCAAATTATGATCATCTGATAGGAAAATAATATATTTTGTAATTACTTGCTATCAAAAAAAAAGAAGTGTTTATTTTTTTAACAAATTCGATTCCAAAAAAAATTCTCTTCATGTAAAAATTGCGTTTTTACTTAAAACTATAAAATACATTTTCGTCTACGGCAAGTGGTAGAACGATCACCGTCTGCCAATTATTTCATTAAAAAAGAAAATATTTCACTTGCACATTTTTAGATATTGTGGTTTTATTATTTTTGCTTATTTTTATGTTTTACAAAATTTAAAAAGCTATTGCTGCCCAATAAAGAGTCAAAATACTTCAAATATACTCAATTATATTTGAACCGAAAACGTTTGTCTTAAGAAACATGAAACAATAAATTCAGTAAAATTTGACATGAAGGAAAATAATCAAACAGCAATACAAGAAGGGTCCTAATAAAAGTCTGTTCCCATCTATTGCTTCATATAGTTCTCGTATACTTTTTTATAATAAAGTTGGTACAAATAGAAACTGTTATCACATTCAACCAAGTCGCCTAAAAATTTGTCATAAATAAAAGTAAATATGAGCATTGATGATTAAAATGTAGTGGCTTTCGAAAACCGCTGTTTTGCTCTGATGTTTAAGTTGAATATATAAAACTAATGTTGATTTTCTCGTATGCTTTGGAATATTTATCATGTCTTTTTGAGTTTATAACATATTTTGAACAATTAGCCTATAAAATAAAATTTAAATTAAAAATTAAATTTAATGTACAGATACCAAAGTGTGAATACTTCTTAATGGTTGTTTTTATTCTTGTATTGCATCTTCGTCTTGGTTAAAGAGTTGCAATCTACTATTTTTTATTATTTTATGACATTTTCATATGCAGCGTTGTTATAAAATATAAATTATTTTTCTTGGACCCAGCATTCTAGGTGCAACCCCAGCATATACGTCGCACTGTGCTAGATCTACAAAGGAGGAGGTCAGATGCAGTCGGATTAGAGATACAAAATTTGTTGTAGATATATTTTAAAATTTTACTTCTGCGGTGAATTTTTCCCGCAGGTAACGACGAAGGCGGGTGTTGTATTCTGTTCGACCAGTGCAATACCTTCCTCATTGAAACAAACCGACAACACCTAACGTTAGTTTTGTTATTTTAGCCTTGTAAATCTGGCTCATATTAAACAACGCATAGTTCGAAATGGTATGAGTGTTACATGGGATTTTTCGAAGCAAATAAATAGTTCAAAATCCTGTAGATATCAAGTCTTAGGTAACACTGTACAACAATATCAAATTGTTTGCAAAATTACAAGGTCCGACCTATAAATTTTGATAGAGGAGACAAAAAAAAAAATAGACACGTGTATCGGCACAAAAAAGACCCATACCTTGAGGAGTTAGAGGATTAAATTTGGTGAACACATTTTATACCTAAAATGCAAGGATCACATTGATTCTTATGCCGACTAACAATTAGAATGTGCCAAAACTGGGAACTTTAATGCCCCCTCAAATGAAATTCAGATGTAAACTTTAAAAACGCCGATACACGTGTCAATTTTTTTTTTTGTCTCCTCCATCAAAATTTATAGGTCGGACCTTGTAATTTTTTTCTGTGTTGTACATTGTAATCGGCATTTGTGCGCTTATTGCTAGTAGCTGATCATTATAAAAAGAACCGATATAATAATCTCTTATCTGGTAAAACCTTTAAAGCAAGAAAACATCGAGGATATGGAGCCCGCATTAAATCATCGTATATGATAACTGCATCTCTCCCATAAGAAACAATAATATTCTAATTTACTTCATAGAAAAGAGAACAGTTAAATTTAGACAGACTGATCTTAAGCAACACTAATTTTAAATCAAACAAAATCAAAGTGAATGTAAATATCGAAATAACCATGAAGATTTTAATATTAAAACACCCCTTTCGAAACAGCATACTGCGCCAACAGATTTTTTTTCTCTTTTGTTCTTTAATATTATCGTTATAAAAAAATTATTAAAATATTTTCAATAAATTCCTGCAATATTAAGCGTTGCAAGAAATACAGCACCACTAAAACTGTGCACTGTGTCACAGGCACATCCAACTCTTGGACAGTGAAATATAGTAGTTTAAAGTCTGGTGTTGCCTGCCTGCTTCCCATATACGCTATCAAATAAAATATATAGAAGAAAAGTTATAGATGTGTGCTGATATGTTGGGACACATGTTATTAAAAATATAAGCTAAAATTCCCTTGGAAATTTTCAAAAGAATCTTCGATGTGAACGCTCATTCATACACACAATTTGCAATATCCTATTCTTTATGCAAGAAAATTCTTTTTCAATAGAAAAAATACTATAAAAAAAAAAATTGTATTAGCAAAAGTGCAGCATATGTCACTGTGTCAACTCAAACGCCTTTTGGCTGACTTTGCTTTTAACTCAACTATACAGCTGCCACATACATGCTCGTATATTTTTATATCACATAAGAATTAGATGAATGTATTCTTCATATAAATTTCAAATGTTTTACTTAGCGCAAAGGTAACGACTGTGCGGTATAGCGTCAAGGACATGCGTTTGTTTTATAAGGAAAACGGCTTTTCTAAAAATTCGAACAATTATCCTGTAGAATCAAATTTAAGATAAAAGTACAAGTTAATGTACAGATGCAAAAGTGTGAATAATTTTTAAAGAGTGTTTTTAGTCTTGAATTGCATATAAGTAACAGCGGCTTTTATATACTATTTTCGTCTTGGTTAAAGAGTTGTAATCTACTATTTTTTATTATTTTATGACATTTTTATTTGCAGCGTTGTTGTAAAATATAAATTCTTTTTCTTTGACCAGCATTCAAGGTATAACCCTTTAAATGCCTTTTAAATGCCTTATAAAGTCGCTCTAATTCTAATTCGATATCGATCGAAATTGCAATACAATTTATTTACGAATTTCGATCGTTAACGAGTGTCGTATATATGTGTGATTCTATGCTTTGGAGCTCCTGGAGCTGAAATACCATTATTTTAATATTATAATCTGCCGATTATCACGTGATTAGTAGTGATTGATGTAGTTCTTGATTATTATGAAAGAATAAAGAACCCAAAATGTTCAGATATATATATATATATATATAATTCGGAATTCTTTTAATAAATAACTTTTTGTTTTATTTTTTTCGTTTACCATATCTCAAGAACCGATCCTGACCCGGTTTACAGTGAAAAAGTATATAATTTTGGTAAATCTGTTTCTTTTAATTTTCTCTTTCTTGATAACTTATAAACATATGACGCAAATATGACCCGGTTTGCAGAGATTGACATGCTTTTTCAATGTCAAGATAAGTGTGCGGAATCCATCGGTAATCCATTTAAAAGTTATTCCAAAAAGCTAATACATAAAAAAGCTTTTCGAGATATCTTGTATATCGAGTATTAAATATTGTGATATAAAAGAACCTCAAAACTGAAACAAATCTATTATTTATTAAAAGAAAAAAAGGTTAAAAAATTATACACAAGAATCATATATTGAAATCTATATTTTCAAATCGGTGTAAATTCAGAGAGAAAGTTACTCTTTTTAAAACGCCAAAGTTTGGTTTGATTCTAGTCAGGTCACCAAAATTTATAAACAGTTTATAATTTATAAATAGGTAACATACATATAGATACACACACACATACATAGAAGCATAGCGATGCTCTCTAAGAAATAGGCACGATCGCCTGCTGGTGACTCCATACGTCGCGATATTATGAGAACCCAATTTTTGTAAAACGGGATAGAACCAAAAATTTTTCGATCTACGAGAAATCTTATTGCAATCTTCGCTAAAGGGTAAAAGTTTTATTAATTTTTTTATAAACATTAATTCTTAATCTGAAATGGAATTCATAAGTGCAATAAGAAGAGAGAGTGACAGAACATTCATTTTCTAAGAACAGAATGACGCTATTTTCGAAATTCGCCACTCTCCCGTCATTGTTACTAATACGCACGTGAATATTTTATCACCAAACGTTACTTAACAAAAATCAAGAATTTATTATAAATGAAATTTATATAGAAAAATTCACGAGAATTAAAAATATATTCATATACAGTAGCATTTAAAAAATTTTACTCGCGAAATCGACTGTGCATAACTTTTCAGAGCGTAACTATATAATTATTTCTTAAGCAACGGATCTTTTCAGTGATAACAGTGGCGATTTGGTTTCTTTTTTTCAATATTCCCAGTGGCTCTGAATTTCTTTCGTAGTTTCAACTAACAAAAAGTGTTACCATTTTCCATAAAAAGCCAGTCTATGTTAGTATTCACTGTTAAACTCGCCGCTGGTAAAGTGTTTATTAAAAGAATATCAAAGCAAAAGATATCATAAGAAATCAGATTACACGGCAGCAGAATATATAAATTTTAAGAAACTTAATTGAGTTTTCACGGTATTACATTCAATGGAGCCATTTCAAAAATAATGAAAAACATACTGAAATTATAAAGACTGCGACGATCCCATAATAATATTTAAAAAAAAGTGTTTTTAATATTTTATTTATTTTGTCAATTTCGAATAGACTCTTAGGAAAGTTAATAAAGTTAATAGCTCTTGTATTATTTTCGACTTTATTTTGATTGGAATTGTTATAAAGATGTCAATCTGAATCAGTGGTCCACATGTAAAAACTATTACTTTTTCATAGGCCGGAAGTTTTCTGGGAAATCAAACACCTTAACTCTTTACAAATTGTTGTCTTTGAGGTAGTGCAGCTACAATCTGCGTGAAGCTGAGAACATACAAGAGTCCTTTCTCATTTATTCTGGCAGTTAAAAATTTACAGTTTAAAATACAATTTTGCTCACAACGAAAGTTACTGTATTTGGTTGCTATGATACAAAATGCCGTGGTTCATTTCTATTCTATTATTTTGTTTTAAGTTAAAACTTTAATTTCCAAGTATGTCCAACTTTTAGTCATAACTTTTTGCAACTTATTCCATTGTATCACAACAAATACTTTATTTAATTGGAGTGCTGCAATTCAATAAGTTCCTCCCAAGCCAAAGTTTTTCATAATTGAATTAAATTTCCTCGTCTATACGCTTATTAGAAACTTGCTGTAGCAGACTTTGCCATATAAGTGCGTAAGGATAAAGTTTTTATATATGCAGGACCACAAATGGTGAGAATTGAACTCAGCCTGCCTGCAACTAAAATAGATTCCCACTGGTGAAATAAATTGTCCATGTGCATGATAAAGGATTTTAAGAATTTATTCCTTTAACAACATAAGACGCGATACGATAAAAAAAAGAGCACAACACGATGCTGCATACATGACATACAAAAAGATATTTAAAAAAAAAAAAAAACCTACAACAGTTTTTAGATAAATCTAATGCTCAGTTGTTGGGTTGCCAGTAACGTTTTCAGTGTTATTCAATGCTCGAATAATGTCAACTTCTGCGACTACGTCTATGATGATGACAACGTCTATTCATTTAACCAATTCCCAGTGTATGTATTCTCGATGCCACACACACACACACACAGACACTTGTGTACATATACATATCAAAACACATGCAAGTGTGTTCTACTATTTATACAAGTGCGCATACGAATGTGCTGTACTGTATGCATAAGAGACATTTGCAACTTACATGCCCACCGTCACACGTTTAACTTTGTAGAATTTATAAATTTTTGTGTTCAACTTCATTTGGGTCTCGCCTCTTTTAGATTTCCCAAATGTCAACATGTTGGAATTTTATAAAACTGAAGCACATATTAAATTCGTGTTGCTCATATTTCTTTTTCATTTTCTTCTTTTCTATTGTACGTTGCTTCCATTTTCTTGCCTCCATTCTAAAATTATGTTTGTCTTCTCTTGTCTTGCCCGTGTTAAGTAGACTACATGCTGAACAATTTCTTATTTTCGGAAATGGAAAGCAATTTCTTTATTATTACGTTTTTCCAGACGCGTGTATGTATGAGTAAATACTCGAATACATTTTAGTATAATTTCTTAGTTGTAGGTTTTTAGTTTCACTGAGAATGGAAAACGAATACAACAAAAGACACGTACTGTACTGGATGAGAGTTTGAAAAATTCCTTTTTGTGTTGGTAGATATAACGTTTTTCTGGTTTTATTTTATTTAAAGAATGTGTGGAGCAATTTGTTAAAAATTAAACAAAATCGTTGCTAAATAAAAACAGTAAACAATAAAAATCTGTATAAATAAATTTGTATAAATAAAGAATTGCAGCAAACAATGTTGCAGAAAAGTTTTCTTCCATAATTTTATTGACCATTTATTTGATTCAAAATTTGAACTCAAGAGAAAGTCGTGAAGAAAACATGTGTCTTTGTTGGAGTGGTCCTCGAATAAAATATATGGCTTTTGTTTATTGAATGTCGACAACACAGAACGAAAGCAATAAATCATTCTGTTCTGAAAATATATTTAAGACAAAAAATAAACTAAAATTTTCTTTTTGTTCTGAGCGTAATATTGCGACAAAACTATGACTTTATGGACCAGGCAGTAGGCTCTACAATTTTCTTTTTTTTTAT
This sequence comes from Linnaemya vulpina, assembly GCA_963675445.1. Classification (NCBI taxonomy): domain Eukaryota; kingdom Metazoa; phylum Arthropoda; class Insecta; order Diptera; family Tachinidae; genus Linnaemya; species Linnaemya vulpina. The sequence goes on along the minus strand of OY776277.1, from coordinate 36,938,532 downwards.
ATGAAATGGAAAGCAAATGAAACAGCGAAGTGGTACGAAGTCAATGGATCTGATAATTTCTATTCGAATACAAACTCTGCTGGACATAAAAAGCTCAAAATAGTTAAAAACACGCACACTAGCAATTGTGCTATGGTTTTATTATGTATATTTCAAGTGCTTTTCTTTTCTTTAATTTATTTTTATAAACAAAAACGTCTGTTATTAATAGTCCAGAGTACAATTTGATGTTTTCATCTCCATGCCGCCTTGCCTGCTGAAATGTTTATAATCCATATAAATCCGTCTGAAAAAAAAATATCTAACAAACATGTGTGATCATCTTGTAAAATGTTTAATAAGCAAAATATTTGAAAATAATAGTAAAATTGTGTTGAATATTAATACAACATCGGCTGAGCATCTATGCGAAACACTGGCTAGGCGTGTCACCACCAGAGAACTGCTAAAATCATGTATATGATTGTTATTAAACTAAAATTTTAATTCAATTTATGTGGCGACTATCAACTTTATTGTAGTAGTCAGTTATCCAAAATATATTTGGGGGACTCTTACTGTAATCGTAAGATCATAAGTTATAAAATAATAGCACAGAAAAATTTACTAGAGTAAACAATACACCACAACTTAGTCGGCTAAATAAATTTGTATGTATAAAACAAAACAGCTGTTGCTGTTTTTTCTGCTGCAAGCAGAATGTTGATAAGATAGAACTTTAGTGGCTCGCCCAAGATAGCAATAGAATCATTCTGTTACGAAAATATATTTATGATAAAAACACATTCAAAGTTTTGTGTTTCTCTTGAATATTAATGCAACATCGTCTGAGAATCTATGCGAAAGACTGGCAAGCCGTGCTACCACTAGAGATCTGCTAAAATCATATATTTCATTGTTATACTCGTAAACTAAAACGAAAAAGATTCAGTAAGTACCAGTTACACAACTTAAAGGAGAAAAGGTTTCCACCTGTGATTTAAGTTTCTTTTACTAATTTTTGTGTTATTAAAATGTGATTAAATGTACAGCAATGAAAGTATAAATATTTGTTTAGCCGGTTTTTATTCGTGAAGAAATATCGGCGGCAAACGTATTTATATATATATTGCCGTCTCACCGAAGAAGTTTCAACCTTTCGTCTCAGATAAGGAGATGTACTTTATGACAAAACAAAAACGTACCAGAAAGAATGGTAGGATTTTATTACTTTTTTGTATGCAGCACAACAACAACTTTTTCAAACTGGTCTAAAATATTATGACTTTGTGACAGTATGACTCAATAGCACACATAGTGAATACCCCAATTATGTATCGCAAGTGGCCACTTACTGATGTTAATTACAGTTGCTAAGTGAAAAATTTTTTGACAACCATTTATTTGTGGGGGGCTGTAACATAAAAAATCCTAAAAGTACGTTCACTTTTATCAAATATCTTCCTAAAAGAGCGTAATCGCAAAAAAAAATATCTTGATTCAGATATACGAGTACATACTACTGATTTACAGACAACTTTTAGGCATTGTCGTGGAAATCGTTATTATTGGAAACTTTTTAACTCAATAAACACTTTTCTTTAGTATATCGCAGTTACGCATTTTTTGGGAAATATTTCCTTGATGTAACATAACATAAGTGTTCTATTTCAAATTTTAAACTACTTCCAATCACTACTTCTTAATAAATAATATGCTAAGAGTAACAAACTATGCATCTCAGGAAAATAAATCAAGCATTCACATAATCGCTTCTACAGTTGCATTTATTTCAACTGTTCATCTTGTGATTTATCGAAAAAGATGAGAGTCTTATCATATATTTGATTGTTTTATTCGTAAACTGAAATTTGAATTCAATTTTATGTGAGTGTTGTAATACGTAAAACCAATTGCCTAACTATTGCGATAGCATTCGGAAGTGGAGTTGTTACCAATAATAGATCCAGTAGTCATATAAAGAAAAAATTCATGGTTGATTAAAATGAATACTATTTCGTTTGAGTATTTATGATTCAGTTATAGTAGGATTTACAGAGTTAAATAGATCAGTGTTGTGTTTCAATAAGTCAGCATTATTTGTAGGTGTGTATGTATTTCAATTTACTATCTTTCGCTTTCAAAGTCGGCATATGAGTAAAATCTAGTGCTGAAGGAAAGAAAATCTCTCTATCTCTCTGTCAAAGGAATCATAGTGGAACTGAATGGAAAATAGCTGCATTGAAACATGAGGCTTAATGACGATTATAATCATAAGAAAATGCTCCTTGTTTCATCAATTTAAAATCTGCAACGAATATGTGTAGCTAAACAGATCTTAACGTGTGAATGCAACAAAAAAAAAAAAAGATAAGATATTTTATGTTGTCTTGCAAGCAGCCAATGCCGTTCTCTGATTACCCCACAAACATCCTAAACATTATTGTCTAGTGATTTTAACCTTTAAGTAATTTAAACATAAAACACATGTTTTCGGTATGGAACATCCTTCTTGTCCGTACTTAAAAGTGGCATTACCTTGGTCATTGTCTGCCAAACGATTTCTTTTACTTGTCTCTTCAATTTCTTTTGTTCTAAAACTCTGTTGACTTTCATATTAGCAGTGACAGTGCGTGTGTGTGTGTGCTGTGTTTAGAACGGTTGCTGGTTAGCCACTTATGGATATTGTGTACTTTTAAACAGGACTATATTAATGGAAAATACTACACGATGGGTTGGGTTATTTGCTGTCGCCGTTCTATTTTTAATAATTTTCCTACTCGCTTTTATTATGTAGTTTGTTTAAGGGCCAGGCACATGACCTTTTTGGACACAACAAATTACATCCACTTACGTGTGACAGATATTGAAATGAATTGAAATATTGAAAAAAATATATATTATATATCGCCTGAAAATAGAAAAATAAAGTTAAAAAATGTTAATGGAAGATCGCTTTGATTCTTTCATATAATTTGTTTGAAAAATTTAATAAAAATTTTTTAAATTATTTCAAATATTTCAACCAACTGTTACAAAAACCTATTTTACCACGTTTTTCTTCATTTGTTTTCTTGCATGTCTGTTCTGGTAGAATTTTGTAGCTGCAGTTCCACGCATTTTTTATTGATGGGGTACGGGCTTGAAATTTGGACTACTGCTCAGATCTAAAAGATAGACAATTCATGCAAATGTGAATAAAAGTTTATATGCAGATCACAAGTAGATTCATACAACAACACAGACGTAATCGGTGAAACAAGCAGAATATATTTGTAAGAACTCAACATTTCTACCACTGAAATTTTTTAAAATTGTCTGTTACTTAAAAGCCTTAACTTTGTGCTGATACGAACAATTGTAGAGATTTATTAAACAGGCCTGCCTTTATTTAACAGAAAAGCATATATTTTATTTTTTTAAAAATATTTTATATATAAATGAATTTTACTGCTTGACATTTTGTCATACTTTAATTATAAAAGAAATCTATAGTTTTCAACAGTTTCAAAACTCCATCAAAGACTTTTCTTATAAACCATTTGAGAACTTTGAAATGATTTTTATAGTTGTATAAAGACGTAGAAAAATAAAATGGTTTCGTATCAAATGAAAATCACATGTTATGATGTGATTTAAAAAAAGTCATTTGTAAACTCTCAAATCGCCTACAAAAAGATAATAATTTTTTATGAATTAGGAATTTTTAACTCCACAAAAACTATAGATATCGATAAGGTTGACAGCCCGGAATGTCCAACAGTTTTAGTTAAGTAAAGGTACGGTCACACTTGACAAACATTTGCCCAAACAAGCGTAACCACTAAACACTTAATAAAATATATTGATTCAGATGTATGTTTTTTAAGTAAAAGGGTTTCATACGTAACTAAAAAGCAGTGTCATGGAACCCAATATTATTTGGCCCATAATGTTTAGCTCAATGTTAACTTGTCTGAATTGAAATACTTTTCATTAGCATTTAGTTGTTAAGTTTTCTTAAGCAAATATTTGCCCAAATGTGACCGTACCTTAAGATTTGTAAGTCGCCATAAATCGTTTGAAACTTATTAAAAAAAATCTGCTTGAGAAATTCATATAGTACTTCGTCAAAGTGTTGTATTTACTGACAAAGCTTTTGACTCACGCTGCCTGCTTTTCGCTTCAAAAAACTAATCAGCTAAATATGAACAATTACAGCTAAAGGACGCAGATTGCCAGACAGTGTGCCTTCACCATTTATTGCAAAATTAATTTGGTGACAATTTATCTTATTGGCTTATCCGAAAAGCCAACAACTCTGGAAGCACTGGAAGCCAATACTCAAGCCAAAGATGACGCCGTCCAGCTGCATTTTTTGGTTAAAGTAGTAGAAAATTGGAATCAATGAAACATTTAATTTACAGCCACGGCGGGCATGTACTGAAATTTATATATAAGAAATAAGGGCCATGATGTCTATGGTATTATTCTAATATCTCACACATCCGATACATCTTATCGCAGATCTCAAAAAAACTTGGTACATTATTCAAAGTAACAAATTCCATATACTAAATTATTCCATATCGTCTGTACGTCATTTAAGAACACATAAAATATATGAAATCTTCACCTTCAAGTATAGGAATACAATATTTTCTTAAAATGAAGTTAATGTGAATTGATAACTTAAAAAATGCTCGTGTAAATCATTTCTTTTCACATGAACACTGCGCTAGCAAATGAGCATTATGGCTGTAATTAACCCATTCGCTGCCAAGGACGAGTGTACTCGTCTTTGACAGGGTATCCCGCACTGCCAAGAGGAATATACTCGTCCTACTTTAACTACATTATAACATGCAGGCTTCTGAATTAAAAAAATTTTTTCTTGCCACAAACATAATATAAATATGTAAAAAACTTGAAAAATACTACAAAAAAATGTGTTTAAAAATAATACTTTATTTCTTATAGAGAATTATCTTTCACACAAAAATACACTACATCGTGTATTTATAACAAAATTTTATGAGAACTAAATCACTTATGATACCTTATCTCCATGATAGGATTTGTAACAATAATGGATATTTATCAGGACAGCTCGGACAGTAACAGCGAGACACTGCAATCGACAATAGTGAATTTCTAAAAGTCGCCAATTTTCGCAATGTGTCTGGTTTTATTCCATTTTCTTTATTTCATCCATCTGCATGATTTATAATTTGTTTTTCTACTAAAACGTATGCAAATACGAAAAAGCATATCTAGTCCTGCCTTCCTATTGCCACCGACGAGTATGCTCGGCTTTAGTTTTCTGAAATGATTATGTATGATAATATATGTGCGTTTACCAAGAAATAACAGGCTTTTTGGTGAACAATAACACTCAAAATATAAATGGCAAAGGGAATGACTTCATATAATTTAGGCTTGGCAGCGAATGGGTTAATATAAAAACTTAAGTTTAACAATTCTTTTGTAACAAAGCAAAAGCGAACTTTATCTCAAAGCACTGCACCGAAACTCTTAAAGCAAGGCCTATTTGCTTTATTTCTTTTTCCCCAACCCACTTTAAAGTTTCATGTTTTGTAATATTTCCCTGTATATACGAAACACAAATACATACATTTCATTTCCTGCATTTGGCACACAGGCAAATATTGTCGTATAAATAATGCACATGTGTACGGTTCATGTTCATGTGTAAATATTAAATAATATTATGTTTGTGAAAGTTGTCGCATACATATATAAACATACATATGAAACATATTTATGTACGTTGTCTCTACAATATTGATTTCAATTTCATGTTTTTTCATTTAATATGTATTTTTTTATATATTTATTTTTCTTGTCACTGTTTTGTATGAGCAAAGCGTGTAGGAGTTGTTTGTAAATATCGCAAGAGTAAATAAATAAATATATCCGTATACATATCGTGAGCTTAGTATCGGTTTTATTCAGCAGACGTTTTAAAAATCTCAGTTTTAAATTGCTTATATTTATATATACATACATGTGCATGTATTACATACGTACATACACACACACCTACACATACATAATAAAGTCCTCTTGGAAATGTCCAAAAATAGGTTAATGATAACGATATCGTTCTGAATACACATACTTACTCGTACTTCAAATTGCATATGGAAAAAAATAAAATCTCTTATTTTAACTTTAATGAAGTAAAATAATGTTTTTTGCTCTTTTAAACCGGATGTTTCTAAATGCGAAAATGTTTATTAGAAAATATAAGAAGATTTTAATACATGATGATTACAACCATTAAAGAGTCTATATATGTACACTATCTGTTCGGCGATGGCTCAAGCTATAGTTCAATCACATAAACATTATTTAAAGCAAAAGCAAATTTTAAAAACTGTTTTTGTTCTAAATATAATTTATTTGCTGGCGATATCAATGAACACACAGTCCGCCTAAATAAATGTCGAAATAACGAATTAAAACGTGTTGACCAGGAGGAGCCTTTAAAAATAAAATTACTTTGAATATGTGCTCAACCAATATACGTTATGCTGACGATATGTTGCATAACTGCTTAACCTGAAAACAACTCACAAGTTTTTCAAAAAGTATCTATTTTTACTAAATGGCAGATTGATTGACTTGAGATATCTCTTGTCTACCATCGTACTCAAACAATATGTATGTCAGTGTTTCTTTCTCTATTTGCTTACCTGTGATTTGCTTCCGATAATCTATATTTAATGTCTTTATTGTTGTTATTTATTTGTTATACGATATCATCGAAACAATAGCACGCAAAACTCAGGCAACATTCACAGATTATGACACTTCATTTTCACTCCCTTTTCAAGTGCGTGCGTTTTTCTGTTATTGATTTCAGTTTAATTTAAAATAATATATTTTGATTGTATAAGAAAATTTCTAACCAAGTTAATGCGCAATCTATGCATGTACGGGAGTGGTGTAAAGAAAAAAGCCAATACTTGAGTGGTGGCTTTAAAAAATTGTTAGTCAACAACTAATTATAACTATCTACTTGTTTAAAGAGTATATATTACAAATTTTTAGCAGTTAAATATTTTTCTTTATCTACTAGCTAAATTTAAATGAGAAAATTCAAACTTAATCTTGTTTTTATAGGAATTCTCAAGGTCATCGTATGTACGTGTTCTAAATAGTGTATCTGCTACCGTTGCATATTCAAACGGTCTTATTTTCACAGTGTCTTAATATGTTACAATAGTTCCACAATTTTTGTTGCTCTTCACACAAAAACGTGTGGAGAACTCAAATACGCGTCACAAAATTATATATCAGTTTTTTTAAATAATGGCTGGTATTTTAAGAGCTCTCGAATTTGGTTTAAAATATATAAAGTTTGGCAAAATGTATGAAATGTTTCGTTGAGTCGATATAACGATATACATAAATCAATCCTTAAAGGTGATTTTATGTAAATATTGGCCGCGGCTGCGCCTCAAATGCTTCGTATTTTGGGTCCAACTTTGTCATGCCCTCTCTAACATATTTCACTAATAACTTTTTTAATATTGGCCTCCAGTGTGTCAACCGTTGCAGATAAAGCATAGTATAAAGACGTCCAAATGACCGACTACAAGCGTAACATAAAGTATTTGATTGGGCTTCAATGTTTCACGTGCTGTGTGGCACCGTCTGGATGAAACAAAAAACTTTATTTTAAAAGCTCATCGGTTAGAGTAGGGCAACTAACTCAATGACTCTTGAGCGTCGAATCAATATCGGGTGCGTTTCGTTGTTTTTATCGTTACTATAATGGCATGTGTTGTAATGAAACTCGTTCCTTTATACACCCAACGCATGAATTCGTTTTTTGGCCGATCAGTCCGTAAAGTGGAAAAAATTACCTGCAGTAGTCTTCCCCGTTATTTTCAATGTGAGAAGAGTTAAATTGAATGTCCACAAACACAATTCCCTTTCCCCCGTCCTCAATCCTATCTTCCAGTGTACCAGCACAATGCATTGCAAATAAAAGGGTTGTCCCCTGAGGTCTGGTCCTCCTCATAAGTGAGATAAAGGAAAAACATGTCATTCAAATCCACCTCTACTATTTGGGATAAAACAACTTGTAATTTTCGCCTGGTACCGCTCGTCCTTTACACATAACGTTTCTGCCTTCATCGTCTTTGAAAAAGGACCAGCCCATAGTCAACACCAAACAGTGTATTTGGAGGGATGCATTCATTTGCCAGTTCTTTCAATGCTTCTGGTTGCTCTTCACACCAATTATGGCGATTTTGCTTCTCCACATATCCGTTCAACCGGAAATGAGGCAGCAGCGATGGTCTTTCTTGGCCAACCATGAATTTTTATTACGTTATTTTTTAATCTGAACCGATGTTGGGTTATATATCGATTCATTGCTAAGTAAAAGATCAGTGAAATTTTGCTCGAAAACAGCTGAGCTGCCACAAAAACATATTGTTAAAAAGAAAGTTGCTAAAAAGTAGGGTTGGCTGAAATAGTAAGACACACTACCGCGCACTCAGTCATAAATATGGTGTCGAAGTTTTCTGATCTGCATTAGCGCAGGATTGTGTTAATTGTGGTCGACTTGCCTCAATAAAGAAGGCATAGTACATGTCGCTGAACATTACCGACTGCAATTAACATCGTCATGTACCAAAGAGCAGAATATAGCCCAATCCTTCGTCGCTACCTGTGGCAAAAATATTCACCGGCGAAGTAAAAACGCAAAAAAAAATGCTACAAATTCTCTGTCGTCATTCGTCCTCTTGGTACCATCCTCTCCTTTTCGAGTTAAAGCGCACTGACCTGCCCCCGCGTGCTGATCCTACTCACAAGGAAAAAAAGGTTAGTAAGAAGGGCAATCGGATAGTATCTGGCGAGTTACTCCATTATTATAAAAAGACTAAGTCCCATATGTAAGAACAATCTTTTGCCCATCAGATCGTAACCATGGTTTGTTTTGACTTTTATTAGTCATAGGAAGTCATTGGAAATTGAGTTGATTTAGAAATCCATAGTGGAAACAATATTCTTGGTGCGGCAATTATCAGTTCAACCATTCCAACGGCTATAAAATCAAAGATATCATTGGTACCGTCTATACGGGGTACCAGAAACGTTCTGCCTCAATTAAATGAAATAAAATATTGGCAAACAATTAGCAACAACGTATGAATGATGTGGCATTATAATGTGCCACAAGTCGTCTTGTCTTGTTTTGTTTTCGGATACCCGTCTGAAAATTAATACTCAACATGCGTTTGGGTGTTTTATTCCCTTTTATCCTTTTGTGTGTTATCCGGCTTCTGATTCATATTTTTGTTTTACTCTAATTTTTGTATTGTTTATGTATTTATTTATTATTATTATTTCTTTATAGTTTGTTTGTGTAACACATATCCGTTGTATGTTTCTGTTCATTAACCAGAAAGCATTTTGTTTTGGTAGCTACGAGCGACTACTGACTGTGAACGAGTGCTCCAACGAAACCTTAGTTGGCAATTGCTATTGAAACTCTATTGTATTGGCTGCTTTGCTGTAACGTTTCTTCGGGTTCTTTTGAAACCCTGAAACAAAACCACTTAACTATTGTTTACTCTGTATGGTAAAAATGGAAAATGTATATATATAAAAATATTAGCATTTATTTCAAAAGATCCATTTAGAGCATAAACAGTTTTGTTTTTCATATTCGAATATATTTATTTTCGTTTGTTTAATACAAATTGTTAAAGAGCATTTTGGAAAAAAAAAGAAAAAGAATTAGACCAGAACAAATTCATGCAGAAGATATAAAAAGAGATGGAAAAAATTTAATAAGAGTTTGTAGATGATTTTATTTATGAAACTAGATTCTTATTTTGGAAAATATTTAAAAGATATTATTAAACTAACCAAAAAGCCAGCCCTATAAAAACACATTCATTATGATGAACTACAAATTTCGTTTTTAAAGTTTATTTTTTGTATATTTTATTAGTTAATAGTCAAAATATGAACTGTTTTTATAATGAAAAATGCATTTTATTTATATGACTAAATTTTTTTTTCATACTAATAGTTTCACTTTAATGCTCATGATTGTGAGGAGTTACGGACTACACTATTTAAAAAATTGTTATACAGTTAACCATCATCTTTAGCTTCGTGTTTGGGTGACAGATTCTTCTCGCAAGAGGTGAATATGCAAGATATGTGGCTAAACTTTTAACCCCAAAGAAGGAATACTCTAACAAAAATCATATATAACGACTTATGACGTTTTGCGATGTTATAGCATTTGTATTCCATATAATAAGTCTAATATTCATCATATAAAACATGAGTTCTGTTCAAAGAATAAGAGAAACTTTAAAATTTCTCTAGTCTAGCGACAAGTGTTTTGAATGTTGGTACACTTAACTCGAAAGTATGTTCAGAGTTTTAGCTTTAAAGCAACTTCAGTTTGTTGGTGAAAATAATACAGTTCTCGGATTGTTTTTCACAATAAAATTTGTGTAAATAGATCACATTCAACTAAGCCACCTAAACAGTGGTGACAAACACAATATACACATGAGCACTGAAGATGAAAGTGTAGCGACTTTCGAAAACAGCTGTTCTGCTCTGCTGTGTAAGTTGAATAAAACTGATGTTGACTTCCTTTGTGCCTAGGAATATTTATCATCATGTCTTTCTGAGATTTTAACTAAGTTAGAACAATTAGCCTATATAAATATTAATATAGCAAAATAAAAATGTTCAATAAAAATAAAATCACAGAAAATAATAAAAGTTTAAAGTATTTTGCGAGCTTGCCAATTTCTTTATATCAAAAAATAAAAATTGATGAAAGAATTTGCTTAAAATTTTGTGTAAAAACTGATATTAGAAAAGCTGACAGCAGAGGTGATTGTACCGTGAGTAAAAAAATTTTTTTAAATTAATGCCAGCAACCGCACAGAAATCGATATTCCAAAAGAAAATTAAAAAGATTTTTATTGTTGAACATTAAAAAACTATTCGACAAAATACCGTATTTGTTTGAAGCACGTCCATAACACTATGCGCCAAATGGAGAGCTTTTGAAAAGTGCAAGGTCGTGACTATATGGGTTCGATTCTACTATCAAAATATAGTAAAACCCTATACTCAGCTTTGTCAAGTTGGTGACCGTTTTCGCTTTATGGGCCTCCAAAATTTCCCAATATTGGCTTGATGCCCAAAAAAAGGTGTCATCAGTTTTTGCCAAATAGCTCACCAGCACTTAAAAATATCGCTTAACCATGTTCGGCAAAAAAGTAGCCAAGAGTACGTTGAATATTTCTTGCTAAAATTTTATGACAGAAATGTATTTTATATCAGAGATTTTTCAAAAAAGTTAGAGAACAAAAAACTTTTTTTCGGTTTTTCGATCATAACTTTTGGGAAATCCTGATTTTTCATACACTATATTTGGAAAAATTGTAGCCACGGTAAAGCCGAACAACTTTTGTGAACATACCAATATAATATGAAGGTGTTAGATACCAAAAGCAGGTCATAAAGACTCCCTTGTGCCTACAAATTTAAATTGTTTAACACAAATTTTATAATTTTATATATATATTTTGGAGAATAATTTAATCACGTCTTTGTTTCTGTATTTATTTCTTATATATTAATTTTAAACTTTGTTTCGAGCTGTCTGTGAACAGCCACCAGTCGTTAAGATCGTACATCTTCGTGTCCTTACAATAGGAAAACCTTTTGAGTCATCAACAGTAAAACATTTTGTGACCTTTGAGCCAGGTTCCAGTAAGTTTTATTCTTTTAAAAGTTGTGCAAGCTCTTCATATTTCCGTTGTGATCTCTGAAACATAGAAACAGTGTAATCGGAGTGTTTAAAACTCAATCACTGCGAAAAATTACATATCTGTAGTGCTTCGGAAATGAGGAAAGCCTCTGGCTCAAGCAACTACTTTGAAGGGGATTAAGTAGAAATGAGCAAATGAAAATTAGCCTCATATCTTGAAAAGTCTTTTTATGTTATTTGATTTTAAAACATGTTTATGTATCAATAATTTTACAGCTTTTTGAAATTTCTTTATCATTTCATTGTGTCCTATTTGAATAAGTGCGTCAAATCTCTATGAGTCATGATGATAGATATTTTCTATTGTTGTTTCTATTCTGAATGTTGTAGAATGATTTCTGAATAGTCTGATCTGTTTTGGCAAAATATTAACCAGCTATTTTGTGCATTAAAACATACTTTCTTCCCTCAGCTTTTATTTGTTTTTCAATTCTTGAGCTCGAATTAGAGTCTTATGCGTTTCTAATCTCTGTTTTACAGTACAGAGATTTCTTGTTTTCATACAAATGTATATTGCAGTGGTATTTGAAATATATGATTTTTTAGATTAATTTGAAAAAGTCTGTTAAAACGAATTCGCTGGCGGGTTGCTACAAAATATATTTGCCTCAAGACCATCGCCTATTTTCTATAGATCAGGCACAAAACACTGCATAGATACGGGTAAACTTCAAGTGGCGGACCTCATTAAAAAATATGTATAACAAAGATTGATGTTGAACAGTTTGATGTCTAACGTTGCGAGAAATACATCTTCTGTATAAAAGGTGTTTTTATAACTATTGAAAAGATTAAAATATTAACCCTGAGTTCTCCTTTAATTGGGACAAAAATGTGCCAACATTCACTTACAGATTTCATAATACGTGGAAGTTTTTTTCAATGCCTAAAATAAATCAAAACTTAAAATGTGTTAAATGATAGAACTTGAAATTGTTAAACAATTTGAAGTCATTTATGTTATTCATGATGAATTTCAACATTTTGTGTATTGAAATACTTGTAGTAGAATTTTGTGACAACAATTTTTGCAAAATATATTATTAACTTCTAATCCATTGAAACTTATATTTTGCTAAGTGATTTTATTTTCATCAAAACGATTTTTAATTAATCCTGGCAATTTTTCTTCTTCTTTCAGAATTGCTTTAAACTCTCACTGCCACTGCAACTCGGTTTAATCAGTTTAATTGGTAAGTTTTAATTGTATATTAGAAGCATTTGAAATAAATTCTAACGTTTACACAATAAAATGTCTTATTAAATATGTTACGAAAGTCAACAAAATTGTGTATTCCAAAACGATTTATTAGATTCAAATTCGTCTTTTAACTCAATCTAGTTTCTCTGGCAATTCTAAAAAATTTTCATAAAAAATAAATACAATTTTCACTTGTAATTTATTATACATGTTTATTTGACAATGCACTTCCATCGCTAATAGTTCATTTTGAAAATCCCTATTTCGCACATTAAAACAAAATGAGTGACAAAACACTTGTTCTTTGTTAACTCGGTTAAAATTACTTAAATACGCTCGTTACGTATTTCGAATTATATTTAAAATTCATTTAAACAAAAGACCAGTCTTTATGTATTTATAGAAGTTTTTAATTTAAATATTAAAATTAAACTCCATATTTTATATATATTTGTATACATGAATGTGTGTGTGTGTGTGTGTGTGTGTGTGTGTGTGTGTCTCCGTCTACCTTATGTTTTAACAATGCATTAACTTTTTTAGTTACATACAAGCAAATTCATGATTTAAAGCAGACCGACATCACATTTTCATAACTGGCGATAGCTTCAGCTTTATTGTGTACAGATAAAGACAGTTTGTTGTGTACAACAACAAGCTTTACAGGGCTTTGAGGCAGTTCTGTAAAGTTAATATTTTTCGAAAACAATATGTGGAAACAGTCAATAACTTCCAGTCAAAACAATGTCGTTTTATCTGCGACTGGCAAGTTTATTTTCTAGGACATGTTATTGAACAAACTTTTTTCAAAATAAATTTATGCAAAACGTTCCTTTACGGCGGTCAGTGTATGTCAAAATTGAAAAATGAATCAAGAAATAATTTTTAAATTAAAAAACTTTTCAATTGAATATGCCGGAGACTGAAAGCACTAATTACTTGAAAATTAATTTAGATGTATTAAGGTGCAAAAGAAGGTTAATAGCAGTGTTAACAACACAACATACGCAGCAGAGCAGAACAGCTGTTTTTGAAAGCCACTACACTTTCATTATTACTACTCATATGATTTTTTTATTAATTTTTCTTATTACCACTTCTTAGGTGGCCTACTTGATAACAGTTTCTAGTTGTAGCAATTTCATTGAGTGTTGCCGCTTTAATTATTCTCTTTATGTTCTATTATCTAAACCTTATCGTCCCCTTATTTTTCTTATTTATTATATATTTTTTTAAGTACATTTGAAAATGTTCGATCTTTTGGGTTAGAACAAGCTTTTTGATTCGGAATATTGGTCATGTCGTTTTGAAACAAAAACACTTTCTTTTGATTTGATTGATTTGTATACAAATTACTTGCAATGAATAATATCATATTTCAGAATTTTCCACTTAAGAAGTTTTTGTTAATAATAATGGAAAGAGGACACGGGTAGATCTGCAAGGGTAGCTGCTCATCAGATAACTCAATGCTTAAACTTAATAAGACATCAGTTAATGCCAAAACTGCATCAGATAACGAGATCCCAGACAGTTATTTCAGAGGCTTCCTAAATACGATTTGCTTGGAAATAAATGTAAATATGTAGGGTAACCGCAGAAAAATAAAAAACCAATTAAAATATTAAAGACTGTCAGTGTGATATTATCTGATAACATTTGAACTGTGGCAAAGCTGCCATTGGACCTTTTCAAAACGAACATATCGATAACGTGTGTCGTGTATTTTTTCTACATAAAATCTAACAATATTAGGAACCAACCAAATATACTCTTGACGACATTCCTTTAAAACTCTGTTGGCAATAAGCGCTCATATGGTTACATCATTATGCATACATTTACATTATATACAACATATATAATTTTATATATATTTATAAGCACTCTTACAACAAGTGTAATTCCCTGTACTTCATGCACTGGAGTATAATTAAAATTTTGTTTTATATTTATGAAAATAAAAAAAAAATGAAAATATAATGGAGAAAATGTTTCATAAAAAATTTCCAATTGCTTTACAACACTTAACGAGGGAATCTTCGTGATAAACATTTTATATGATACACATTTATTTTTAGCAGAGTGATAATGAACTAGTCACAGTATGTTGGGGAAATTACTGCTATTAAAATTACTACATGCTCAAGATCAGGGGAACAGCACACTGCAGTGGAATAAATTCGAGATTCTTGGCTTGTTAAATTTCATTTTAATATATAATTTTCGATTCTCGTTTCCACTTAAATGTTGTAAATCTTGTGTAAAAGAACAATGATTTCATAATCAATTCAATTCTTTTTTTATATTAAATTTTAGATAAAGCATTTTTATAAAATGATGTTGAAATTTTCAGCACGGACCAATAACTGCTAAAACACGAAATCGTTTCTTCTAATATCTGACCGCTCTGTGCAATAATATCTCCTGCAATTCGCCAAGAACTTGAAAGTCGTTAATTGTTTTGTGGTTTATTGAAGGCAGCAGTCCAGTTGTCAAGTGATAAAAATACTTTGGGCATCCGCATCTATGTAGTAAAATTATTGTAAGACACGGATTAGAAAGCCAACAAATTTTGTCCTCTTAACACCGTCCCCTCCCTTCCAGTTCTAGCGCAATGCACTACATATTTAGGGTTCTTCCTCTGAGTGCTGGTTCAATAAAAAAAGCTCTGTATCAAAAATTAACACTCACATTAAGTGAATCTTTTCGCTTCTTTTATAATTTAAACTATTTTTTAACATTGCATTTATAGAAATACAGCGACCCCTTTGTGGAGTATGTCTTATGGTCTATTTTTTGTTATATATATATATATATATATATATATATATATATATACATATTTGAAATGTTGATTTAAAGATCGCTGCTGAAATCATATCTCCATCGAACCTATTTCAAATGAAACTTCTAATATTGGAGCAATAAAATCTGACATTCTTCTGGACAATTCTTTGGGAACTGTTCTAAATGTAACCTGCTATACTTAAAGCTCAGGAAACACCAGCAGAAGCTTTAAGAGCTTCAATGGAACATTGAAATTAATACCCTAAAATCAGTTTAGTAACGTTTACTCTTTCTTCAATAAATTGGTCGTGGTACGAGCTGTGTGACTTGTTACATCGTATTGTTGAAACCACACTTCCTGATTGTTCAATGAATAGGTTGGGTTAGGTTATTAGGGCCATTGCCGAAGCAATGCACTTGGGTCCGTTCATTCTGTACCGTCGTGATACCCTAAAACAGGGACTACTCATGACTTGTCCTCTGCCGAATTAAGCCATTCTGTGGACGCAAGGAAGGCCGATATTCCAACCAGCTCCACATTCGCCAGGCTATCCAGATCCGGCAGAAAGTTGGAGCGCAGTGCCACTGCCCTTACGCTGCTCAGGGCAGGACACTGACTGGTCTCAAAGTCACAACTTCCAGTTAAGACATTCACAAGTTGACGAAGTCGTACCTTGTTGAAGTTAAGAAGATCACGTATTCTGCGTGTGTCGTAGCGGGGCTATGTGGCCCTTGCCACGTCGCAGCTGGTCACGTTATCTCATCTTAATTGAGCGAGTTTATATGATTCACACTGCACCAAAAACTTGCAGTGCGATAGGGGAATGCCTGTGAAGTGACAGATGATAGAGTTGTCCAGCTCTGTCCCTTCCCTGGCAATTCCATCAGCAATGAGGTTGCCAGGACAGTCGGAATGTCCCGGTACCCAAACAAGTGTCACCCTCGAATGAACGAAAATGTCAGTAGTTGCTACTCTATAGAGTTCGTCATAAACGTTACCGTTCTGACCAGCATCGTTTTCATGAAAGTACGGACGGATGATTTCACCAGCCCATCAAATACACCAAACAGTCAGTTTTTATGGATGTGCAGGTGTCTCACCAAATACTTAAGGATTATCGTCACGCTAATTACGACAGTTTTGATTTTTGACGTGTTCATGCAAATTCATTAGTTTATACAAAATTCTCTCGATAAATAATTCGAACTGAACCATAATTGTTGAAATAAGTTCTCTCAATTTGTTTATTCCAAATCAGTTGACAAAAGGACTACTAATTAAAAAGTGCTGTCTTATACCTCAATAAAAAACACCCTTTACATATATAAAATTATAAAATTTAAGAAAAGTTATTTAAACTTTTTGGCCAGAGGTACAAGTAAATTCAAATTGACTTTCGAATATTTGGTTACGGGTATGAAATATATTTATTTCGTATCCAAGGGCATGCATACATACACACTTACTTTTGCAGATATCCTTTAAATGACTCCAACATAAAATACAAAGTCAATGAACTTTTTTAATATCCTCTATTTGTAAAATGTTCATGCAACTAAATGGGGGAAGTAGATCCCTTTATATAGTTTTTGATATCAATTTATTGTACAAACAAACTGCAATAAAGTTTGTCATAAAATATTGTGTATCGCTTAAATACAATAAGAAAAATACAGCAAAGCAATTTTATAGCAAAAAGAATTTGTAACTAAAAAACGAACGAAGACGGTTTCTGTGAAGATGTGAAGTCGTAAAAATATTTCAAAATAAGTGAAAATAAACATCTTGTGTATCAATATAAAGAAGTCAATTTTTATACCGACTAGACGGACCATCTTTGGATTGAAAACAGAGGTGAAACCCTGATTTAAAATTTCAATAATATATATAATTGCTTTGACCTTTCAAAGGTCTTCAGGATAAGGTTTCGTAAGATTTTATACACTTGAAATACTTTTATTCAATATAAAAAAATAAAAAATTTACATGAATTTTACTACGTTTGCCTGCCATATCTATATGTGCCATTGAGCTGAAATACTGTAGCACACCACTCTTTGTTGTATTATACGGAGTAGACCAATTCATGAAACCATTTAGAAAGCCGGTAGCAAAACTGTTTGCAAAAACAATAATAATAGAACCTATAAAAACAATAATAACCCACACAAAACACTTTATCCCATACAGAACTCTCCCACAAACACACAATTAAAAACAAACAAGTAGCCAGAAATGAAAACGGGAAACGGAAATGTAATGCAGTGTTATATATTCTATACAAAACACATACATTCGCATGCATACAGTAAACAAAAATTGTTGCTTTAAAAATCGTTCAGTATGGATTTTTGTATTTTGAATTATTACTTCACACGAGAAAAATAATATCGGACAAATTGTTTGCAATTTGTGCAATTTAATAATATGACAACTCGACAAATAAATATAAAAATAATTATTGAATTTGTAATAAGTGTTTGCTTTAACGATATCTACCACTTATTATCATTTGAACGTCGGCTTGTGAAGGCAATTTTAATAATAGAATAGCACAGATGACACACGGCCACAAACGGCCTGTTTACAAATTAATTTGATCGTGGGATGGAGAAAAATTGTTTCATTACTTTTTTTTTAATTAACAAATGATTCCTGGTTCAGTAATAAATTCTTTTTTGCAGCACAAACATTAATTTAAAATTAAATTGATGAATTAAGAATTCATTTAAAAAAGGCCAAATAAAAGTTTTTCATCGCACATGGAATATGTCAAGAACTAAATCAGAAAGAAGTTAAGCTCCTGAGGAGCATAACTAAATGTGAGATATAATTTTGAAGGATTATTAGTTATCTTGTTTATAAAAAACTATGTCTGAGCGGATAAGTTGCAAGAAGAGGCAACAATCGCATTTATTTAATAATCAATATTGTCACTCTTACACAATCCACGGAGATAATCTTCAGCAATTGTACTCTCCGATAAAACCGCTTGCAAATTTATCTCTAGATGTGGGTTAAGGGGTTAACAATTACGAAAATACTTGGGCTCATTCCCTGAACATAGTTTTCTATAAATATATTTGTTTAACAAAATTGTTTCTTTTCATGACTACCAGGAATTATTTAAACATTTTTTCATATCCATGATGTATTTTTTTAAATGCAGCTTTAAAAATACTGTGCAGCTTTAAAATTATTGTGCGAAATCCTTTAACTTCTTTAATTTACTCAGCGCTTGATCTAAGAAACTTTCAGTGAAATCCTCTATTTTATATAAAATAAGTATTTTTACCAGATAAATTAAAGAATTTTTTTATATTTCATTTTATTACTTACAGGATATTATGTCACATTTATTTCATGCTTTAATACCTCATTCTTGGTTGAGTAAAATGTCGTGTTTGTGCACTTCTAAGCAACGTTATTATCAAATAATCATCACATAATTCATACTTTTGCTCGTGTTGGAATTTTACTACGTATTTCTGTGAATATTCTTGTTGTATGTGCTCCCTCTTCTCCGTCATAAGTTTTATCTAAAAACCGCCATCATCCACTTTGTCAAATCATACAAGAGCTGACATGTCAGACAGTATAAAAAAAAAGTTTACAACTTGTCTCATCTTTTTATGCATAAAAGATACTTCGGTATACTGAGCTGGTCTATCTGTTTGCATAACTTTGAATGTTTGAAAAATTATTAGCGTGTTTGCATGGAATCTCCGTATACATCTATTCGATGCAATATTCTTTAATCTATAACATCCTTTCTTTTTCGGTCAATTGTAAGTATTTTGTATCGCAAAAGTTATCGGCATGTTAAACTAAATTTTGATACGTTGCTTGCTCGAAAAGTGGTGTGATAAATACATCATCAGTTCTTATAATGGAACTCATACAGCACAACACAACAGCTGTGTTTGATAGCCACTACACTTCCCTCATTAGCGCCCATGTATATATATTATTTATTATCCACTATTCTCTTTCTTTTTGTTTTGTATATAATTGGCTTAGCTAATATTATAAAACAGCCAATTTGGTTTAACTTTATTATGAAAAAGAATACGAAAATTTTATAAAGAAGCAGCTGACACGCTTTTATCAAGTCCCCATGCTTCTGCTCCATCTGATGTTTGGTCTCTGTCTGTTCTGTATCCCATACGGATATCATTTAAAAGTTTAATTATAAACCTTATGAAATTACGAAGTATCTGGGCGATCCATTTATATCCTTGTTTTCATTTGTAGGGGCTGTTCATTTCTTGGTCGGCATCTTTAATAAATACTTTTAGTTTGTGTTAAATGGCATTATAAAGGACCACTTTCGAAATTATACCTCATTGCTTAAAAATATTTAAATATATATCGGGTGTTTCTTATAGAGTTATACAAGTTTAAATCATAATATCATAGTAACATATTTTTGGTATCAATAAAACGGTCTTTATTGGATAGAAAATTTTATGACATTAATGTTTAAGTATGATTTCGGCCATGTGGCCGCCACGGCTGGCCGCCACGGCTGGCCGCCACGGCTGGCCACCCAAATTTTCACAAACTTTTCGCAGCATTTGCGTTCGTATCTCGCCGATAATTAATTATGGTTTATCGACGTACACAAGTGACTTTACATAACCCCAAAGAAAATAATCCAATGGGGTTTAATCACACGATCTTGGGGCCAATTAATTGGGCCATTTCGTGAAATTATTTTTTCGTCAAAAGTTTCCGTGTGTGCCTCTGTGTGGCGTGTGGCTCCGCCCTGTTGGAACCACATATCAGCAAGATTAATGCCAGCTAAGAGGTAAGAAAAAACTTCTTCGAATCATGTTCCTTTACCGTAAAACATTTATATTACTATTCTGACCATCATCGTTTTTGAAGACATATGAGTCAATGACTCCGCAAGTCCATAAAGCGCACCAAACAGAAATTTCCGGTGGATTTAATGGTGTTTCGACAAATGCTTGTGGATTCTTCTCACTTCAAATGCGACAATTCTGCTTATTTACGTACCCTTTCAACCGGAAAAACGCTTCGACGGAAAATAAAATTTTGAATGGATGAATTTCACGAACAGAGCTATTATTTTTATTAAAAATTTCAACAATTTGCACGCGTTGCTCTGGTATAATTCGATCCATAATGAAATGTCAAAGCAAACTAAACAAAAAGCTACTATCAGCTGTTGATGGGTGAAATCACACAGATTTCAAATATTATCTTATTAAGAGGAAATGTCTTATTATTTATTTAAAGTTTTCAAAACAGGAAACTAGTCCTTTCAATCTCTGACGCGATGCAATATTATTCGATTGAACATTTTTGCGGACAGTAAATAATGTTTGTGTTTAGTCGAACAGACTGGAGAAGTAGGGTTTATCAATTATCCATGAAATTAATCCGCAACAACCATGTTTAGGATGCAAACGAAAACTGTGTTAATTTCCCATTAAATGAATTTACAAAAAAAAACATCTCGTTGGCCCTTAAGAAATATGTGTCCGAATGACATTTTATGACGTATTTGCATACTAGAGATTTTTGTCACGTTCACATATAAAAAAGATAATAGACGGTTAACAATATAAAGAGAAGAACTGATGTTTTTGCTTAGAAATTTTTATTACAACGAAAAAATTTAAGTTGGTGTTAGAAATATTAAATATTTAAAAAATACTTGATGCGCCAATTGTACTGAGAAAAGGACAATATTATTAAATTTATCATCCCTGAATTAGTAAGTCTATGATCCATACTAAGAAAAATAATTCTTGACGCAAATGATGTGTAGCAATATTTTTAAATGAACGATTAATTTGTTGTTCTTTAAATATTATTCTTACTGAGACATCCCTTATTTTTCAAAGAAAATGCTGACTATTTCAAAAAATCATTAGCCAAAATAAGTAACTTCTCAAGACAGCCAAAAAGGCATCGGTTTCAAAGATGATACAATATTGTTCAACTTTATATTCAACGATATATAATCGTAATTTTGAAATAAAAAATGGCACGTATTGGAAATCAGGTACAATAGTGTCATGTTCTAGAAAGGAAGCGACATGTTCATAACTGACTTTCGATTTCTGGTATCTCCTGACGAGTAAACAAGATAATGTTAGATCTCTGCGATTACTTTCAAATATTAAATTATTAACAAAAAAATATAATATTAGTTTTTAATATGTTAATCAAGGTACTGCTGGAAACTCTGCTCCTCCGAGTGCAAGTTGTTTCACATTTTTATAATCCTTCTTTAGTTTTTCTTATTTCATTTTCCTAACTATTTTTTGTTTTCTTGCAATTCTTATAACTCTAAGCCATTGAAAAAGTGACACGTTAAGTTTTACTTTATGAAATAGAATAAATGTGGTTAAATATTACATAATTGTCTGTATATTAAACTCTGTCATGTTTTGGTTCGTTTACTTCCTCCTTTTATTTTCTAATACGTATTTAATTTCTTGCTTGTATAAATTATATTCTACGTTGGTTGCTCTTTGCTCATTTCAACTTTGTTGACAGATTTATAAAAGTATGCATAAATATGTATGCATGTACTTGTGTGCATTTCTGTGTGTGCGTTGCAATACTGTGTGGGTCTATGTGTAGTTCTACTACTATCCATTTAACATTCACATATCGTTGAATGAAATGTATATGGTGAGTGACAACAATTTCAAAATCTTTCTCCTATGAAAATTAAAAATTGTTGTTGCATTGTTTTTTATTTTATATGACGATATACATACGAGTGCTAAAAGAAAATGTTGTAAAGGCATGTCAGCCCATAGTAATTCACGACGGAGATGAACAAACTTATTAAGGTAATTCTATAGTGAAATATATTAGATTTGTATCTGTTTTCAAAAAGAAACCAGCCAACAAACATGCAACTATTAATAAGGAATTGGTTTATTGTTTTAAATAAGACGACCTGGGGGTCATCATGTAATTCGATTCGAAGGCAGAGCTGTTCGAATTTGTATGCTTTTAACATTGAAATTGGAAAGTTTTTATTAATTAATATATAAAATAAGAGCCTGCACGTGCCAATAGAATCCTGCAATCACTTTTGCTTTAACTGGTTCATATGACTGACTGTCCACTTCGCCCAGACGTTCAAACATAATCTTTATGAAGCCTTTTGGATAATGGGCTTGAATACTACTTAATGGATTTAATGTCATGCTCACAATGTTATGAATAAACAAATATTTTTAGATATGCTGCTTCTTCCAAAGTATGGATAGTATTAAAATTATTAACATTCATATCGCTCATTAACTTCTACAACGTCATAACTCAAAAAATACATTTTCAGAGGTAGGGATGCACATTTAATCCACATATAGTTCTTATTATTGTGTAAAAAATTTATTGAAATATTGTATATAGTTTAGTCATGAGAGATGCAAAATCCAAAAAAAAAGTCTTTTTCAGATATGACTCTCTTGAAGCAAATGAGCGATTTATATGTAAGAAAATTTAAACCAAAAGTGTAAGAAACAAGTAACAAAAATAATCAAACGGAAGGAACTAATGAAGCTGTATAACCATAGATTTTTACTAAATTTAGTAAAAATAGAAACTTATCACATGCATAAGACAAAATCTTGTTGAAAACACAAGAGGCAAAACACTACTGCATGAGTTTTGAGGATGACAGTGTAGCGGCTTTCGAAAACAGCGTATCTCTGTGTAAGTTGGATATTCAAAACTGATGTGGACTTTCCCTTATGCATTGAAATGTTTTGTTTGTGTTTCTGAATTAAAAATACTTTTTGAACAATTCGCTAAACAAAATTAAATATAATAAAGAAATATTTACATATAATATAATTAGATCCATTATCGTTGTCGCTTTCACGTCGTTGCCATATTGGAGTCGTTTTATTTCGATTACGCGATTACTAGTTTAACGAAAATTTCGCTAAAATATTCAAAATAATTGTATGACTGTAAATCGAGAAATACAAGAGTCTCAATGCAAATTTTTGAAGTGTTTTAATGTATCTCCAGAATAGTACATTTAACTTAACCACATGCTCAACAGTTTCTTGAAATAATGCTATAACATGTATGTTCTTGTTTAATCGTTTCAAACTAAGCCATATAAGAAAATATATGAATGCCAATTCATGTAAGAAATTTTTATGGAAAATATATTGTTCTTTTTTAAACGAAATTGGGTTCTTTGTTATTATATTGTTTTTCTTTTAAGGTGCGCCCTACTATTAAACCTAATATTTTATTTAAAAAAATATATATAAAAAGTGCAGAAGCCTTTCAATCCCTTATCCTGTTTACCCACATCTTTCAATGTGTTCTTTTTTTTTTTATTATTTAATTTGTTTTATTTTTCTCTTTAGGTCCCTTTCTTTCCTCTACTTCATCTATTTTAAATATTTTGGTTTGTATACGTTCGTTTACCAGGAATAATAATCCTGCATAATATCCGGTGCTTTAATGTACTTTCATAAATTCTCATTTGTGTGGGTTATTAGAAAAAAAAAAAACAAATACTCTTAACCTATTTCGAAGAATTATGTTAAACGCAAAAAAGTGCATAAACAAAAGCTAAAAAATTAAACTAAAAAGATAAATAAAAAATAAATTTTTGTGAGAAATTAAATCCTCATAATAGATTCAAATCGAAAGTACGTTGTTGTTTGTGATGATTGTACAAAATGTTTAGGCTTTTTTGTATTGATTTTTTTTGAATTCCCAGGTATTCTTATAGAATTTTTATGTATTCATATACTTGAAAGACTGGGGATATCTCGCTTCTTCTGCTATTCTGTGAAAGAAATCATTTTTAAATGGAACCCACAACAATTTTAAATTCCTATATGAAGCTTCTCTTAGTCAGTGTGTGCAGTTTCCTTGTATACATGTACAGTCCTTAACAGCTTATCCTTTTAAACACGCCAGCAAAAATACTTTTCATGCATTCATTCAATCATTATTAATCTACTTAATAACAAAGCAGCAGCAGCTGCTGCAATAAAAGAGGCAACACAAGCTGAACTAAGCGAGCAGGGAATCAAATACGTACTCACTTAAGTATGCTTAACACGCATGCAAAAATAGAAATTTTTTGAAAAGTTTATGCCTCTTAACACTTCTATTCAATAGCAATTCATATTGGCTTCTTTTATCATTCGATGTGGAAAACTGAGCTCATGGAAATAAAAAAGGTTTTCATCTCTCGAAAATTTTCCTTTTTGCATCTCTTATTATGAATGGAACAGCTCATGTTCTATAAAAGAAAAGTTACGTATCTTGCATGGGGGCATAATTAAAAAATATTGTTGCTGCCACTAGCATGCGTCGGTTGCATTGATTGGTACATTAACAATGGCAACGTGCAGTTAAAAGTTACATATCATTATATTGTTAAGTACACTCTCATTACACTAATGCGTTATAGTTGTTTTTTTTTTTTGTTATTATTTTTCTTTATTCCCTTCATTTCATTGACTTTTTATTCATGTACTTTTTTTGCCGGTGAATTTTTCATATGGTCTTATGCGTTCGTTAACATTTTGTTGGCAAAATGCCTCTTAGCAAGCAGCAGCAACAATAGATATCTTGAAACAGCAGCAACCCATCATTGCCAACATCACCGCCATGTTAATGATGATGGTTTATAGTCGGCATTATCTGTGTGCTAATAAAGTATGTTGATTTTTTTTTATCTTGTTTTTCTTCCTTTAATTTGGGCATGATTTTCCAACAAGCAGCGAATGTGTATTTGAAATTCATATCAATTAAGTACGGAAATTTAAAGAGGCTCTTTCAGAGCCTGATCGAATTGAAAAGAGTGGGGAAGATATTTATATAAAAAATATTTATATTAAATACTCTTGGCTCTTCTACATATCAGCGGTAGGATTTTCTGAGAGATATAAAATAATTGGTGAAGAATAAAATTAACCCATTCGCTGCCAAGGACGAGCATACTCGTCTTTGGCAGGGTGTTCCGCCAAAAAATAATTTTATTCTTTATACAGAATGATCTTTCACGCAAAAATCAACTTCATTGTGTATTTAAAACAAAATTTTATAGCAACTAAATCACTTATGTTATCTTATCCTCAAAATAGGATTTGCAACAAAGTCCAATACATAATGGAGGTTTATCGGGACAGCTCGGACCGTAACATCGAGACACTGTAATCGACAATAGTGAATTTCTAAGTGTTGCCAATTTTCGCAATGTGTCTGGTTTTATTCCATTTTCTTCATTTCATCCATCTGCAAGATTTATTATTTGTTTTTCTACTAAAACGTAAGCAAATACGAAAAAGGATATCGAGTCCTTCTGCTTTCCTATTGCCAACGACGAGTATACTCGTCTTTTGTTTTCTCCTTGTAAATGATGATGTATGATTATATATGTGCACTTACCAAGAAATAACAGGAATAACACTCAAAATATAAATGGCAATGAGAATGACTGCATATAATTTAGGCTTGGCAGTGAATGGGTTAATAATAAGGGATATGTGTGTACACTTACACATGCCTTTCAAAATAATTGCAGGTAATAAAATCTCCAACCCCACTTGAAGACATAAAAAATGCTGTTGCATTGACTTCACAAAGGCTTTAGATCTTAGGATTTGAGAGGAAATTTCATTCAAACAGGATCCACTTTGCACACGTGTTGTGGAACATATTTTAGAAGGTCATATTTCTCTCGAAATCATTCCAAACGATATTATAATTATTCATCTAAATTATCATTAGTTGAACATTTTGTTAAAAATTATTTGACAGGGCTTAAGTAGAAATGTGGCATCGCGAAATTATTTATAAAAGTGGAATATATTCAATATTTTTTAATGTCTTGGCTTTACAGGGAATGAGAATATGTTTGCCGCCACTTCCTGTTATTGATAGATTGTGGAATTGGTGTCTACTGGATATTTATGTTATTTTCGATTTGATTCTACGAAGCAAATAAAAACAATTTTTATTATTCAAATAGCTACAAACGTTTATTGCTGTCTATATGTCACTTGCAATATGTCAACGTTACTTATATTTCTGCTTTTAAATTTGTAGGCTGTTGTTGTTTGCTGTACCACCTCCCCGACCACCCTCTACCAGGACTACAGGAGTCGTTAGTCGTTTTGGTCCTTTCATATATTATTTTTTTCTATATTGACTTTTTATGGACTTTGCTTGTATACATTGTATGTAACTGCTGTTGTTGTTGTTGTCATTGTGACAAAAGTCGGTTGTCATTTTCAGTTACTCTCTTTACAGTTGAACTCATGTTGCAAGTTATTTTTGCAAAGGGAGTAATAAAGTTTTATAGCGTTTTTCTAGAATTATTTTGCGCCATAAAGAGATAAATAAAAAAATATAGAAAAAGAAATACAATTTAATTTAGCTGTATTTTTGTCACAACAACTATTTTATTATTATATTTTTATAGCGTTTTTGTTTGTATGTTGGCTGATTGCTTAAGGACATTGAATTCAGCCTTGTTTCAAGGCTTTACTACACTATGGTGCAGTAAAAGGGTGACTCGTTATGAGGTAACTTTAATAAAAATATATGGCACTAAAAGTTTGTGACAAGATTTTATGAATCATTTTTTTTATTAAAAATAAAAGTAAATGACTTTTTATATTATTAAAATTTTTTTTTATTTCTGTATAAAATTTTGATATTTCAAATAAAAATTTTTCAAAGCAATTTTATTCAAAGAGAATAAATAAAGAAATCATAACTAATTTTACTGCCTGATCTACGTTGTCGAAAGAATATTTCGATCGTACAATTTACATATAAAATAAAACCAAAATTTAGAAATATGTTTTAGTTTCTCATGTAAATTGGACAAGCGAAATTTGGAATTGTGGAAATTTTGAAACCACAAACGAAATGAAATTAACTCTATTCAAATTTTTTCAAGGTCTTGGGCTTCTATTGACCATTTTAGATAAAACTTTTATTAAATTGCTTTAATTTTTCCAAATTTTTTTTTGGCAATATATTTTTATATTTTAAATATGTTACGCTTGACATGTCAAATACCAGGAGGATTTTAGTCACCTGAGCTCTCGGCTCATTATCACTGAATGTGTGTTATATCTACGTTGTACATATCAAAGTTTGTTTTATATGTTGCACAAAAAATAATTTAAATTATAGGAGAAAAAAAAAACAACTTAAAGAATAAGATGATTATTAACAATTATTGACAACAATGATATTTTGTAACCTCTTTTACACACTTGTAATACCGCCTGTATATACTAAAATATATGTCATCTTCTAGGTATTTATTTCAATATGTCCACAATCTATATATTATAGAAATCGGTTTAAAACTTTGGATATTACAATATTATGAATACTGGTATTGGTAGTACATTAAAATATTCTTCACATTTACTTATATCTTTCATCAATTTGCCTAAATGCTAACATCTTTTTAACAGAATGAATAGGGGTGAGCGTTGTAGCCTGCAGTTCTATAAAATCTAAACGATTAACCGATTTATCGATTACTTGTTATTAGTAACATTCAGTCTTTCTCCCAAATATGTACAATATTTATAGCCCATTCATACAACCTTGAGGAACTATGCACTACTACCATAAAACTCACACATCTAAGTACGTGCGCCATATTTGCACTAGAATTGTGTATTTTCAAACGGCTGCAGGCAATTTAAGATTAAGAAGAAGAAGAAGAAGTAGAAAACAACTATATGAAAATTTATGAGATTCGCGTGTTGAATGGCAAACCGTATATTTAGCCTTGTTCTGCTGTTTTTGTTGCCAGCTTAATGTCCATATATCAGCTAAAGTTCCTGTACAATAGCGAATTAAAAAATTTATAATACATTCTTGTTTATGTGCGTGCGTGTGCTTGTGCGCGCTTATATTCGTTTAGGGCTCCTGACTAGAAGTCGTAAAAAGTTAATGTTAGAATTGTATCCTAAAGTTAGAATATGACTGACTCTGTTCATAAATAATGCTGGGAGCTAAAATGCATGTGCAGCTGAGTTTGAGTTAGAAATCAAAATACGAACGTTTTCAGTATTGAAAATTATTTCTCATGGTTGTCATTATCTACAGTGAAAACGACAAGCGTGTCCTTCACACTTAAGTCATATCATAACGGTGTTAGAAGTAGAATAAGTAACAGATTTAAAAAAAGCGCAAAACTTGGAAAATTCTGGCAGGTCGGTCACCTACTTTTTTGCTGTTACTCCAGGCAGGCTGTTTGTAGTCACATATTGTTGACTGAAGCCTGTTAAAGGATTGAAGAAGAGAAAATAGAAAAAGAGAAACAGGAAATGAAAACTGCTACATATGAAAACTGCTGCATATGAAACTTGCAATTCATCAAATCGCAGGATTTCATAAACTGATGGCGTTTTCTTTTCTAGAAAACATGTAATACTTTTTTCATTTATTTTCTAAAAAGTGGCGGTTTGGAAAATTTTTAAAACAGAACTTGTTTTTCGTGAGGGCTGTTGGATTTATTTCTAATAAATTCCTTATTTTTAAATGGCAAAATGTTGCCATTTTCGGTTAAAAAGTGTAAAAAATGTTGCATTATTTTCTAGGAACAGAAATCAACATAAGTGTCTTTTTTATATTTTCTTTATTCTTGAATACTTTAACAGGCTACAGTCAATATTTCAATGTATGCAAAACACATTTAACATGTAAAATATCAGCATATCGTTGGTGCAATGTAGAAAGGCTTTTATTATTTTTTATACATAATTTATTCTGTTCTATTCTTTAACGAAGTGTTG
This sequence comes from Linnaemya vulpina, assembly GCA_963675445.1. NCBI lineage: Eukaryota > Metazoa > Arthropoda > Insecta > Diptera > Tachinidae > Linnaemya > Linnaemya vulpina. The sequence goes on along the minus strand of OY776277.1, from coordinate 36,908,929 downwards.
AACAAAAATGAAATAAATTCGTAACAACTATTTAAAAAACGACCTGAAGCTCAAAAAATATAATAAAATAACGAAAACACTGTGTAAATATAAATGAAAAGTATTTTTTTTTTAATTTAGTTTTTAGTCCTTCCAATATATTTCCTAGATACACTTGGTTACAAAAATGCAATACAGAAATTGTTATAGCAACATTTGCAAATCGCAGTTTCTATTGTGATAAATTTTAATGATTTTATGTTTTTAACTCCTCAGATAAAAAAGAATTTTTATGAAGTAAAACATTTTTCAATACCATGATTTCTCATCAAACTTTTTTGTATGGAATTGAATATAGTTTTTTTGTTGCAAAGTTGGCAAGTGACCACTAATTGACACCTACAAATATTTTTGAAAAAAAAAATAATAAATTTTGAAAAAATGTTTATTCGAAACACAAACATTGCAATACTTTTGTTTCCTGTTCATAATGTTGTAAATGTTATTGACTAGAATAATTTTGTAACTTTTTTCGTTCCTGTACTTTAAATATAATACTAAGTCTTGTTGTACAGGATATGAAAATAATAAATAAATAAATAAAAAATCAAATCATCGGCAATAAATCAGCTTCGAATCTATATATATATATATATATATATATATATATATATGCATATATATATATATATATATATATATATATATATATTCCCTTTGATAAAAAATTGACATAAAAATTAAATAAAAACTAGAAAAGTTGTAATAAAACCTTCCCCAAGCCTTTTTCTTAAATTAACTATCATCTACTTATTCTTCACAATAAAAATTAAATTCAATAAAATAGTTTATTCCAAAGCCGTAACCAGCACCTCTGCATTGTGTTTATTTCTTTCTGTCTGTCACAACATTCAAACGAAATGTTGTTATTTTCTTTTCTTTGCATACTTTTCATTCTAACATAGAATGAGCATAAATAAACAGCGCGAACATATTTTATGAAGTTTAAGCATGTAATACGGCAGTAACTAAAAGCACTTCCGGTGCCAAATAAAGTCTAGTACATTTCATGCCGCCAGCAGTCGTCCGTTTAGTCATTTGTTCATTCGCTCACTCAATGAGTTTTATAGCACCAGTATTTTGCCAAAGTGATTGATTGTTAAAGGAAAACAATTTAAATAATAAACAAGAAATATGTAAAGCAAAACACAATTACACACTCGTACTTTATTAATACATTTCTTTTATATTCTGCATACAATAAGTAAAACGTGACTGAAACGATAAAATAAAAAAAAAACAAAAAGACCAGGGAGGTTTGCCATCAAAATTCCCATCGTTTTTCTGACTTAATTTATTAATTATTAATTTGTTTATGTTTTTATGTAAAAATGTTGTTCCAAACTGCTTCTAAGTAGACCACAAATTAGACACTAACAAAATTTAATGCTTGGGTTTTTTGTAAGTAGGAACTCGACCCAGTGCTGTCCTCTATCCGGATTCGCAGTGTATTGAAATAAGAGTTATTTGTATCTAAACCTAGAAGCAACTACTTATTCTTCTATACATTCATTCTCCTGGAGGAGATCAAGAAGAATTGGTTAAAGAAAGAAAACGACATCTAATAGAAAATTGAGATTTTAATAACTGCAATAATTTAATGTGAAACATTAACCTCCAGGTGCAACTGACACAAAAGGAAGTAAAAGTTGTCAACACATATTCTTTGGGTGTGGTTTTTTCTTTTTAATATATTGTCTTAATTCCCTATGGGTCAAGTAGCCGGATAACTGTTGGATACCAATTTCCATCTCTCTGAAAAGAATCTTCTTATCTTCTGTGAGTTTATCAAACTAGTACAGGGATATTCAGTTTTCCTTTTAAAAAAATTAACATAAAGAAACCCATTTCGATCAAACTTACCATTATCCGTTACATTTTCACTAACAATTGAATCACAAAATTTGTATTAAATTTTACTATTCCCAAGCGATTTCCATTTAATAAACGGTGCATATTTGCAAGTGGTTCCTGAACCCACTAAATGGTATAACTTGACTTTCGAAAAAAGAAATATCCTGTCATGATACATCAAGCCTAAACAGCGCGCTGTGCAATAGTATGAGACATGGATGTTCGCGAGGTTTCTAGAGCATGGTCAAATGCGCTTTTAACGCGTTTGGCGTTTTGAAGACGGTGCTTTTGTCAGAGTATACGCGATTGCCCTGAATAGAAACAAAAATGGTATCTTGGAAATGTTTTCTGGAAACTTCAATTCCATACCTGAGTTATCACCTATTGATGAAATAGAGAAAATTATCTTCCGAAAATAGGCCTGAATTTAGAATGACACCGCATTACTATTGTCAGCAACAACAAGAGCAATTGTTTGAAGTATTAAACGAATTTACCATTTTTTAACAAAATAGTTTGGGGACTACGCCTCTAGATAAACAAACTAATAACTTAGCAGAAGGAAGGTTGAAGGTTATATCTTGCGCCCATCGCAAAAAAAAATGTGTTAAGGGTCAGTAGTGTTTGCTTTTGAATTTTCTTTCTTGTTACTAACCCAATGCCCGCACCGATGGATCACAACAGAGAGTCCCTAGTCTTTAGCCGATGATGTCCTTCACTTGGGGGCTTACAGCTGAGGGTCTTGTAACAATAATGGCTGATATATTTTATATGACAAAAGAGAGTCGATATACTTCCGTTTACACTGCAGGATATATAAAACTAAAAACTCTAATATTACCTTTTTGAACTGCCTCGTCTATTCTGGAAGTCAAACTACACGTTATTTGAAATAATTTTATTACTAAAATTCAAGTGGCTCTAAAGTAAAACAGCTGTTTTCGAAAGTCGCAACACTCATCATCACTGCTCATGTGGTGACAAACACAATATACACATGAGCACTGATGATGAAAGTGTTGCGACTTTCGAAAACAGCTGTTTTGCTCTGCTGTGTAAGTTGAATAATACTGATGTTGACTTTCCTTTGTGCCTTGAAATATTTATCATCATGTCTTTCTGAGATTTTAAATAAATTTTGCTTAATTAATAACTCTTATCCAACTTAACCGAGTTCTCCAGCACAACTTATTACTTTAAAACACAGTAAATAAAATATAAGAGTTTTGGGATAATAAATTCCCATCGTATTTAACTTAAATAGAAATCTAAACAAAAAATTTGCTCCATATCCTTAAAATGTATGCAAACACACATAAACTCAACTCAAAAGTAATTACTTCGGTTCTATTTACGTTGCTACCAATCCACTTAACTGAAAATGTCTAAAAACAATATACTAAAAAAGCAAATCGGTTTCAATATCACGCCAAATGTTGCAAATATGAATATATAACTTGCAATAGCAGACTCTTTTTACAGTACAAAATCATAAAAACAATCAGACGGGTAAAACAAGAGCGTCAAAAAATAAATTGTTATGACTGCAACAAGGAAGCGACTGTGAATATTTACAATGACACCCAATTCGAGTTAAAAACTCTGGACAAATTTGCATAAAATTCCCGCCTATAATGCCGTTGTCTAATATGTTTCATATCAAAACTTACAATGCAAAAGTTCAAAACGTTACAAATACAAAAACGTAAAAAGTTTCAGCAGCTATTTGCTTAAATGTAATGGCCCTTTGTGAATTATGGTTGAAAGGATAAATGTCGGCAATGCCCATAAGCTGGCGCATATAATAAATGGCGTGTGTGTTGCTGTAGCATTTAGTAAAAACACTTTATTAGCCAAGGGAATACATTTGTTGCAAGAAATTTGTTTCATTAACGTGTACAAAAGAAATTTCACATGAACTATTTTACAAATTATTTTCCATATAATTATTTTATGAAATAATTAATATCTCACATACAAAATAATTCCATTTTACCTTTATTATTAAGGCAAAGAATTTTTTGTTCATTATAGGATTTTTTATAAATTGTTTTTGTTTCTATTAAAAGTCATATAGAAAAATTATTTTTAACGTCTTTTGAAAAAATAAAATTCCCAATTTCGTCTCAATCCGCCATCGGTTCATCAACAGCAAAATTTATTTTACTCTGTACACAAGGGGAACAGTTTGAATCAGGAAAAAACCACCAGTCGAGCATTGTACTGCGCGGGAACTTTGGAAGGCAGGATAAATTACAGTTGGCTTAATCAATTACAAAAAGGCACGAGTACGGAGTCAACCAGATAACGGTTGAGGCTAAAATCATAAACCATCTATAAATTGATTATAATTTTTATCAAGATTCTGCTTCTATTGTATTCCCTGAAGGTGGAATTTTAAAACTCATCACGAAAGTTTTAAGATCAAATATAATTTTTATCGATTTCTGTGACTATTTTTCTCAGCTTTGACGTTATATGAATTAATTGGGAAAAATGTTGTCATTTAGGCAGTGATTTTTAAGCAAATCTAAAAGCCTGGACTCTGACACCGAATTAAAATAATAGTTTTTTTTATTATATATTTGAAATATTTGTTTGTGCCCTAGTGCAGGGTGCATAAGCTGTTGTCTCAGCCGTATATTGCTCTCTTGCATTTTCATATAACACACTGAGAACTTTTCTTCGTCGTCCTTGTCAAGGACTTAACGTTCTCAAATTATGATTTACAAGTTTAAAAAGGATAACAATCACATGTTAGCACGTTATGTTAACATAATATTTGAAATGAATTTATAGCCGCTATTCCCATTATTACTTTTACAAAAATGCAACAACTTTTTGTTGTAAAGTTTTAGAATACTAATAAAAGTTATACAAACTATTCGTAAGCATAAAGATGAGGAGGTTGTGGGGGTGTTAGTGAAATTTAAAAATGTTAACGTTAATGCTTCTTCGTAATACTCAGAATGCAGCAGTACATCTAAACCATTAACATCCTACTGGAAATGGGCCACAACATGGGTTCATTCATGTTGTGGCACTATAAGACAGATTTGAAAAAAAGAACTTAAAATATATATTTTGTCGAATTGTTATTTTTGTTACAAGAATTAAGATAACCAAAATATTTTGTAGTTGTATTTATTTCGAAAAATATATATGTAGGGAAATTGAACGTTGGGCACATGTCGCTATTTCATCGCTACTGCGATGGACTACTCTCAAGTAAACTTGGGAAACGTCATGCATTTCCTGCATATCCAAAATTCATTTTCTTGTCGAACAGTTCACATGTAGAATAAATATCGTCCAAAAATATATTTTGTCACGCCTAATTTAAGATTGTTTGAATCAAATAGCCACAAGCAGTACTCCCGATATTAAAAAGAGTTAACCACTTAAAATAAATATAATTTATTAATGGGTTTCAAAAGGAATGATATTTTTTAAACCCTGATGAGAAAAATTGTTTTAACTTGATTTACTGAATAAAGTCCTTAATATTTAATTAAAAAATCCAAAAACTACGGCGTGTCCTGATCAATAAGAGCCTTCACAGTTTTGTTTAATATATTTTAATTAAGTCTTGGTAACAAAAATATTAATAAAATGTTATATATCTATTAAGGAAAGCGAAAACAAATATAATTATGTAATTTCTTTAAAACGCTAGTTTATTAACACCATCATGGAATAAAGAACAGCACCCTACACGTCGTTACTTAAGCAAAAATTCAACGGCGAAGTAAAAAGTAAAAAAAAACCTTCTTAACATTTTTCATCTATCCTGTCAGCACTTTCTCTCTATTGTAGTACCCAATAGTACCTATACAGTGCATGGCATATTCAGAGATAATTCCCTGAATGATGTTCCTACTAAAAAAAATTTAATCGATTTACAATTAATTACTACCACAGAATTATCTATTTAAAACGTTGACAAGTTGTTAATCTGTTGGCTCCTTTTTTTTTGTAGAACAAATATTTTTAAATCTCAGTTTTTAATAAGGCTCGCTGGTATTTAAAATTTGTGCTTAACTTCAGATTTAAAAATAATAATTAATGGCTATAACTCTGTCCAATGATATATTGTACATGCATTTATAATCGGTTGCCAACTTTAAGGAAATTATTTATTTTCCGCACAATGTCCAGTATGTTTGGCTTGATGAGTAAATAATATTTATTTTTCTGCATATATTTATCATAATTAATCTTTTGCCATAAATTATACAATAATAGTAATAAATTTGAAAAATGTGATTAATGTCTTAATTTAAATTTTAAACAATCACAACAATATGGCGCAGGGAAATAAAAGCAGCAGCATTAAAAAATATTTACCAACTCAAATAATGCTTCCTAAGCCACAATTTATTTACAGAAATACACACACATTCGCTCGCTTAACAAACGGAAAATCGCGTATTTTTCTTGCTGCTGCTCTAAAAAGTGTAAATTACTAAACGGCTCTGCTGCACGTTGGTGAAAGTTGAGAGGCATGCATAAAATGGGCCTTTTCGAATGTGCTTTGTCGGATCTTGTACAAGTAAACGATAGTTAATCTTCTCTTCCAGCTTAAGGCGACGGTGTATAAACTAATAGTTTTGGTTTGCGAATCAACTAAGTTTGATCAAAAATTACTGGTGGCTTTTTTGCTGGATTATAAAAGCATGTAACTTTTATATTTACCTTCACATTCATAATATTTAAAATTAGTGTGAAATGCATTTTATTTAAATATTTTCATAGGAAATATTTTGAAAATACATTTTATATGTATAAACTAATAGATTTGGTTTGTGAATCAACTAAGTTTGATAAAAAATTACTGGTGGCTTTTTTGCTGGATTACAAAAGTGTATACTTTTTACCTCCATATTGAGTTAAAACAGCATTTTGTTTAAAAACTATTATCCAAAGTTTTCTTAAAATCATCAAATTTTTATAAAAATTAGGGTTAGAGATTTAAGACATTCAAAATGTTCATCTCGAAAATTAAATGAACGTAGTTGCACTTCACTTGCAGCTTTTTACTGATACGAATTAATAATAATTTTTTAAAAGACCTCATATTATTTGAAACTTTTTGTTTTTACAAAAATAAACACTCTTCGTGTCTTTGTACTAGAGACTATTTTTGCCCAGTGTAATCACTACTTCAAAGTTTTTTCTTTCGAATTATTTTTATTTGCCAGCCAAAATTGTAACCAAACAATACTAAAGCGGTTCTAACATGCAACCGCCATTCATCACAATTCACATACAAACATATTTACATATAATATAATTCATAACTGAACAAAGAAGAAAATAGCTAAAATGCTACAACAACAAAATGTAGCAATAAAGACGATAGAATCACAAACAATAATAACAAAGGCCAAGAATGTCGTTGCAAAATTGTTCAAATTAATACGCAGACATTCAAGTAAGTCATAGAACTAAAATATAAAAAGAAAAATACTCAAAGTATTTAACGAAATAAACAAACCTTGTTTTCACCTGATTTCCACTTCGGCTAGTCCTCTTCTATTCCAACTTCTATTACAGTTTTTGATTGAAAAAAGTATACAAGGAAAAAAGAAAAACGCCTATTGTAAAGAAAGTCCAAAGTTGCCCCTATAAAACTGAAATTAGAAGAATGGCAGTCTTGAATTTGTTAGCATGACTTCAAAGTTCTTTGGTCCCTTCCACTTACAATCATGCATATGCATGTCAATTACACACACACACACACACACAAATGCATATATGTACATAAATGCTCCTGGAAATATGCAGCAAATTTCATGTGAAACATAGAAAAGAGCAAAACTCAAATATCAACTTGTACTGCATGACTGAAATTGACGTTAATTTCTAAGAAACACAAGCAAAAAGTGAAAAACAAAAAGCTTTTTACTCTTCACATGTTTGTATTAATTTAACATAAATTAGAGAATTTTAAAATTACTTGGGCAGATATTTGTTGTATCATTTTCTGGATATTTCCGACAAAAAAATATTAAATGCAGTCATAATTACACACACTGCTTGAGTTTTTAAATGTATTTTAAATGTTGGAAATTATGCAGATATTTACGTAGATATACCTACACAATTACATACACATATACACATATCCATGTAAACATTTGTGTATAATATATAATCCAATTTCTATTTCTTTACAATATGGAATCGACTTCTAAAACATATAAAATTTAAACAAAAACATTATGAGTGGGAAGGCAAAGATATAAAAATATATCTGTACACCGCGATATAATTTTGGCAATAAACTACAAGAATTTTATTGTCTTCAAAATATTATAACATAAATTTTATATTTATTGGTGGCCACATCCGTTGTGCTTGGCTGCATCTCTTATTTGGCACAAAAATGTTGCTAAAAACGAACTTTTAAACTTAGAACAAATCAGCATCGTAGCTGGTAAAATATGGGGCAACTTATATGTACTTTTTATATAGCGGTAGCCGTATGCCCCTCCTATGGTTCCCATACTTTGGAGAATTTTCTAGGAGCATCCACCATTAAATTTTAACACTCTAAAGCTGAAATTAAAAATTTATTTTTATTTTGTATCTCGATGGAGCTAAAAGATGGCAGATAGTCTCACTGTTACAATGGAGGTTTTTCATGGAGTGACTCAAGTTGAGATCATAATAAAAAAGGAAATATGTTCTTAATGACACTATGAAATTGATGTTTAAATAGAATTTCTGTCTTGTGGAACAGCAGATTTCAACAACATTTCGCGGCATTTGCGGCCGTTATTCGTCAATACTTTAGGCGATCTTGGTAGCCTATTAATTGGGCCGTTACATGAAGTTACTTGTTTAACAAAAGTTTATTTAAATAAATGAATTGTAGCAACCACTGTGTAACCCCCGTCTTGTTGAAACCATATATCAACAACATTAATGCCACGTAATTGAGTTACGAAGAAATTTGGAATCATGTTCCTACAGCGTTCATCACTATAGGTAGAGTGTTACCTATTATCGTTTTTGAAGACATCTGGGCCAATGATTCCGCCATCACATAAAGCGCACCAAACAGTAATTTTCTGTGGATGTGATGGTGTTTTGACAAGAGCTCTTGGATTCTACTCCAATTGTGCTTATTTATTATTTATATGGAACATTCCACCAGAAATGTTCTTCATAGGAAAATAGAATTTTGAATTACACTAATTATTACTATTTCTGCATGACTCTGTGAACCCACTTTCTTGCTTGTGGTATTTTGAATGGTCAAGAACAACACCAGAGGATAATATTCCGCTGATTGGAGGAACAGTAGAACATATCGCAAAGATTCTGAAGCTCTACGGGACCATCTCCAAGTTCTTTGGCTCCTTCAATGAAAGTTATTTTCGTCAATTCAGACTACGTTTTCCACTTGGAATTAAATTATTTAAGTCTTCAGATACTGAAGAATAGTTGGACTCTTTTTGTCTATTTTACCTGCTGTTGATTGTCTCTGATTGTTCGTTTAATAGAACATTTCAATTTGGCATTTATAAAACATTTTTTAAAGTTTTCCAATAAAGAAATCGGAATATACAATTTAAATTTTTCTTCACTGAATTTTAATTTGTATTTTCGCAATTTCAACTTTTATTATCTCATTATCAATGCTGATTTCTTAATATAAATTTGCTTATATTAAATATTAATTCCGATTTCTTAATATCAATTCCTATTTGCTAAACATCATTATCGATTTATTATTTTGAATTTAAATATTCTCAATATGAATTTGAAATTTGTGATATCAAATTGTTCTTTCTCAGCAGTAACTCCGATTTTTTATTATAAATTTGTATTTTCGCATCATCAATTCCTTCTTCTCAACACTAATTCTCAATAGAAACACATATTCTCAATAGAAACTTGCATTTTCTCAATCTCATCCTGAAGTCCAATCAACCTAAGAAAATACATTTTATCAGATCAAAGTCAATGCATTATTCTTAGTCTGGAGTTGAACCACCAATGCCAAACGGCTTATAAAATACAAACACGAAATTTTAACTTCAAACACATCATTAAATGAAAAAAAAATTACTCCAAGAAGTATAATTTTCGTAGGTTTCCTTCTATAATTCTGCATTACAGCACCATTATCATCCAACAAAAAAAATAATGATTATATATATATATGTATATATATATATATATATATATATATATATATATATATATATTTATTTATATTATATTCCCAAACTGCTTTGCCTAGCAAAGCATTCAAATACATTTTATCTGTCTGTTCCTTTTTGCTAGATATATATCCTTCCTTCCGGCATGTTTGAATAGCCGATTTCATGGCCAGCTTCGAACTTCGAGCAGATTATATTCCCCTTCGAATTACATGTGTTTGACCGAATACCCTTAACATGCCACAAGAACACCGGAAAATTTGATTTGAAAAAGCTCGATATAACTCAGCTTTAATACAGATTTAAAGAAATAAAATAAATTTTAAATTTATAGAATCCTCTGCTTAAGTAATTGAAAATATCATCCGTTCAACCGAAACTGTTGCCGTTCAACCGAAATGTTGCATTTTTAAACAATTTGTTTTGCTTTTTATAAATATAATTTTTTTTTTTACCTTTTTCGTGCTCGTCCTGTAGCCTTAAGGCAAAATGTTGTTGTATGTCTTGCATACATAAATTTGTGTGTTTTTATTTTCAGTGTTTTATTTGTATATTTAAGTTTGCACAAATTCCTTTGCAACGTATATTTTTTCATTGTTTGTCTAGCGCTTGGCTGACTGGTCAGTTTTAATTTCATGCTTTAGCAAACAAAACAATAATATTCCAAATAAAATAAGGCATGTTAATTAAATTTTGGAAAACAATTTTAAAAACTTTAGAAATTTTTTTTAATTTTGCTTGAAAAACAAATATAATTCGTCTGATTTTACCAAACCATTAAAAATTAGATTAAAAATAAATGTTTTATATTATTAATCAGTTACTAATTTAAAATTTTTTTTTGATTATTGTTATTCCAGATACAATTTTGCCTCTTCCCATCAACAACAATGTAAATTTGATGTAAGTACATGAATCTCGTATTCGAGCAGATTTTTAATAAAAAGAATCCTTCATATAACGATTTTTAGTTAATATATTCATTTTACCTACATTTTTTCTTTCGAAATTTTATTAACTCCGCTTTATTGTTTAACAGAAACAAGAATTGTTTAACATTTTCTTTCGGTTTCATGATAATTTTCATGTTCACTGACACATTTCAAATGCAACGAAGCGCGAATCACTGCATATCGGTAGGAAACTGCAAAAAAAATAGAAAAAGAAGACGAAAATTGCAAAATAACTTGTAATCTAACAGACACACATACACACACACACACAGACACTGTATTGTTCATCGTCAATACAGAGAAGTAAAATTTAAAAGAATTCCCTTTTAACAACCAGATGATAATGAAGTTCTTAAACAGAACCCTCGCTGGCAACAATTATTGTTCTTTTGTTTTATGTTTCTGTTTCTGTTTTTGTCGTTTTGCTACTTTAGCACCATCAGTCTGTTACATGTCTGCTATAAAAGCTCAATGTCTGTCAGTCTGTCAGTAACAAACTTCCATGTCTATACATTTGTCTGCTGTTTGCCGGCCCACCTTCCTTTTGGTGGCTCTACAACTGCAGTATTGTTACAACATCATTATTGAAGTAATTACTTCAAGCTTTTGTTTCTTGCATTTATTCGTTCGTTTGCTTATAAATATTTAAACATTTACATAGTGAATAATAATGAAGGAATAGACGAAAATGTTTTAAAAGGCTTACAAAACCAAAACGAAAGCAAAAATGATTGTTCGTAATGTCGATGACAGAATTTGAAACAGTGTATTCTTTTTGTTTACTATTTGGGAGTTGTGTATGTTTTTACTCAAAATTTAGCTGCAATTGGAGTTGAGATTTTAGAAAAATACAATTTTCATCTTTATATATTAAAAATTATATATTTTGAAAATATAATAATTCTTCGTAGTTATAATTGACCTTCTTTTGTATTAGATTCTCAAAAATAACTCATATAGACAACTAAAGCCGTTTTCTTCTCAGACAAACTTGTAGTATTTTTTCCTTTTTTTTTCTAAAAATGGGCTGTTTCGAGGAGCTTCAAAACGGAAATTACTTTTTGTAACGGATATTGGGTAAACTGGTAAAAGTTCTTTAACACGAAGTTGGCATTTTCTACTAAAAAGTGTAAAAACTTTTGCATTCTTTTCTAGAAAAGAAAACGCTATAAGCCAAAAATTTATTGACAAAATTGACTGCCTGTTCTTATAAATAAAATAAAAATCTTCATTCAGGGCTTTTTATTGAAAGAAAAAACAAATTTGAATCTTTTATTGTTGTTTCAATAAAAACACTTAGAGGAAAAGTTTTATTTTGTTTACAAAAAAAGGCAGTTAATGTTGTCAATAAATTTTAGCCTGGTTTGAACACTTTGTATACTTTCGAAAAGAGAATCAGCCCATTTAAAAATTAAATACAATAAAAACGTCGTTATCAGCGTGAGTGCATGTTGATAACACGATCCAAATTAGTTTTGGGGATACGTATGATCTCTAATATGCGATCTGACCAAGAAAGATCGAGATGTCTTATGCACAGCAATGGAGCCGATAGTTATTTTTGGGAAAATATTAAATTCACTTTGATTCGAATTCAGAATATTTTTTATTAGTTGTAAAGTATTTATTACGAAGTAATAAAGAGCTTAACTGTTTTACTTTTGTTGGAAAATTTGACTAAAATACAGACAGTCAAAATAGAGTTTTTAGCTGATAAAATATTTTTCCAAATGACACATTCCTGTTGCAATAGATCGTGTGAAGTCCTTAAAAGAATCGTACAAGCATAATATTTTCAATAATAAATAGTTCATCTCATGTAATTATTCTTTCATGCCCCTGCATAATCAACATTTCTGTGTATCGTACTTGAAGCAAAAAAATATATATATTTGCGTTTTATATGTTTGAGCAACTGCTTTCATATATCTGCAACTAAATTAGCATTCTATAATCATAATTACCATGCAACTCCTACCGTATACACAAACTAACTCACTCATATTCATAACAAAAAAAATAATTTTTAATATAAAACTCCGTTTACATAATGAGTTCGTTAGTGATTTCAGTTTTGCATTTTACACATTTTAATAAAACCGCGAATGTCTGTGCTGTCCGCTCTTGTCTATAGAGAAACTATTTTCTATATTCTCTGTACCGGGTGTATTTCGAGTAGAGCAGGAATTCGTATGTGTTGGCAAATGTAAATGGCAACATGCATATTTTAACAGTTTGTTGACTTCTGCTGAAGTGAGCTCCCCCAGCCCGCACATCTACTTGACGTTTTATTGTTGCTAATATTAACATGTTAATTTTAACGTCTATATAGTCTTATGTTTTTAGGATGTTGCCATCATTAGCGAAGGGACGTCTGTTTACTTTGTAGATAAAAGCAACTATTGACATGATTCATTTTTAAAAATATATCTTGTTTGAAGAAAGCAAATCAGACGATGTAGTGATAGAATCACTATCAACATCACATTCATCAATTTGTTCAATTGAGAATGTGTTATAACAAATTTAGGACTTATTATTCGAACTATATTATTAATATTGAAATTTATTAGTTGAGACTAAATTCAAATCATCGGGAAACATTCACAAAAAATTTCTTAAAGTACGTTCACACTTGTCAAATAATTGCCCAAAATAGCGTAACCACTATTGAATTATGTCTTTGCTAAGATGCGGGTTTATTGCATAAAACAGTTTCATTGACAACTAATAGATATATAGATATAGTATTATTGGAAACTGTTCAAGCCAAAAAACCATTCTCTGAATTAAAACCTTTTTACGGCTTTTTCGACAAATATTAGACGAGTGCGAACGTACTTTTGGAATAACTAAAGATATTTTGTTAAACTTTTACCTAAATCAATGAGAACTTTAGAGGCATGAATTTGATCATGAAACGAAGTCAATCATTACTTTTCTTTTAATTTCTTGCTTTATATTTTGACATTTGCTAATGTGACAGCGAACTGCGCTTAGAAATTAATTAAGAATTCCTTAAAGGTTATTTGCAATATTTTCTATTTAGGGAAAAAAGTCATTTATTTTTAGTATGTTTAGTGAGATTAAGAAAAATGCACCTTTTGGTTTAGTGTTACTAAAAATTTGCACTGTTTCTGGGAGTAAAGAACTTTGCGATTAGTGGCAGAGCGGGCTAGGATTTTCATCACAGATCTTTTGCAAAAAATTAGTTTACAATATTATTTAGTGGTACTGCAATGCCGATTTGAATCAAAATATAGTGCGCTATCCCCATCCATGACATCCAGCAAAGACCATTTCAAAATTTTATTTGTCACTCGTACTGCACAATTTATTGCAGTTAAACAGAATTTAATTTGTTCATATTAAAATTGTTTCTTTCAATTAAATGTTAAAGCAATCAAACATGAACGAAATATGTTCATTCATTTTAAATATTTTTTAATTAAATAGCATCTGTATGTGTGTGTGCATTCATAATATCCTTATTGATACTGCAATTGTACTCCGATACGTTCTTCTCAAAACTGCAACAAAAGGATATTAAATATTTTTTTATATTTTCATAGCCTCAACAATAGTTGTTGATGGCCGACTGACGTATAAATATAAAATCTACGTTTGTTTGCTATTCCAAGAGAATCATATATTTTTGTGGACTTTCTCAGTAAATGCATCCATCAGTTGTACTCGTACAAAAAAGTATTCCTTACAAAATTTTTGCAATATAAAAAGTGTGTAATTAAAATATAAATGAAATTCCTTGTACACATGCATACATGCAGACGAACATCGAAATAAGTTTGAGCAAGAAGCACATGACAATATTTCATAAATAATTTTTAAATATATATTTTGCGTATGTAGGGACATCATATGTGGGGAAAAATGTGTCATTAATAGCATCATGTGTCATTGAGAAATTGGACTTGAATATTCAAGTTTTAAAAAATATATTCTCTCAGAAAACAGCTGTTTTCAGTTCATATTATATAACACTGTTCTACACAACAATGAAAATATTTGCGGGAAACATATGCTCATGTCCTACCATCTCTGACAAATTTCCTATGCGCCCCAGTCCTTCTTTCATGTGACGAAGCATGAACCATTTCAGATTTTCCTTTGAGACTTTCAAGTTATTAGGAAATATCCACCAAAAAGTGGAAAAGCACAGCTCTTCATAGTAAAACACCGGACTTATAATTGGTGTACGAGGTCTATTAAAAAAGTATGGTAAATTTTGGAATTTCATGTGTTCTGAACACATGGAGCCATAGACACCAAAAAAGTTTTGGGAAAATGCTCTTCGAAAATCGATTCTTGACGAAAATCAAATATATTTTATAATTTGGACCATTTGTCAGAGCATCAGAGTTATGTCCAGTAGAGTTCTGGAAATTGAATAAAAGAAATTTTAGCTTAAAATTTAAAGTTTTATTTATTTTTGGGTAACCGCATGTTATTGGATAAGATAAAGTATTTCCAGCGGAGCAAAATTATGTCAAAAATTACTAGTGTATCAAAGTAACAGAAAAAGAACAACTTGTCAATGACAATTATTTCTAATTCTAAAAGTTTTTAATGAAATTAACCGATTTTTCATGATATCCACAATGTGGTAAAATATCTCAAATCCACTACAATCCAATAAAGTGAAATCAAGAATGTCAAAAACTCTTTTCTCGTAAAATTTTCTTTTTGTTGTATAAGCTGTTTCAGCAGTTATGGGATTTAGATTCTTTATGAGAGTCGTAGAAGTTACTAGTGTTTTCCGTTTACAGAGATTTCTGCTGTCGAAAAAGTTAATTCACGAACTTCATTATAAAATTTATATTATTGAAATTGAAATCATATTTATGAATCCACCTAATAATTGGTAGTAGTGGCTTTCGAAAACAGCTTTTCTGCTTTGTCAATTGGATGACTAAATTGACATTGAATTTTTCAACTTTAATTGAACTTGATATCAATTTGTATAAAATTTTGTGTAAAAAATTTGCTTAAGTGCCCAAAAGCGCTCTAAATGCTGAATTTGGCATACCGTGTTTGTTCTCTGATTGTGAAATAAATTGTTAAATATAAATCATTAATAATTGCTTTAATAAATGGGCGGTACTTGAAAAAGGCCTGCAGTTGATTTTAAATATAAAACTTACATTGAGATCCCGATATTTCAGAAAACTCGGAGTAAGCGTCTCTTCTTAATCAATTTAAAAAGTTATTAGAAACGTCATACAAAAATAAGATTTAATTAACATTAGAAACGTGACTTTGGATTTACTAAAATGATGACAAAAAAGAGAACTTCTGCAATGAAAAACAAGAATCTGATTTGGACTACTTCCCCAAAATGAGTTTGCGATCTTACTGATTTCTTGAGAATGTATTTTTTTACTCGATACTATATTTTGAAAATTTTTGGTTAGTGGTAATAAGATTTTAAAGAAAGTGCACAAGGACGGGAGTGACAACGTCTTAGCACACGAATAGCCGATGCAAACATTAAGAAAGTCGTGGGAATTGTTGTGTAGAATCGTCGAATAATTGTTAAGAGTTGGCTCATTAACTGCAAGTTTTGGCACGAAGTGAGTTCGCCGCCACTTTTATTGAAATTCCTGAATTTTGGTAAAAATAAATCGTTGGACGGGAATCGCTCAGGAATTTATTGAATAAAGAAAAGTCAATATCTAGTGTCAGACCGACATGTGCCCAAAATAAAGAATGTCTCTCACATATTTATAAAAAAGAAATCCTAGAATATTCCAAATAAATTTTGTCCTGCCTAAAATAGCATTCCTTTCAAAAGTATTTTTAATTAAAAAAGTATGAAAATCAAGGTAAACAAGTACTTTTACTAAAGACAAAATATACACAACAAAGTAAAAATTAAAACTTGATCACATTTCAATTTCTGTGATATTATCCAGTTACATGAAAACACATACTCTGTTATTACCAATAAAATTGACTAAATCGTTTGAAAAAGTAAACATTCTTGTATGTCTGCATCTCCTGCAAAAAGTTATTTTGTTTCTACGCATCATCACTGACAAATTCGATTGCTTTTCTGTTTCATTTATACTTCTGCCAAAATACGATTACGTTTCTTATTGTATTTACTTCGGTGAGATATTTTCCTCTTTCCAGAAAACACATTATCAACATAGTTTCATGTTCTTGCAAATTTTTCTTCTACAAAATATTCAAAAGTCTATTCAATATGAATATTTTAATTTTAAGATTTTCCTATTAAGGACGATGAAAAGTTTTACGTTATTTTATTTTTTCTTTTGTTTGCTTGCAATTTTGTGCAACCTTTGCCAGAGGTGGAGATGCACATAAGTTTCCTCTTTCAGTTTGTAATTGTTTCCATATTTATTTACTCAGAATAGTCAGGGTATTCGTAAATTTCAAGAAGATGTTCTAAATATGGTTGTTGCTTTTCAGGTGTTACTGGCTCGGGTGTATATCCTGATGGATCCTCTCATCTACCCAATTTAACCTGATATTTCTAGCAGAACATCACCAAGGCTTTTTATTTCGCTACAAAGTCCTACTCAAGTAAACTGAAAGAAATATTTGCCACACTCAAATGAGTCGAGAATTCAGTAGAGATTTCGATTTAAACAATAAAAAATAATAACCAAAAATGGTAACACAGGTATCATAACACACAAGTGTTAACATCAGGTTGATACAGTTCTCGGATTGTTTTTCACAATAAAATTTGTGTAAATAGAAAACTGTTATCACATTCAACTAAGCCACCTGAACAGTGGTGATAAACACAATATACACATGAGCACTGAAGATGAAAGTGTAGCGACTTTCGAAAACATCTGTTCTGCTCTGCCGTATAAGTTGAATACAACTGATGTTGACTTCCTTTATGCCTAGATATGTTTATCATCATGTCTTTCTGAGATTTTAACTAAGTTAGAACAATTTAGCCTATATAGATATTAAAATAACCAAAAATTTTTTAAATATAGTATCGAAGTGAAAAATACATCCTCAAGAAATCAATAAGATCGCAAACTCATTTTGGGGCAGTAGTCCAAATCAGATTCCTTTTTTCACTGCAGAAGTTCTCTTTATTGTCATCTTTTTAGTAAATCCAAAGTCATGTTTCGAATGTTAATTAAATCTTGTTTTTGTATGAAGTTTCTAATAACTTTTTAAATTGATTAAGAAGAGACGCTTACTCCGAGTTTTCTGAAAGATTGGGAACGATCGTAACGGTCTCAATGTAAGTTTTATATTTAAAATCAACTGCAGGCATTTTCCAAATAGCTGCCATTTATACAAATAATTAATGGTAATATATATTTAACAGTTTATTTTACATAAATCTTTCAACTCATTTAAATATCTATAAATTAAAGTATTTCTTTAAAAACAAAAATGTAATAGTTGTAACAACTACAAGTAACCTGCAAGTAAAATAACTTCTTAATCAACTATCTAGATTTTTATTAAAAATCGCTTCCTGATGAGTCGAAAATTCACAATATTGATACTTTGGAAGTAAACAAAAAGTCCTTGTCCAAAAATTACATCCAATTTTTTTTCCGCACAAATTTTTAATTAATTTTTTTTTCCAAAATTAAATTGATAATAAATTAACTATATGACATACTGTCATTGTACTATTATAATATGAAATTTATTTGCATTTCATTGACGCTTTATACCAAATTGTCAGTAGACTTTATTCACAGTTTTGTAAAGTTTCAAACTTCTCAACTTATTAAAAGACTTCTATAAACCATCTGAGAATTCTGTTAATAAATCATAGTAGTAGGCTATGAAACTTATAAAAATCAAAACCCAACTAACAACTTTTATTCTCAGATGGTTTATAGAAGTCTTTTAATAAGTTGAGAAGTTTGAAACTTTTCAAAACTGTGGTTAAAGTCTACTCACGATTTGGTATAAAGCGCCAATGAAATGCAAGAAATAAATTTCATTAAATCTTAGTTCTTGATTAGTATTCGATTCTAATCGTATGTTTGTAGCACTTCATCTCAATTTGATAATGTATGAATCCCGATTTAATACCAGTAGCAGAATAAAGCATTCCGCTTTATGCCGTAACTATTTGTCAACGTCACGACAAGACAACATTAAATACAGGACTCCTTTGCACTATTTCCAACAATCCCTTGCTGTGGTCAATTTACAGGTTTTCAGAAGTAGTTTATTATGGTCGAAAATAATTGTCCTCTCTTTGTCATTGACTTGACAGAATAAATATAATTATTTTCTAATTGTAACTATGTGCTAGTTCTTTTTTCTCAAAATCTTATTAAACAATTCAAATTGATCAGTTGAGGGGTTTTAGTTGGTTCCTATGCGCCTTTCACTGGGGCTAATGCAGATCATCAGGGAACCTTTACCCAACATTTCTTAGAATAACTAAAGATATTTATTTCATACTTACACTTTACTAAGTGAGAATCTTAAAAACAAATATCAAATTCACAACAAGAACCCACTGATCAATTTTCCTTTTTTTATATTCTACAACTGGTTGGCTTTTTGCCGACTCAAATTGTAGGTGTAAGAGAATTAAAGAACAACAACTAATAATTCCTTTAATATAAAAACAATTTATTTAGAGTGTTGACAACATAAGCCCCAGTGAAATGCGCATAGGAACCTGCTAAAACCCCCCAACTGATCAATTTGAATTGTTTAATAAAATTTTGGGAAGAAAGAAATAGCACATAATTAAAATTAAAGAGTTTAAAAAACCGCCAAAATATAAACTATAATTATTTTCTATTCTCACTAATTCGATTCGTGGCAAACAATTTCAACTTGTGTTGATTTCTTTTCTGGAAAATAATGCAAAATTTTTTACTCTATTTTATAAAGTCATTTAAAACTAAAGAATTTACTACAAATTAATTTACCATCCCTTATGAAAAATAATTTCTTTTTTAAAACTCCCTCCAACGGCCAACTTTTTGAAAAGAAACGAAAAAATGTTACATGTTTTCCAGGAAAGAAAACTCCATTAGAGCAGAATATTTTTCATCTTCCATCTGTAATATGATTGGAGTTTCATACAATTGACTCTCTTTGTCTCTCCGAATTCCAATATAATTTGAATATAAATTTGCAGCGATATCGAGTGCCCTAATTTGCCTCCAAGTAATATCTGTAGTTTTTTCAGAAAATTTTCAATTTTATTTTACTTTCTTTTTCCTCAAACATGTTTTTAAACAAATTCAAGGGAACTCAGAAACTCTTTTCTCCGATTACAGTGAGTTGAAATAAATTCAT
The DNA here is from genome assembly GCA_963675445.1 of Linnaemya vulpina. NCBI lineage: Eukaryota > Metazoa > Arthropoda > Insecta > Diptera > Tachinidae > Linnaemya > Linnaemya vulpina. The sequence continues at coordinate 36,888,612 of OY776277.1, read as the reverse complement.
GTTGACTTGAACTGAAAATGAGGTTTTTCTATTAAAAAAAAAAAAAAGAAAAGAAGAAGGTTAACGTACATTTGGTCACTTGAACACTCAATTATTGTTACTTTTTTCTAAGTATCAGTTCAAGTTGAGTCAAACTAACGTTATTGTGAACAAAATGGCCACTTCTTCTATTCCCTTTTTTGCAGCAAGAAATTCTATATCTATTTCCATTTTTACTCTGCACAACTTGGTTGGGCATTGCCTTCCAGCTTACGACTTTAAATAAATTGAATTTGAAAGGGAATTTTTTTTGTTCAAAGTGTTATAATGTTCAACACAATCTACCCAAATGGTCAAAATGCAATTTAGTCTCGTTTTCTGTAAAATTTCCTCTATATCCTTTTTCTTTGTATTTAAGTTTGAGTTTAGCAAGAATTGTATTTGTGTATCCAGCATGTTGTTTTGTTGCATGCTACATTGTAGAAATGGAAACTTTTATTTGAAATTGACCTTAAAAGATACATTTAAAAAGGAATGATATACTTAAATGTCGTACTTGAATTTGGGACTTAAGTGTTCTTTTCACTTATTCAAAAAATAATTAAACTTATTTGGTTAAGGATTCCGTAAAATATAAATTTTTCAAATATTATAAATTTATTTAACTTATGCCGAAACTATTTGCAAGTAGCACATGGAGGTTTGATTTTCTATTTGAAATCTAAATCAATACCATTTTCTATTTCAGATATTTCCTTCCATTTTCATTTTGTGCAATTCATTTATTTACGAAATGCTCCAAACACAATTGCAGGCTGCATTGCAATTGAATGTTGCTGAGCTGAAATCTATTTCATTATATCCTCTAGATTTGCTTATTTATCTTATTTGTGTGGGCATCGAACCATTTACCTCAAACTATCAACTTGTTTCTTAAATTGCTACAGAGTTTATTTTGTATGGGAAAAGGCCAGATAATAGTTTTTCTTTTCTTGCCAATTTAGGTTTTCTGAATTGCAACTGTGTTTACTGGCTAAAATGTAAAAAGATTTATTGGATTTTGTTTGTTAGCACAATCTGAAGTGTTAACAGCATTTTTTCCAGTTTGTTCAATAGACAGGAACCTACACACACTGATGCAATTAAATCTAATATAAGCAATAACACAAAGAACAGAATAATTCAAATGATTCGATGTATAGATGGATGCTGTTGAGTTTGAACTATTTTAGCTCTTTTGTGCATATACAACGGCAATAATATTCATCCATTCAATAAAACATGAGTCTAGTTCAACTGCTAGAATGTGAGAACTTCAAATGTTAGAGTGAAATGATATTCAAATTTCAAATACGCCAGTTAAAAGCCGCTGTGCTACAGATGCTGCAATAGTTTTAGTTAATTTTTTAGATGTGGAGGCATTAAAGATTTCAAACAGATTAAATATAATTTAATAGGATAATTGTTGGAGGAGTGTTTTTAATTCAGAATGAGATAATAAATATTCCAAAGCACAAGGGACAAGTTTATATATTTAAATTAAGCAGCTGTTTTCGAAAACCGCTGCACTTTCATCATTAATAGTCATGAGTATTTTTATTTATTACCACTTGTCAGGTGGCTCAGTTGAATGTGTTGACAGTTTCTACTTGTACCAATTTTATTATGAAAAAGGGGACAAGAACTGTGGCAAACCGATAGTAACGGATTTTTTTTAAGTTTCCGTGTTGCCGTTTGTTTATTTTTCATGCCTTATATTCCAGAATTTTTTGTTGCATATTTGCTAAACCAAACTTTTTAGTTTGAAACTTTCTTCGATACATTTGAACTTTTTGGTCCTTTTATTGGGTTAGCGCAAGTCATAACTTTTAAATTTTTAATTATGAATAATTTGTACGGATCTACTTGGCGTTATACTAAATTTAATTTCATAGGATAATTGTTCAAAAAGGCAAGATAAATATATCATAGCACAAGGGAGTGGCACCATTAGTTTTGTGTATCCAACACACACAGACTTCTTAATTCGAACCGGTACTCAGGAAATGACTCTTACTGATTCAGTTAACGATACAAGTACTATAGAAAGATGGTGATAGAGAGCAGTTGACGATATATAAGAATGAGAATTTTTATTATCCTAGTTTTGTATTTTATTTTATAGTTCGACCAATTTAGATATTATAATGCTCTTCTTGGTAGGAAACAATATCAATCGCTGTCTTATATTCAGTGACCAGTGGTTTGCTTTTCGTATCTAAACAACCCGACAACAATTCATACAATCATGCGCTACAACTATTTGCCATTCCAGCAGACTTTTTGTTTATAACATATTCCAAGAGAATATGTTGGCTTCCACAGTTCCGACATTGAAGATTTTTAGTGCGTTCTTGCTTTTTGTGTATGTCGCAAAAAGTGGAAACAAGGTATTTGACAAGTCACAGAAGAAACCACCTACCACATGCATTAATACATGAAATATTTTATGTAAGGTCGTTCCATACTTTTTAATGTGTCGTGTACATATTGACAAAATCTTGAAAAAAATTACAAAAACTTGGCGCATACATTCAACAAAACGTATTTGTACAGAACGAATGGTCTTCAGCTTAACAAATTACGCGAATACTATTATACCGCACTGTCAAGACTTCAGCAAGTTCGATATGATACTAGGGATTTTTCGAGATATTCAAAAACAATATAGAAAGGTAGCGATTACACTTTGCTTTAATATTATCTAAAAGACAGAACACAATATTAACAAAGTTATTCTTACAAAATGTTGTTAATTTCTATTGTAGCTTCATGATATCCCAAATGAATATTCTAGAGTATATTTTCTATGACAAATCATGATGGTCACTTTTATTCAAATAAACTTTGGAGCATCTTGTTGCAAAACTTATATGTCGAACATATACCAACGTAGACCACAATTCTCCCTTCTCGAACTCTTATCTGCTTCGGTCTGCTGCAGGCATAATTCTGTCAATAACTGTTGCACGCGCCATGCTCTGCTTTTACTTTAGCCCATTTAGTGGAACTAAATTTTCTGCTAATTGAAAGTTTTGTGTAAATATTGATTAACCAATTAAAAAACTCATTTAAAAACTATAACTATTAAAATATAACTTTTGCTTCAAAATTTTTGTTCTGAGAAATTTCTAAAAATAATAATTCCCAATCATTTTTCTCCAATATTTCTTCTCATATAAAATTTTGCGTGAATATTAACTATCTATTGAAATTGATTTCAAATATTGTGTTAATGTTGATTAAATCATGTTGAATAAATAATGTAAAATGCTTCTGGCATTTTGTTCTATAGAAATTTCTAAAATTATAAATTTTTTAATTACTCATTTCAAATTTTGTTGAAATGTGGATTATGTATTTCAATTTATTTAAAACTTTTCGCGAATTGAATAACTAATTAAGAATTTATGTTGAAAACTCCTGTAAAAACGAAATTATATAAATCAAAGACTAAGACTTTTTTATGAAAAAATACGTTGTAAAAATAGTCACACGTAGTTCTTGTATAAAACCACACTAATGCTCTAGTAAATGTGAAGTACGCACATTTATAAAAATTACAATTATTATTAATCATATGCTAACGCTAAGTTTGTGTGTGTATACATCTGTACGTATCGTTATATGTTTTCCAAAAACGGCGTGAGTTCCATTAAAGTAATTTTACAAGACAAACAAAAACACTCAATTATTACAAATTGCACAAAACTTTTTAAAATTCTTTCATTTTGATCTTGTTGATGAGAACGTTTTATATTGTAGGACTACAAAATGGTGCAGTTAAATATAATCTTTTATAAATTAGGACTTTTTCTGAAAATGTATGACGATACATCGTCGTACGCATTTGAATGTACGCACGTTTTCATCAAAACTTATTTCAAATTATTTGTTCAGATGTTTATAAACAAAAATTATTAACCCGTGTGAAGTTAAATTTCGAAATTTATAACCCTAGACACAAACCAGGCACGTTTACAGACCTCTGTTAACCTGTTAACAGAGCAATGTTAAGCATGAAAAATCTGGGTGTATGTGTTCCAAATAGAATAATGGCCACATTTTTGGACACACCATGGAAAAAATTAACAGAACATCCAACAAGGTCCTTAGCTTTGATAATAAATTAATACTTTGGTATATCTATGAAAATAACCTGTGATTTTTTATGTACAAAGATTTTAAGATTCTAGAGAGGATAAGCCAGGATCCTGAGAAAACGGGAACATGTGGGCGACTAAATTTTGTTTTGTTTTAAAGCTCTTGTGGTCCACTATAAGGCCCAAAAGTCGGAATCCTTAACATTTGCGTTTTTAATAAAAAAATTTGGACTATAGTCAAATTTCATCAATGAAAACTCTCTAGAGGATGAATTTCTAAAAAACGGGAATATGTGGGCGACTAAATTTTGTTTTATTTTAAAGCCCTTGTGGTCCACTATAAGGCCCAAAAGTCGGAATCCTTAACATTTGCGTTTTTAATAAAAAAATTTGGACTATAGTCAAATTTCATCAATGAAAACTCTCTAGAGGATGAATTTCTAAAAAACGGGAATATGTGGGCGACTAAATTTTGTTTTATTTTAAAGCCCTTGTGGTCCACTATAAGGCCCAAAAGTCGGAATCCTTAACATTTGCGTTTTTAATAAAAAAATTTGGACTATAGTCAAATTTCATCAATGAAAACTCTCTAGAGGATGAATTTCTAAAAAACGGGAATATGTGGGCGACTAAATTTTGTTTTATTTTAAAGCCCTTGTGGTCCACTATAAGGCCCAAAAGTCGGAATCCTTAACATTTGCGTTTTTAATAAAAAAATTTGGACTATAGTCAAATTTCATCAATGAAAACTCTCTAGAGGATGAATTTCTAAAAAACTGGAATATGTGGGCGACTAAATTTTGATTTATTTTAAAGCTCTTGTGGTCCACTATAAGGCCCAAAAGTCGGAATCCTTAACATTTGCGTTTTTAATAAAAAAATTTGGACTATAGTCAAATTTCATCAATGAAAACTCTCTAGAGGATGAATTTCTAAAAAACGGGAATATGTGGGCGACTAAATTTTGTTTTATTTTAAAGCTCTTGTGATCCACTATAAGGCCCAAAAGTCGGAATCCTTAACATTTGCGTTTTTAATAAAAAAATTTGGACTATAGTCAAATTTCATCAATGAAAACTCTCTAGAGGATGAATTTCTAAAAAACGGGAATATGTGGGCGACTAAATTTTGTTTTATTTTAAAGCTCTTGTGATCCACTATAAGGCCCAAAAGTCGGAATCCTTAACATTTGCGTTTTTAATAAAAAAAATTTGGACTATAGTCAAATTTCATCAATGAAAACTCTCTAGAGGATGAATTTCTAAAAAACGGGAATATGTGGGCGACTAAATTTTGTTTTATTTTAAAGCTCTTGTGGTCCACTATAAGACCCAAAAGTCGGAATCCTTAACATTTGCGTTTTTAATAAAAAAAATTTGGACTATAGTCAAATTTCATCAATGAAAACTCTCTAGAGGATGAATTTCTAAAAAACGGGAATATGTGGGCGACTAAATTTTGTTTTATTTTAAAGCCCTTGTGGTCCACTATAAGGCCCAAAAGTCGGAATCCTTAACATTTGCGTTTTTAATAAAAAAATTTGGACTATAGTCAAATTTCATCAATGAAAACTCTCTAGAGGATGAATTTCTAAAAAACTGGAATATGTGGGCGACTAAATTTTGATTTATTTTAAAGCTCTTGTGGTCCACTATAAGGCCCAAAAGTCGGAATCCTTAACATTTGCGTTTTTAATAAAAAAATTTGGACTATAGTCAAATTTCATCAATGAAAACTCTCTAGAGGATGAATTTCTAAAAAACGGGAATATGTGGGCGACTAAATTTTGTTTTATTTTAAAGCTCTTGTGATCCACTATAAGGCCCAAAAGTCGGAATCCTTAACATTTGCGTTTTTAATAAAAAAATTTGGACTATAGTCAAATTTCATCAATGAAAACTCTCTAGAGGATGAATTTCTAAAAAACGGGAATATGTGGGCGACTAAATTTTGTTTTATTTTAAAGCTCTTGTGATCCACTATAAGGCCCAAAAGTCGGAATCCTTAACATTTGCGTTTTTAATAAAAAAATTTGGACTATAGTCAAATTTCATCAATGAAAACTCTCTAGAGGATGAATTTCTAAAAAACGGGAATATGTGGGCGACTAAATTTTGTTTTATTTTAAAGCTCTTGTGATCCACTATAAGGCCCAAAAGTCGGAATCCTTAACATTTGCGTTTTTAATAAAAAAATTTGGACTATAGTCAAATTTCATCAATGAAAACTCTCTAGAGGATGAATTTCTAAAAAACGGGAATATGTGGGCGACTAAATTTTGTTTTATTTTAAAGCTCTTGTGATCCACTATAAGGCCCAAAAGTCGGAATCCTTAACATTTGCGTTTTTAATAAAAAAATTTGGACTATAGTCAAATTTCATCAATGAAAACTCTCTAGAGGATGAATTTCTAAAAAACGGGAATATGTGGGCGACTAAATTTTGTTTTATTTTAAAGCTCTTGTGATCCACTATAAGGCCCAAAAGTCGGAATCCTTAACATTTGCGTTTTTAATAAAAAAATTTGGACTATAGTCAAATTTCATCAATGAAAACTCTCTAGAGGATGAATTTCTAAAAAACGGGAATATGTGGGCGACTAAATTTTGTTTTATTTTAAAGCTCTTGTGATCCACTATAAGGCCCAAAAGTCGGAATCCTTAACATTTGCGTTTTTAATAAAAAAAATTTGGACTATAGTCAAATTTCATCAATGAAAACTCTCTAGAGGATGAATTTCTAAAAAACGGGAATATGTGGGCGACTAAATTTTGTTTTATTTTAAAGCTCTTGTGGTCCACTATAAGACCCAAAAGTCGGAATCCTTAACATTTGCGTTTTTAATAAAAAAAATTTGGACTATAGTCAAATTTCATCAATGAAAACTCTCTAGAGGATGAATTTCTAAAAAACGGGAATATGTGGGCGACTAAATTTTGTTTTATTTTAAAGCCCTTGTGGTCCACTATAAGGCCCAAAAGTCGGAATCCTTAACATTTGCGTTCTTAATAAAAAAATTTGGACTATAGTCAAATTTCATCAATGAAAACTCTCTAGAGGATGAATTTCTAAAAAACTGGAATATGTGGGCGACTAAATTTTGATTTATTTTAAAGCTCTTGTGGTCCACTATAAGGCCCAAAAGTCGGAATCCTTAACATTTGCGTTTTTAATAAAAAAATTTGGACTATAGTCAAATTTCATCAATGAAAACTCTCTAGAGGATGAATTTCTAAAAAACGGGAATATGTGGGCGACTAATTTTGTTTTATTTTAAAGCCCTTGTGGTCCACTATAAGGCCCAAAAGTCGGAATCCTTAACATTTGCGTTTTTAATAAAAAAATTTGGACTATAGTCAAATTTCATCAATGAAAACTCTCTAGAGGATGAATTTCTAAAAAACGGGAATATGTGGGCGACTAAATTTTGTTTTATTTTAAAGCTCTTGTGGTCCACTATAAGGCCCAAAAGTCGGAATCCTTAACATTTGCGTTTTTAATAAAAAAATTTGGACTATAGTCAAATTTCATCAATGAAAACTCTCTAGAGGATGAATTTCTAAAAAACGGGAATATGTGGGCGACTAAATTTTGTTTTATTTTAAAGCTCTTGTGGTCCACTATAAGGCCCAAAAGTCGGAATCCTTAACATTTGCGTTTTTAATAAAAAAATTTGGACTATAGTCAAATTTCATCAATGAAAACTCTCTAGAGGATGAATTTCTAAAAAACGGGAATATGTGGGCGACTAAATTTTGTTTTATTTTAAAGCTCTTGTAGTCCACTATTAGGCCCAAAAGTCGGAATCCTTAACATTTGCGTTTTTAATAAAAAAATTTGGACTATAGTCAAATTTCATCAATGAAAACTCTCTAGAGGATGAATTTCTAAAAAACGGGAATATGTGGGCGACTAAATTTTGTTTTATTTTAAAGCCCTTGTGGTCCACTATAAGGCCCAAAAGTCGGAATCCTTAACATTTGCGTTTTTAATAAAAAAATTTGGACTATAGTCAAATTTCATCAATGAAAACTCTCTAGAGGATGAATTTCTAAAAAACGGGAATATGTGGGCGACTAAATTTTGTTTTATTTTAAAGCCCTTGTGGTCCACTATAAGGCCCAAAAGTCGGAATCCTTAACATTTGCGTTTTTAATAAAAAAATTTGGACTATAGTCAAATTTCATCAATGAAAACTCTCTAGAGGATGAATTTCTAAAAAACGGGAATATGTGGGCGACTAAATTTTGTTTTATTTTAAAGCCCTTGTGGTCCACTATAAGGCCCAAAAGTCGGAATCCTTAACATTTGCGTTTTTAATAAAAAAATTTGGACTATAGTCAAATTTCATCAATGAAAACTCTCTAGAGGATGAATTTCTAAAAAACGGGAATATGTGGGCGACTAAATTTTGTTTTATTTTAAAGCTCTTGTGGTCCACTATAAGACCCAAAAGTCGGAATCCTTAACATTTGCGTTTTTAATAAAAAAAATTTGGACTATAGTCAAATTTCATCAATGAAAACTCTCTAGAGGATGAATTTCTAAAAAACGGGAATATGTGGGCGACTAAATTTTGTTTTATTTTAAAGCCCTTGTGGTCCACTATAAGGCCCAAAAGTCGGAATCCTTAACATTTGCGTTCTTAATAAAAAAATTTGGACTATAGTCAAATTTCATCAATGAAAACTCTCTAGAGGATGAATTTCTAAAAAACTGGAATATGTGGGCGACTAAATTTTGATTTATTTTAAAGCTCTTGTGGTCCACTATAAGGCCCAAAAGTCGGAATCCTTAACATTTGCGTTTTTAATAAAAAAATTTGGACTATAGTCAAATTTCATCAATGAAAACTCTCTAGAGGATGAATTTCTAAAAAACGGGAATATGTGGGCGACTAAATTTTGTTTTATTTTAAAGCTCTTGTAGTCCACTATTAGGCCCAAAAGTCGGAATCCTTAACATTTGCGTTTTTAATAAAAAAATTTGGACTATAGTCAAATTTCATCAATGAAAACTCTCTAGAGGATGAATTTCTAAAAAACGGGAATATGTGGGCGACTAAATTTTGTTTTATTTTAAAGCTCTTGTGGTCCACTATAAGGCCCAAAAGTCGGAATCCTTAACATTTGCGTTTTTAATAAAAAAATTTGGACTATAGTCAAATTTCATCAATGAAAACTCTCTAGAGGATGAATTTCTAAAAAACGGGAATATGTGGGCGACTAAATTTTGTTTTATTTTAAAGCTCTTGTGGTCCACTATAAGGCCCAAAAGTCGGAATCCTTAACATTTGCGTTTTTAATAAAAAAATTTGGACTATAGTCAAATTTCATCAATGAAAACTCTCTAGAGGATGAATTTCTAAAAAACGGGAATATGTGGGCGACTAAATTTTGTTTTATTTTAAAGCTCTTGTGGTCCACTATAAGGCCCAAAAGTCGGAATCCTTAACATTTGCGTTTTTAATAAAAAAATTTGGACTATAGTCAAATTTCATCAATGAAAACTCTCTAGAGGATGAATTTCTAAAAAACGGGAATATGTGGGCGACTAAATTTTGTTTTATTTTAAAGCTCTTGTAGTCCACTATTAGGCCCAAAAGTCGGAATCCTTAACATTTGCGTTTTTAATAAAAAAATTTGGACTATAGTCAAATTTCATCAATGAAAACTCTCTAGAGGATGAATTTCTAAAAAACGGGAATATGTGGGCGACTAAATTTTGTTTTATTTTAAAGCCCTTGTGGTCCACTATAAGGCCCAAAAGTCGGAATCCTTAACATTTGCGTTTTTAATAAAAAAATTTGGACTATAGTCAAATTTCATCAATGAAAACTCTCTAGAGGATGAATTTCTAAAAAACGGGAATATGTGGGCGACTAAATTTTGATTTATTTTAAAGCTCTTGTGGTCCACTATAAGGCCCAAAAGTCGGAATCCTTAACATTTGCGTTTTTAATAAAAAAATTTGGACTATAGTCAAATTTCATCAATGAAAACTCTCTAGAGGATGAATTTCTAAAAAACGGGAATATGTGGGCGACTAAATTTTGTTTTATTTTAAAGCTCTTGTAGTCCACTATAAGGCCCGAAAGTCGGAATCCTTAACATTTGCGTTTTTAATACAAAAATTTGGACTATAGTCAAATTTCATCAATGAAAACTCTCTAGAGGATGAATTTCTAAAAAACGGGAATATGTGGGCGACTAAATTTTGTTTTATTTTAAAGCTCTTGTGATCCACTATAAGGCCCAAAAGTCGGAATCCTTAACATTTGCGTTTTTAATAAAAAAAATTTGGACTATAGTCAAATTTCATCAATGAAAACTCTCTAGAGGATGAATTTCTAAAAAACGGGAATATGTGGGCGACTAAATTTTGTTTTATTGTAAAGCTCTTGTGGTCCACTATAAGGCCCAAAAGTCGGAATCCTTAACATTTGCGTTTTTAATACAAAAATTTGGACTATAGTCAAATTTCATCAATGAAAACTCTCTAGAGGATGAATTTCTAAAAAACGGGAATATGTGGGCGACTAAATTTTCTTTTATTTTAAAGCTCTTGTGATCCACTATAAGGCCCAAAAGTCGGATTCCTTAACATTTTCGTTTTTAATAAAAAAATTTGGACTATAGTCAAATTTCATCAATGAAAACTCTCTAGAGGATGAATTTCTAAAAAACGGGAATATGTGGGCGACTAAATTTTGTTTTATTTTAAAGCTCTTGTGATCCACTATAAGGCCCAAAAGTCGGAATCCTTAACATTTGCGTTTTTAATAAAAAAATTTGGACTATAGTCAAATTTCATCAATGAAAACTCTCTAGAGGATGAATTTCTAAAAAACGGGAATATGTGGGCGACTAAATTTTGTTTTATTTTAAAGCTCTTGTGATCCACTATAAGGCCCAAAAGTCGGAATCCTTAACATTTGCGTTTTTAATAAAAAAAAATTGGACTATAGTCAAATTTCATCAATGAAAACTCTCTAGAGGATGAATTTCTAAAAAACGGGAATATGTGGGCGACTAAATTTTGTTTTATTTTAAAGCCCTTGTGGTCCACTATAAGGCCCAAAAGTCGGAATCCTTAACATTTGCGTTTTTAATAAAAAAATTTGGACTATAGTCAAATTTCATCAATGAAAACTCTCTAGAGGATGAATTTCTAAAAAACGGGAATATGTGGGCGACTGAATTTTGTTTTATTTTAAAGCTCTTGTGATCCACTATAAGACCCAAAAGTCGGAATCCTTAACATTTGCGTTTTTAATAAAAAAATTTGGACTATAGTCAAATTTCATCAATGAAAACTCTCTAGAGGATGAATTTCTAAAAAACGGGAATATGTGGGCGACTAAATTTTGTTTTATTTTAAAGCTCTTGTAGTCCACTATAAGGCCCGAAAGTCGGAATCCTTAACATTTGCGTTTTTAATACAAAAATTTGGACTATAGTCAAATTTCATCAATGAAAACTCTCTAGAGGATGAATTTCTAAAAAACGGGAATATGTGGGCGACTAAATTTTGTTTTATTTTAAAGCTCTTGTGATCCACTATAAGGCCCAAAAGTCGGAATCCTTAACATTTGCGTTTTTAATAAAAAAAATTTGGACTATAGTCAAATTTCATCAATGAAAACTCTCTAGAGGATGAATTTCTAAAAAACGGGAATATGTGGGCGACTAAATTTTGTTTTATTGTAAAGCTCTTGTGGTCCACTATAAGGCCCAAAAGTCGGAATCCTTAACATTTGCGTTTTTAATAAAAAAATTTGGACTATAGTCAAATTTCATCAATGAAAACTCTCTAGAGGATGAATTTCTAAAAAACGGGAATATGTGGGCGACTAAATTTTGTTTTATTTTAAAGCTCTTGTGGTCCACTATAAGGCCCAAAAGTCGGAATCCTTAACATTTGCGTTTTTAATAAAAAAATTTGGACTATAGTCAAATTTCATCAATGAAAACTCTCTAGAGGATGAATTTCTAAAAAACGGGAATATGTGGGCGACTAAATTTTGTTTTATTTTAAAGCTCTTGTAGTCCACTATAAGGCCCGAAAGTCGGAATCCTTAACATTTGCGTTTTTAATACAAAAATTTGGACTATAGTCAAATTTCATCAATGAAAACTCTCTAGAGGATGAATTTCTAAAAAACGGGAATATGTGGGCGACTAAATTTTGTTTTATTTTAAAGCTCTTGTGATCCACTATAAGGCCCAAAAGTCGGAATCCTTAACATTTGCGTTTTTAATAAAAAAAATTTGGACTATAGTCAAATTTCATCAATGAAAACTCTCTAGAGGATGAATTTCTAAAAAACGGGAATATGTGGGCGACTAAATTTTGTTTTATTTTAAAGCTCTTGTGGTCCACTATAAGGCCCAAAAGTCGGAATCCTTAACATTTGCGTTTTTAATACAAAAATTTGGACTATAGTCAAATTTCATCAATGAAAACTCTCTAGAGGATGTATTTCTAAAAAACGGGAATATGTGGGCGACTAAATTTTCTTTTATTTTAAAGCTATTGTGATCCACTATAAGGCCCAAAAGTCGGATTCCTTAACATTTTCGTTTTTAATAAAAAAATTTGGACTATAGTCAAATTTCATCAATGAAAACTCTCTAGAGGATGAATTTCTAAAAAACGGGAATATGTGGGCGACTAAATTTTGTTTTATTTTAAAGCTCTTGTGATCCACTATAAGGCCCAAAAGTCGGAATCCTTAACATTTGCGTTTTTAATAAAAAAATTTGGACTATAGTCAAATTTCATCAATGAAAACTCTCTAGAGGATGAATTTCTAAAAAACGGGAATATGTGGGCGACTAAATTTTGTTTTATTTTAAAGCTCTTGTGATCCACTATAAGGCCCAAAAGTCGGAATCCTTAACATTTGCGTTTTTAATAAAAAAAAATTGGACTATAGTCAAATTTCATCAATGAAAACTCTCTAGAGGATGAATTTCTAAAAAACGGGAATATGTGGGCGACTAAATTTTGTTTTATTTTAAAGCCCTTGTGGTCCACTATAAGGCCCAAAAGTCGGAATCCTTAACATTTGCGTTTTTAATAAAAAAATTTGGACTATAGTAAAATTTCATCAATGAAAACTCTCTAGAGGATGAATTTCTGAAAAACGGGAATATGTGGGCGACTAAATTTTGTTTTATTTTAAAGCTCTTGTGATCCACTATAAGACCCAAAAGTCGGAATCCTTAACATTTGCGTTTTTAATAAAAAAATTTGGACTATAGTCAAATTTCATCAATGAAAACTCTCTAGAGGATGAATTTCTAAAAAACGGGAATATGTGGGCGACTAAATTTTGTTTTATTTTAAAGCCCTTGTGGTCCACTATAAGGCCCAAAAGTCGGAATCCTTAACATTTGCGTTTTTAATAAAAAAAATTTGGACTATAGTCAAATTTCATCAATGAAAACTCTCTAGAGGATGAATTTCTAAAAAACGGGAATATGTGGGCGACTAAATTTTGTTTTATTTTAAAGCTCTTGTGGTCCACTATAAGACCCAAAAGTCGGAATCCATAACATTTGCGTTTTTAATAAAAAAAATTTGGGCTATAGTCAAATTTCATCAATGAAAACTCTCTAGAGGATGAATTTCTAAAAAACGGGAATATGTGGGCGACTAAATTTTGTTTTATTTTAAAGCCCTTGTGGTCCACTATAAGGCCCAAAAGTCGGAATCCTTAACATTTGCGTTTTTAATAAAAAAATTTGGACTATAGTCAAATTTCATCAATGAAAACTCTCTAGAGGATGAATTTCTAAAAAACGGGAATATGTGGGCGACTAAATTTTGTTTTATTTTAAAGCTCTTGTAGTCCACTATAAGGCCCAAAAGTCGGAATCCTTAACATTTGCGTTTTTAATAAAAAAATTTGGACTATAGTCAAATTTCATCAATGAAAACTCTCTAGAGGATGAATTTCTAAAAAACGGGAATATGTGGGCGACTAAATTTTGTTTTATTTTAAAGCTCTTGTGGTCCACTATAAGGCCCAAAAGTCGGAATCCTTAACATTTGCGTTTTTAATAAAAAAATTTGGACTATAGTCAAATTTCATCAATGAAAACTCTCTAGAGGATGAATTTCTAAAAAACGGGAATATGTGGGCGACTAAATTTTGTTTTATTTTAAAGCTCTTGTGGTCCACTATAAGGCCCAAAAGTCGGAATCCTTAACATTTGCGTTTTTAATAAAAAAATTTGGACTATAGTCAAATTTCATCAATGAAAACTCTCTAGAGGATGAATTTCTAAAAAACGGGAATATGTGGGCGACTAAATTTTGATTTATTTTAAAGCTCTTGTGGTCCACTATAAGGCCCAAAAGTCGGAATCCTTAACATTTGCGTTTTTAATAAAAAAATTTGGACTATAGTCAAATTTCATCAATGAAAACTCTCTAGAGGATGAATTTCTAAAAAACGGGAATATGTGGGCGACTAAATTTTGATTTATTTTAAAGCTCTTGTGGTCCACTATAAGGCCCAAAAGTCGGAATCCTTAACATTTGCGTTTTTAATAAAAAAATTTGGACTATAGTCAAATTTCATCAATGAAAACTCTCTAGAGGATGAATTTCTAAAAAACGGGAATATGTGGGCGACTAAATTTTGATTTATTTTAAAGCTCTTGTGGTCCACTATAAGGCCCAAAAGTCGGAATCCTTAACATTTGCGTTTTTAATAAAAAAATTTGGACTATAGTCAAATTTCATCAATGAAAACTCTCTAGAGGATGAATTTCTAAAAAACGGGAATATGTGGGCGACTAAATTTTGTTTTATTTTAAAGCTCTTGTAGTCCACTATAAGGCCCGAAAGTCGGAATCCTTAACATTTGCGTTTTTAATACAAAAATTTGGACTATAGTCAAATTTCATCAATGAAAACTCTCTAGAGGATGAATTTCTAAAAAACGGGAATATGTGGGCGACTAAATTTTGTTTTATTTTAAAGCTCTTGTGATCCACTATAAGGCCCAAAAGTCGGAATCCTTAACATTTGCGTTTTTAATAAAAAAAATTTGGACTATAGTCAAATTTCATCAATGAAAACTCTCTAGAGGATGAATTTCTAAAAAACGGGAATATGTGGGCGACTAAATTTTGTTTTATTGTAAAGCTCTTGTGGTCCACTATAAGGCCCAAAAGTCGGAATCCTTAACATTTGCGTTTTTAATACAAAAATTTGGACTATAGTCAAATTTCATCAATGAAAACTCTCTAGAGGATGAATTTCTAAAAAACGGGAATATGTGGGCGACTAAATTTTCTTTTATTTTAAAGCTCTTGTGATCCACTATAAGGCCCAAAAGTCGGATTCCTTAACATTTTCGTTTTTAATAAAAAAATTTGGACTATAGTCAAATTTCATCAATGAAAACTCTCTAGAGGATGAATTTCTAAAAAACGGGAATATGTGGGCGACTAAATTTTGTTTTATTTTAAAGCTCTTGTGATCCACTATAAGGCCCAAAAGTCGGAATCCTTAACATTTGCGTTTTTAATAAAAAAATTTGGACTATAGTCAAATTTCATCAATGAAAACTCTCTAGAGGATGAATTTCTAAAAAACGGGAATATGTGGGCGACTAAATTTTGTTTTATTTTAAAGC
The DNA here is from genome assembly GCA_963675445.1 of Linnaemya vulpina. NCBI lineage: Eukaryota > Metazoa > Arthropoda > Insecta > Diptera > Tachinidae > Linnaemya > Linnaemya vulpina. The sequence goes on along the minus strand of OY776277.1, from coordinate 36,872,838 downwards.
TCTTGTGATCCACTATAAGGCCCAAAAGTCGGAATCCTTAACATTTGCGTTTTTAATAAAAAAAAATTGGACTATAGTCAAATTTCATCAATGAAAACTCTCTAGAGGATGAATTTCTAAAAAACGGGAATATGTGGGCGACTAAATTTTGTTTTATTTTAAAGCCCTTGTGGTCCACTATAAGGCCCAAAAGTCGGAATCCTTAACATTTGCGTTTTTAATAAAAAAATTTGGACTATAGTCAAATTTCATCAATGAAAACTCTCTAGAGGATGAATTTCTAAAAAACGGGAATATGTGGGCGACTGAATTTTGTTTTATTTTAAAGCTCTTGTGATCCACTATAAGACCCAAAAGTCGGAATCCTTAACATTTGCGTTTTTAATAAAAAAATTTGGACTATAGTCAAATTTCATCAATGAAAACTCTCTAGAGGATGAATTTCTAAAAAACGGGAATATGTGGGCGACTAAATTTTGTTTTATTTTAAAGCCCTTGTGGTCCACTATAAGGCCCAAAAGTCGGAATCCTTAACATTTGCGTTTTTAATAAAAAAATTTGGACTATAGTCAAATTTCATCAATGAAAACTCTCTAGAGGATGAATTTCTAAAAAACGGGAATATGTGGGCGACTAAATTTTGTTTTATTTTAAAGCCCTTGTGGTCCACTATAAGGCCCAAAAGTCGGAATCCTTAACATTTGGGTTTTTAATAAAAAAATTTGGACTATAGTCAAATTTCATCAATGAAAACTCTCTAGAGGATGAATTTCTAAAAAACGGGAATATGTGGGCGACTAAATTTTGTTTTATTTTAAAGCTCTTGTGATCCACTATAAGGCCCAAAAGTCGGAATCCTTAACATTTGCGTTTTTAATAAAACAATTTGGATGTATGTGTAACCTATCTTTGCAGAATTCTCTCCCATTAAGTTTTTTCTAAATAGAATATATTGCATGATGGTACCACTAACCAGTTTCATAACACGAGAGCAAAAAGCAATTTAAGAAATGTTAATCTCTTTCTCTGGTTTGCTAAGTATATGATCAATAAAAAAAATATAACGTCCCTTTCGAACCAGTGTGACCGTTGGGGCGAAGAAGTTACATATTCTAATAAGTTCAACTTTCCACTTATTTGTAATTTTTAGAAAAACATATGTATCTATGCCTCTAATTTTTATGCTGAGACCCTGCTTTAAATGTTTAAATTTGTGCATGAAAAGAATAAAAATAAGCATATACTCTTGCGCTGAAGGAGCAACTCTTTCGTTTCGCTGAACATTTTTAAATATTAAGTTGAGAAAAAATTGCAATAAGTAGATGCCACTGCACAAATATATTATTTGTTTTTAATATGCAGTATTAAAACATTTGCCTTATTAGGTTTTTGAACTGGTATCTCTTTGAAGCAACCATTGTTTTGAAATCCCCTCTAAGAATGTATTTTTGGAAACTGTAAACGGTCATACTGTTTAAAATTTCTCATAAATTCTTGAGTTAGCAACAACTCGACTAGAGGTATATTTATGTAAAAATTTAACGTCTTTTTAATACTCTCTCTCTCTCTCTCTCTCTCTCTGTGTGGTAGATACACAATCATTAGACAACAATTAGGCACTCTGCAAACATAACATTCCAATGTAAAGTGTTATAACAGTAATGAGCGTGATACAAAGTCCAAATTTCTTTATTAAAAATCTAAATGTTGATATATATGGCTCTTGGACCACAAGATCTTCAAAAAAAAAACATAATTTAGTCGCCCACATATTCCCGTTTTTTAGAAATTCATCCTCTAGAGAGTTTTCATTGATGAAATTTGACTATAGTCCAAATTTTTTTATTAAAAACGCAAATGTTAAGGATTCCGACTTTTGGGCCTTATAGTGGACTACAAGAGCTTTAAAATAAAACAAAATTTAGTCGCCCACATATTCCCGTTTTTTAGAAATTCATCCTCTAGAGAGTTTTCATTGATGAAATTTGACTATAGTCCAAATTTTTTTATTAAAAACGCAAATGTTAAGGATTCCGACTTTTGGGCCTTATAGTGGACCACAAGGGCTTTAAAATAAAACAAAATTTAGTCGCCCACATATTCCCGTTTTTTAGAAATTCATCCTCTAGAGAGTTTTCATTGATGAAATTTGACTATAGTCCAAATTTTTTTATTAAAAACGCAAATGTTAAGGATTCCGACTTTTGGGTCTTATAGTGGACCACAAGAGCTTTAAAATAAAACAAAATTTAGTCGCCCACATATTCCCGTTTTTTAGAAATTCATCCTCTAGAGAGTTTTCATTGATGAAATTTGACTATAGTCCAAATTTTTTTTATTAAAAACGCAAATGTTAAGGATTCCGACTTTTGGGCCTTATAGTGGATCACAAGAGCTTTAAAATAAAACAAAATTTAGTCGCCCACATATTCCCGTTTTTTAGAAATTCATCCTCTAGAGAGTTTTCATTGATGAAATTTGACTATAGTCCAAATTTTTTTTATTAAAAACGCAAATGTTAAGGATTCCGACTTTTGGGCCTTATAGTGGATCACAAGAGCTTTAAAATAAAAGAAAATTTAGTCGCCCACATATTCCCGTTTTTTAGAAATTCATCCTCTAGAGAGTTTTCATTGATGAAATTTGACTATAGTCCAAATTTTTTTATTAAAAACGCAAATGTTAAGGATTCCGACTTTTGGGCCTTATAGTGGACCACAAGAGCTTTAAAATAAATCAAAATTTAGTCGCCCACATATTCCCGTTTTTTAGAAATTCATCCTCTAAAGAGTTTTCATTGATGAAATTTGACTATAGTCCAAATTTTTTTATTAAAAACGCAAATGTTAAGGATTCCGACTTTTGGGCCTTATAGTGGACCACAAGGGCTTTAAAATAAAACAAAATTTAGTCGCCCACATATTCCCGTTTTTTAGAAATTCATCCTCTAGAGAGTTTTCATTGATGAAATTTGACTATAGTCCAAATTTTTTTTATTAAAAACGCAAATGTTATGGATTCCGACTTTTGGGTCTTATAGTGGACCACAAGAGCTTTAAAATAAAACAAAATTTAGTCGCCCACATATTCCCGTTTTTTAGAAATTCATCCTCTAGAGAGTTTTCATTGATGAAATTTGACTATAGTCCAAATTTTTTTATTAAAAACGCAAATGTTAAGGATTCCGACTTTTGGGCCTTATAGTGGACCACAAGGGCTTTAAAATAAAACAAAATTTAGTCGCCCACATATTCCCGTTTTTTAGAAATTCATCCTCTAGAGAGTTTTCATTGATGAAATTTGACTATAGTCCAAATTTTTTTATTAAAAACGCAAATGTTAAGGATTCCGACTTTTGGGTCTTATAGTGGATCACAAGAGCTTTAAAATAAAACAAAATTCAGTCGCCCACATATTCCCGTTTTTTAGAAATTCATCCTCTAGAGAGTTTTCATTGATGAAATTTGACTATAGTCCAAATTTTTTTATTAAAAACGCAAATGTTAAGGATTCCGACTTTTGGGCCTTATAGTGGACCACAAGGGCTTTAAAATAAAACAAAATTTAGTCGCCCACATATTCCCGTTTTTTAGAAATTCATCCTCTAGAGAGTTTTCATTGATGAAATTTGACTATAGTCCAATTTTTTTTTTATTAAAAACGCAAATGTTAAGGATTCCGACTTTTGGGCCTTATAGTGGATCACAAGAGCTTTAAAATAAAACAAAATTTAGTCGCCCACATATTCCCGTTTTTTAGAAATTCATCCTCTAGAGAGTTTTCATTGATGAAATTTGACTATAGTCCAAATTTTTTTATTAAAAACGCAAATGTTAAGGATTCCGACTTTTGGGCCTTATAGTGGATCACAAGAGCTTTAAAATAAAACAAAATTTAGTCGCCCACATATTCCCGTTTTTTAGAAATTCATCCTCTAGAGAGTTTTCATTGATGAAATTTGACTATAGTCCAAATTTTTTTATTAAAAACGAAAATGTTAAGGAATCCGACTTTTGGGCCTTATAGTGGATCACAAGAGCTTTAAAATAAAAGAAAATTTAGTCGCCCACATATTCCCGTTTTTTAGAAATTCATCCTCTAGAGAGTTTTCATTGATGAAATTTGACTATAGTCCAAATTTTTGTATTAAAAACGCAAATGTTAAGGATTCCGACTTTTGGGCCTTATAGTGGACCACAAGAGCTTTACAATAAAACAAAATTTAGTCGCCCACATATTCCCGTTTTTTAGAAATTCATCCTCTAGAGAGTTTTCATTGATGAAATTTGACTATAGTCCAAATTTTTTTTATTAAAAACGCAAATGTTAAGGATTCCGACTTTTGGGCCTTATAGTGGATCACAAGAGCTTTAAAATAAAACAAAATTTAGTCGCCCACATATTCCCGTTTTTTAGAAATTCATCCTCTAGAGAGTTTTCATTGATGAAATTTGACTATAGTCCAAATTTTTGTATTAAAAACGCAAATGTTAAGGATTCCGACTTTCGGGCCTTATAGTGGACTACAAGAGCTTTAAAATAAAACAAAATTTAGTCGCCCACATATTCCCGTTTTTTAGAAATTCATCCTCTAGAGAGTTTTCATTGATGAAATTTGACTATAGTCCAAATTTTTTTATTAAAAACGCAAATGTTAAGGATTCCGACTTTTGGGCCTTATAGTGGACCACAAGAGCTTTAAAATAAATCAAAATTTAGTCGCCCACATATTCCCGTTTTTTAGAAATTCATCCTCTAGAGAGTTTTCATTGATGAAATTTGACTATAGTCCAAATTTTTTTATTAAAAACGCAAATGTTAAGGATTCCGACTTTTGGGCCTTATAGTGGACCACAAGAGCTTTAAAATAAATCAAAATTTAGTCGCCCACATATTCCCGTTTTTTAGAAATTCATCCTCTAGAGAGTTTTCATTGATGAAATTTGACTATAGTCCAAATTTTTTTATTAAAAACGCAAATGTTAAGGATTCCGACTTTTGGGCCTTATAGTGGACCACAAGAGCTTTAAAATAAATCAAAATTTAGTCGCCCACATATTCCCGTTTTTTAGAAATTCATCCTCTAGAGAGTTTTCATTGATGAAATTTGACTATAGTCCAAATTTTTTTATTAAAAACGCAAATGTTAAGGATTCCGACTTTTGGGCCTTATAGTGGACCACAAGAGCTTTAAAATAAAACAAAATTTAGTCGCCCACATATTCCCGTTTTTTAGAAATTCATCCTCTAGAGAGTTTTCATTGATGAAATTTGACTATAGTCCAAATTTTTTTATTAAAAACGCAAATGTTAAGGATTCCGACTTTTGGGCCTTATAGTGGACCACAAGAGCTTTAAAATAAAACAAAATTTAGTCGCCCACATATTCCCGTTTTTTAGAAATTCATCCTCTAGAGAGTTTTCATTGATGAAATTTGACTATAGTCCAAATTTTTTTATTAAAAACGCAAATGTTAAGGATTCCGACTTTTGGGCCTTATAGTGGACTACAAGAGCTTTAAAATAAAACAAAATTTAGTCGCCCACATATTCCCGTTTTTTAGAAATTCATCCTCTAGAGAGTTTTCATTGATGAAATTTGACTATAGTCCAAATTTTTTTATTAAAAACGCAAATGTTAAGGATTCCGACTTTTGGGCCTTATAGTGGACCACAAGGGCTTTAAAATAAAACAAAATTTAGTCGCCCACATATTCCCGTTTTTTAGAAATTCATCCTCTAGAGAGTTTTCATTGATGAAATTTGACTATAGCCCAAATTTTTTTTATTAAAAACGCAAATGTTATGGATTCCGACTTTTGGGTCTTATAGTGGACCACAAGAGCTTTAAAATAAAACAAAATTTAGTCGCCCACATATTCCCGTTTTTTAGAAATTCATCCTCTAGAGAGTTTTCATTGATGAAATTTGACTATAGTCCAAATTTTTTTATTAAAAACGCAAATGTTAAGGATTCCGACTTTTGGGCCTTATAGTGGACCACAAGGGCTTTAAAATAAAACAAAATTTAGTCGCCCACATATTCCCGTTTTTTAGAAATTCATCCTCTAGAGAGTTTTCATTGATGAAATTTGACTATAGCCCAAATTTTTTTTATTAAAAACGCAAATGTTATGGATTCCGACTTTTGGGTCTTATAGTGGACCACAAGAGCTTTAAAATAAAACAAAATTTAGTCGCCCACATATTCCCGTTTTTTAGAAATTCATCCTCTAGAGAGTTTTCATTGATGAAATTTGACTATAGTCCAAATTTTTTTATTAAAAACGCAAATGTTAAGGATTCCGACTTTTGGGCCTTATAGTGGACCACAAGGGCTTTAAAATAAAACAAAATTTAGTCGCCCACATATTCCCGTTTTTTAGAAATTCATCCTCTAGAGAGTTTTCATTGATGAAATTTGACTATAGTCCAAATTTTTTTATTAAAAACGCAAATGTTAAGGATTCCGACTTTTGGGTCTTATAGTGGATCACAAGAGCTTTAAAATAAAACAAAATTCAGTCGCCCACATATTCCCGTTTTTTAGAAATTCATCCTCTAGAGAGTTTTCATTGATGAAATTTGACTATAGTCCAAATTTTTTTATTAAAAACGCAAATGTTAAGGATTCCGACTTTTGGGCCTTATAGTGGACCACAAGGGCTTTAAAATAAAACAAAATTTAGTCGCCCACATATTCCCGTTTTTTAGAAATTCATCCTCTAGAGAGTTTTCATTGATGAAATTTGACTATAGTCCAATTTTTTTTTTATTAAAAACGCAAATGTTAAGGATTCCGACTTTTGGGCCTTATAGTGGATCACAAGAGCTTTAAAATAAAACAAAATTTAGTCGCCCACATATTCCCGTTTTTTAGAAATTCATCCTCTAGAGAGTTTTCATTGATGAAATTTGACTATAGTCCAAATTTTTTTATTAAAAACGCAAATGTTAAGGATTCCGACTTTTGGGCCTTATAGTGGATCACAAGAGCTTTAAAATAAAACAAAATTTAGTCGCCCACATATTCCCGTTTTTTAGAAATTCATCCTCTAGAGAGTTTTCATTGATGAAATTTGACTATAGTCCAAATTTTTTTATTAAAAACGAAAATGTTAAGGAATCCGACTTTTGGGCCTTATAGTGGATCACAAGAGCTTTAAAATAAAAGAAAATTTAGTCGCCCACATATTCCCGTTTTTTAGAAATTCATCCTCTAGAGAGTTTTCATTGATGAAATTTGACTATAGTCCAAATTTTTGTATTAAAAACGCAAATGTTAAGGATTCCGACTTTTGGGCCTTATAGTGGACCACAAGAGCTTTACAATAAAACAAAATTTAGTCGCCCACATATTCCCGTTTTTTAGAAATTCATCCTCTAGAGAGTTTTCATTGATGAAATTTGACTATAGTCCAAATTTTTTTTATTAAAAACGCAAATGTTAAGGATTCCGACTTTTGGGCCTTATAGTGGATCACAAGAGCTTTAAAATAAAACAAAATTTAGTCGCCCACATATTCCCGTTTTTTAGAAATTCATCCTCTAGAGAGTTTTCATTGATGAAATTTGACTATAGTCCAAATTTTTGTATTAAAAACGCAAATGTTAAGGATTCCGACTTTCGGGCCTTATAGTGGACTACAAGAGCTTTAAAATAAAACAAAATTTAGTCGCCCACATATTCCCGTTTTTTAGAAATTCATCCTCTAGAGAGTTTTCATTGATGAAATTTGACTATAGTCCAAATTTTTTTATTAAAAACGCAAATGTTAAGGATTCCGACTTTTGGGCCTTATAGTGGACCACAAGAGCTTTAAAATAAATCAAAATTTAGTCGCCCACATATTCCCGTTTTTTAGAAATTCATCCTCTAGAGAGTTTTCATTGATGAAATTTGACTATAGTCCAAATTTTTTTATTAAAAACGCAAATGTTAAGGATTCCGACTTTTGGGCCTTATAGTGGACCACAAGAGCTTTAAAATAAATCAAAATTTAGTCGCCCACATATTCCCGTTTTTTAGAAATTCATCCTCTAGAGAGTTTTCATTGATGAAATTTGACTATAGTCCAAATTTTTTTATTAAAAACGCAAATGTTAAGGATTCCGACTTTTGGGCCTTATAGTGGACCACAAGAGCTTTAAAATAAATCAAAATTTAGTCGCCCACATATTCCCGTTTTTTAGAAATTCATCCTCTAGAGAGTTTTCATTGATGAAATTTGACTATAGTCCAAATTTTTTTATTAAAAACGCAAATGTTAAGGATTCCGACTTTTGGGCCTTATAGTGGACCACAAGAGCTTTAAAATAAAACAAAATTTAGTCGCCCACATATTCCCGTTTTTTAGAAATTCATCCTCTAGAGAGTTTTCATTGATGAAATTTGACTATAGTCCAAATTTTTTTATTAAAAACGCAAATGTTAAGGATTCCGACTTTTGGGCCTTATAGTGGACCACAAGAGCTTTAAAATAAAACAAAATTTAGTCGCCCACATATTCCCGTTTTTTAGAAATTCATCCTCTAGAGAGTTTTCATTGATGAAATTTGACTATAGTCCAAATTTTTTTATTAAAAACGCAAATGTTAAGGATTCCGACTTTTGGGCCTTATAGTGGACTACAAGAGCTTTAAAATAAAACAAAATTTAGTCGCCCACATATTCCCGTTTTTTAGAAATTCATCCTCTAGAGAGTTTTCATTGATGAAATTTGACTATAGTCCAAATTTTTTTATTAAAAACGCAAATGTTAAGGATTCCGACTTTTGGGCCTTATAGTGGACCACAAGGGCTTTAAAATAAAACAAAATTTAGTCGCCCACATATTCCCGTTTTTTAGAAATTCATCCTCTAGAGAGTTTTCATTGATGAAATTTGACTATAGCCCAAATTTTTTTTATTAAAAACGCAAATGTTATGGATTCCGACTTTTGGGTCTTATAGTGGACCACAAGAGCTTTAAAATAAAACAAAATTTAGTCGCCCACATATTCCCGTTTTTTAGAAATTCATCCTCTAGAGAGTTTTCATTGATGAAATTTGACTATAGTCCAAATTTTTTTTATTAAAAACGCAAATGTTAAGGATTCCGACTTTTGGGCCTTATAGTGGACCACAAGGGCTTTAAAATAAAACAAAATTTAGTCGCCCACATATTCCCGTTTTTTAGAAATTCATCCTCTAGAGAGTTTTCATTGATGAAATTTGACTATAGTCCAAATTTTTTTATTAAAAACGCAAATGTTAAGGATTCCGACTTTTGGGTCTTATAGTGGATCACAAGAGCTTTAAAATAAAACAAAATTTAGTCGCCCACATATTCCCGTTTTTCAGAAATTCATCCTCTAGAGAGTTTTCATTGATGAAATTTTACTATAGTCCAAATTTTTTTATTAAAAACGCAAATGTTAAGGATTCCGACTTTTGGGCCTTATAGTGGACCACAAGGGCTTTAAAATAAAACAAAATTTAGTCGCCCACATATTCCCGTTTTTTAGAAATTCATCCTCTAGAGAGTTTTCATTGATGAAATTTGACTATAGTCCAATTTTTTTTTATTAAAAACGCAAATGTTAAGGATTCCGACTTTTGGGCCTTATAGTGGATCACAAGAGCTTTAAAATAAAACAAAATTTAGTCGCCCACATATTCCCGTTTTTTAGAAATTCATCCTCTAGAGAGTTTTCATTGATGAAATTTGACTATAGTCCAAATTTTTTTATTAAAAACGCAAATGTTAAGGATTCCGACTTTTGGGCCTTATAGTGGATCACAAGAGCTTTAAAATAAAACAAAATTTAGTCGCCCACATATTCCCGTTTTTTAGAAATTCATCCTCTAGAGAGTTTTCATTGATGAAATTTGACTATAGTCCAAATTTTTTTATTAAAAACGAAAATGTTAAGGAATCCGACTTTTGGGCCTTATAGTGGATCACAATAGCTTTAAAATAAAAGAAAATTTAGTCGCCCACATATTCCCGTTTTTTAGAAATACATCCTCTAGAGAGTTTTCATTGATGAAATTTGACTATAGTCCAAATTTTTGTATTAAAAACGCAAATGTTAAGGATTCCGACTTTTGGGCCTTATAGTGGACCACAAGAGCTTTAAAATAAAACAAAATTTAGTCGCCCACATATTCCCGTTTTTTAGAAATTCATCCTCTAGAGAGTTTTCATTGATGAAATTTGACTATAGTCCAAATTTTTTTTATTAAAAACGCAAATGTTAAGGATTCCGACTTTTGGGCCTTATAGTGGATCACAAGAGCTTTAAAATAAAACAAAATTTAGTCGCCCACATATTCCCGTTTTTTAGAAATTCATCCTCTAGAGAGTTTTCATTGATGAAATTTGACTATAGTCCAAATTTTTGTATTAAAAACGCAAATGTTAAGGATTCCGACTTTCGGGCCTTATAGTGGACTACAAGAGCTTTAAAATAAAACAAAATTTAGTCGCCCACATATTCCCGTTTTTTAGAAATTCATCCTCTAGAGAGTTTTCATTGATGAAATTTGACTATAGTCCAAATTTTTTTATTAAAAACGCAAATGTTAAGGATTCCGACTTTTGGGCCTTATAGTGGACCACAAGAGCTTTAAAATAAAACAAAATTTAGTCGCCCACATATTCCCGTTTTTTAGAAATTCATCCTCTAGAGAGTTTTCATTGATGAAATTTGACTATAGTCCAAATTTTTTTATTAAAAACGCAAATGTTAAGGATTCCGACTTTTGGGCCTTATAGTGGACCACAAGAGCTTTAAAATAAAACAAAATTTAGTCGCCCACATATTCCCGTTTTTTAGAAATTCATCCTCTAGAGAGTTTTCATTAATGAAATTTGACTATAGTCCAAATTTTTTTATTAAAAACGCAAATGTTAAGGATTCCGACTTTTGGGCCTTATAGTGGACTACAAGAGCTTTAAAATAAAACAAAATTTAGTCGCCCACATATTCCCGTTTTTTAGAAATTCATCCTCTAGAGAGTTTTCATTGATGAAATTTGACTATAGTCCAAATTTTTTTATTAAAAACGCAAATGTTAAGGATTCCGACTTTTGGGCCTTATAGTGGACTACAAGAGCCTTAAAATAAAACAAAATTTAGTCGCCCACATATTCCCGTTTTTTAGAAATTCATCCTCTAGAGAGTTTTCATTGATGAAATTTGACTATAGTCCAAATTTTTTTATTAAAAACGCAAATGTTAAGGATTCCGACTTTTGGGCCTTATAGTGGACCACAAGAGCTTTAAAATAAATCAAAATTTAGTCGCCCACATATTCCCGTTTTTTAGAAATTCATCCTCTAGAGAGTTTTCATTGATGAAATTTGACTATAGTCCAAATTTTTTTATTAAAAACGCAAATGTTAAGGATTCCGACTTTTGGGCCTTATAGTGGACCACAAGAGCTTTAAAATAAAACAAAATTTATTCGCCCACATATTCCCGTTTTTTAGAAATTCATCCTCTAGAGAGTTTTCATTGATGAAATTTGACTATAGTCCAATTTTTTTTAATTTAAAACGCAAATGTTGAGGGTTCCGACTTTTGGATGTTATAGTGGACCACAAGAGCTTTAAAACAAAACAAAATTTAGTCGCCCACATGTTCCCGTTTTCTCATGATCCTGGCTTATCCTCTCTAGAATCTTAAAATCTTTGTACACAAAAAATCACAGGTTATTGGCATAGATATACCAAAGTATTAATTTATTATCAAAGCTAAGGACCTTGTTGGATGTTCTGTTAATTTTTTCCATGGTGTGTCCAAAAATGTGGCCATTATTCTATTTGGAACACATACACCCAGATTTTTCATGCTTAACATTGCTCTGTTAACAGGTTAACAGAGGTCTGTAAACGTGCCTGGTTTGTGTCTAGGGTTATAAATTTCGAAATTTAACTTCACACACCTAAATTATTAATAAAAAATTCATTATATTTTCAATATTTAATTCTTATAATTTTTGCTTTTGTTTCTCTATTTACAGTCAACCACAAGAATAAACAACAATATCGCCACATCATATTTATTTACAAATACTTTATTCATTTGAATACTTAACTTAAGGTAAGTCTAATTGCACTTGTTTACTTGCATGTAGTTTAATATGCGCATTTAATTAAAACAATTACTCATTATTCGAATAACTTAATCTGCCATTAAAATATTCTTATCAAAACAACTACATCAACAAAATGCGTTGTTTTGAATATCTAAAAAACATAAACATATTCAACTAATTAAACTAATTTCCAATACACTCTTAATGTATCTCATAAAATTTTTATGAAGTTTTCATTACAGTTTTAATAAATTCAATTTACATGCCGAACACTTCAATTAATTCATTATTTTATGACTTTTAAATACCTTTTAGTTGTATTTGAACGTATAAAAAAATTCAGCAGTTTATGCTAAAACATACTCGTGTTTTATTAGCAATTATTTATAAATTTTTTATTCATGATTTCAAACAAATATTTTTGCATTTTTATTTGATGTTGTATTATTTATTAAAATATAAAGAGATAGATATAAATGGTTATTAACCCATGCGGAACTAGTTCTGAACTTTGATTTTCTGTGCATTTGAACCGATAGATTTCAAGATATTTCGAAAAAAAAAACTTAGAAAACCAGCATTTTCCAAAGTGTCTTGTTAGAATAACTTTTAAGCGGCTTCATCAAACGATTGCACAAACCAATCATCACTTGACATTTACGTCGGTTACCTTTAACCGGGTCAAAATCAGTTAGTCCTTTCGTGAGACATCTTGAACGAAATTTTTTAAAAAGTTTGTTCTTTAATTCTGAAATTATATATCTGATCAGGTAGTGTTCTCCATTCTTTTAAAGTAATCGAAAACTATATCATTTGCCGTTTATATTCCTTAACTTCTATTCCGCTACCTTAAAAGAAGCCCCCCCTCAGATAAAATAATAAACTTTTGCTCCTCTAGATATTCGGTTTGGATCTCCTCAGTCTCATCTTCAATCAAAGTTTTACATGAGATTATTTTGAATATCATAAGTATTTGCCATTGACGCCATGTAAGTTTTTTTCTCAGGAATATATAACCAGCTTTAAAGCATATTGACAAAATTATTTTCTTAGATATTTTTTATATATTCTTACGAAATTATTTTGTATATGTTTGTTTACAATTGCAACAGTTTTTAATTGCCTTCCATTTTAAAACACTCGTCTGCAATTTTCGCATGAGATGAAATTGTGTGTTTGGGATTTCTTCGAAACTTGCAACGACTTGTTTTAGTTTTAGTAAAGTTAAGAATGTAAAGTTTCATTTATCTTTAAGAAGCTTTAATATATTTTTAACATGGCTTTTATATATAAATTTGCAACCTTTTTATTTTAACAATTGATAGATGTGTTTGAGTTTGGAGATTATTTCTATTTTAACAATTGGTATTCCAAAATGATTTCCACAAGAAGCAAAATATTGAAGATCAATGACTAAAATTAAAATCTCAAACAAGTCTTATTAATTGTTAATATATGATGAGCTTGTCTAAGAAATGCATTCGTTAATTAAATTTTTTTAATCTTCTTTATTATTATCATTATTATGTGTGTAAATTTTTGGTCCTTAAAGGATTAATAAATCCTTCATCACATTCACTTAAAATTTTATTTTGTGGTTTCTTTTCAACAATTAAATAATTTTATAACTATAAATGATTGTATTTAAATATTAATTTATAATAAAATTAGAAGATAAAAAGTGAAAAACTCAGCACAACATAAAAAGTAATGAATTAAAAAAAATATTAAATTCAGAAATAATTAATTTTTGATTTTTATCTGCATGTCAGTCTTTACGCCAGCAGTTTATTGGATTCATCATAGCAAATTAGAATTTTTTTAACATTAGCGGTATTCACTTTTGGTAGCATATTGGCAACTTTATCATGCACAACAATAATATCCTGCTACAGAGTTTTAGTGTTTAATTAAAACAAACAGCGCTATTAAGTTTTCTAATATTCGTATCGTAAACCAGTAGCTAATATTCTCTCAGTTTGTTCTTTTATTAAATTGTTTCCAATATTTAATTATAAAAATTCCATTTAATATATATTTCTTGTAATATAAAATACTGAAAATTGATTGAACAAATATTGTTTTATGAAAAAATGGTTCGTACATACTCGTGTATTTGCTTAGCAAAAGTATGTTCATTCAACTTTTTTGTTAAATCTATTTACTTATTTTATTAATATTTTTTTTTTTATTAATAATACACATTTTTATTGAATAATAAATATACCAATTACAGCTGGAACTCACAGTCAGAATTTTTTTCTACTTTTTCTTAGTGTCTCAAGCGCTGTTTGTGCATCTGCCACACGATAGGAAATCCAACTTATATGTTGTTTTGCAAACTGTAGAATAGGAATATGTTTGGGAGGAGTGCTATAAAATACGTAATTCATTTTACGCTAAAATTTTGTATTTCCTTTCCATTTTTTAGTAATTGATCTAGGTGTTAACACATACCGTTATGTTAAAAACTGATCCGATTCCACTATATATTTTAGCACCACTTGAAACTGTTGTATGAAATAAAATTTCAGTTATTTTTGAATCAAATATCCTTTAGATGATTAATTCTTGGCTCCTTAATATAAAAATTTTGAAACCCAAACAATTCTAATTTATCTAAATTTACCTTAAGTTTATTGATTTTAAAACCGTTTAATTCTTTTTTTCCTAAAATTTTATTAAAAAATTCTGTTTTTATCTATTTCAAATAAAAAATTTAAATAAAAAGTGAATAATTCCTCGAATTTGAATATATAAGTTGCCATAATTATTTATCATCTAACTTTAAAATACTTTAAATAAAATTTTAAACTATTTATAGTTCAATTCATATAAAAAACTTTGTTTTGCATAACACAGAAAAGAAAAAAACTCTGAAAACTACAAACAACAACTTTAGAAATTGTTGAAACTAGAAGCGGAGGAAAAAAGCTGAATAGTAAACATTCGGCGTGGAAACAAAACGATATCCTAAATTTGTTTTTCACTTGAAACGAAAGCAACAAATATTAATTAAAACTATTCACAACTTTAAACTGAATAGGTATGTATGTGTGTGCACATACACACTCATGCACGTGTATTTATTTTTGCTTCACAAACTTGCACCTACAAGTGACACATTGGAATGAAACATATACATACACGTCCAGGTGTTGCTGGAACAAATTGTGGTAAGCCAACTTTGAGTTGCCAAACATTCAAAACTTGCATTTAAACTTTCGCAGAGAAACGTGGTTTAAAGCAGCAACAATTTCCAAATTCAATAATAATTATTATTTTAATTTTTCTATTTCATACTTGTGTGTGTGTGGAATTAATTTGTTGCACATCACACCATAATACTAATGAACAAATAGCATTTTGCTAATACAATCACATCAGCTCAATTAACAACAACAGAAATAAAATCCTGAAACCACAAATAAAAATAACATGATACGAGTTGTTAAACCACAATTTACAAAGCAAAAACTCTGCTTTGCTGTTAACATGATTAATTTGTTGTAGATTTGTCTGCATGTTTTTTAATTAAATTTGAAATTTGCTGCATGTGTGTGCATGTATTTACATGTACTCGAAATCCTTTTGTTGCACAATACAAGTAAATAAACTTTGAAAATCAAATATAAGCTAAAATATTAAAAATCGCTAACAATAAAATTCAATAGAAAGCAATCAGAATTGCAACATGTAATTAAAACTCGTGCAATTTAAATGTGGTCTGAGGCACAATACAAAGCGAAATTTTGTAACAAAAAATAATTAAAATACAATATAAATTTAGAAGCCTGTTTATTCACGCATTAACATTAACTAAATGAATTTCTACTGACGCAGTTTAATTTTCGTTTGTTCGAAAATAACAACAAGTAGAGGGATGACATGTCGTTAGTCGAATTAGCCAATAATGGGCCTGCTGATGTGTATCAGTTTTGAGGTTTTTTTATATTAATATTTTACATTCGATATTTCGCTAACTGTCGGTTAGTTTCTTCAGGAAACTATTTCCCGAAATATCGAAATATATATAAAAACCTTTAATACTCTAACAAATCTATTGATTGTCACAAGCAAAACGCTTAAAAAATTAGACACAAGAATCATTTAACGAATGAAACGTACAGGTGTTGTGCAAAAAAGTTCATGGTCATATCGAAATTATAAAATGTTTATATGTAAAAGATTTCTTAATGAAATACTGCGTTTCACACTGTAAACAGCATGTATAATGTGAATTTCTTTTCTAGCAAATAATGCGACATTTTCTACACTTTTTAATAGAAAGTGGAAACATTCTGTCTTTTGAAAATAAAGAATTTATTCAACACATCTTTCGAAATACGATTTCCACCTTTTATAAATGAAGTAAAAAATGTCACCTGTTTTCCATAAAAGAAAACGCCATAAGCTTTTGGTAATTTTCATTTACATTTTAGAAATTCCAATTATATAAATAATTATATTTTTACACTAGCAGGCTTTCAGGACAATCAGTAACAGCATCTGTTATCTTTCGGCGCAGTTAAATTAGTACCAATAAATTTATGTTCTCGAATATCATTCCCCTCCATCCGATGGCTCAGCCACAATGTATTGCATGAGGAGGGGTCATGCCCTCACTGCTAGTGAAAGTATAAAAACGTGTAGAATGTAAAATTGATAAAAATCGAGCAAATTGTTTCTTTCATTATATCCTCTATGGCTCTGATCCTTGTAAACGACTTTTATCACAGAACAAATTTAATTTAAATAATTTGTTAATTACAGAGATGTACACTCTCTCTTTTCTTTAAAATATTCTACCGCAGCCTCAACCTGTAATGAAAGAGCTATTTTAAAGTTGGATCTCATAAAAAACTGGACAAAATATATATAATTAATTAATTCTAATAATTTGAGTGAAAAAACAGTTCAAGCCTGTTTATCGAATTTATCCAAATATATAATTTCTGTCCACAATTTATACATGAATTCTCAAATTATTATTCGGAGTTGTAGGATTAAATACAAACACAAAAATTACTATATTATGCAGGCTCCAGTTCCAATCCGTGAATTTTACAACTTATTAATATGCAAATTTGTATATAACTCGCGTTTTTTATTAAGACTGAAATCCGTTCTGCGAGTATTATGGTTGTAATAAATTTTCTTAATATTTTAATTTTAATAACAAACTTAAATTCAATAAAAAATAAAAAAAGTTACGATAATAATTTGCGATTTTCGCAGTTGGAATTTGAGCTTGAATTACAATTCTTGTCTTAGCATTTAGTCCATAATTTGTTTGTAATCAAATATAAATGAAATCCAATGCGATGCAGGTATATAACACTTTTATAATTTATTTAAATTTAACGCTGTACATGTTTAAATTATAAATAAGTTTTATTCATATTTTATAATTAACATTTTATAATTCATGGGGTCTTGCTGCTCATGCTCTGTAAATATCAGGCTTTCCTATAACATAAAATTTTTATGAAAAAAATTGTATCTCCTTGTCAGTTGCATGTAGTTTTAAATTTCTAAAACGAGTAATTAAATTTATTTTAGCTAAAGGCTGGGGGCTTCTTGAAGTAATAAAAGTTTGTTTGAAATTCAACTATTTGCTTCTGCCAGTTTTAAACAATGTTTGTGTAAAATGTTCATAGTGGAACTACAATTCTAATGTAGTATTTTAATATTAAATTTCTTATATATGAAATGTACCTCTTGTGCATGCACTTTGCAGACCTCTGAAAGAGTGGTATATCATTCAAATGCAAGCCAGTGATTTCAGTGGAGCTAAATTTGTATATTTATGTTTGCGAATTTTGTAATTAATTTAAAATATATTAGATATTTTTAAACAAACCAACAACTGTCTCTAAGGGCAATGAGCTTTCAACAGAAAAACATAGTCCTGAAAAAATTCTGTTTGAATAATTTGTTCTGCGATAAAATAAGTCCTGAATATAAAATAAAAATTAAAGCTAAAGTAAATAGCAGTACTGTTGAAAAATGTTGAGCGGGCTTTGGAAACAGCTGTTCTGTTCTCCTTTCGAAGTTGGATGACTAAATTGAAGCTGATTATCCCTTGTGACCTGAAGTACTTGTGATGTCTTTCTTAATAAATATAAGTACACGTTACGAAAATTAGCCAATCAATTGAATTAAATTTATAATATAAACATAAAACGGACAATTCATATATAGCAACTGATTCATTTATAGCAGCTGATTTTTAACAGAACATGAATCATATAAACCGTGTCCCGGAAACGTTTGTGTACTGAAAACAAACACAAACCAATTCTAAAAATTAGTTTTTAACTCCCCGCTGGAAAAATTTTACATATTTTAAAATCGAGAAGTTATTGGTTCTACACCGTTTCTAAAAAAAGTCAAGTTCTCATAATATCGCAACATTTAGAGGTCCTGGAAAACTTTCCTGATTAATTCTGAGAAACCGGCACTATGTCTGTATGAAACTAACCGGCAGATTTCAAACTTAGAAAAAAATCATTCTTCAAAGTGTTTTTTAATAACTTTTCAACTCCTTCAAAACTCCATTCCACAAATTAGCCAGCTTTTAAGAGTTAAAAACAACGCTGATTACGCAAACCGGGTCAAAATTGGTTAGTCCGATCGTGAAATATCATGAACGAAAGAGATCGAATAATTTTCTTTTTTTAACTCCGTTTTCCATATATTTTTGTTTCCTTCGTTTTCAATACACATACTTTTCTATATAATACACATATTATTCTATATTTCTTCATCGGATTTACACAAATGAGATGAGAACAAATAAGAATTAATACATTTACTTCGAAAGCTTTCCATCCCTTCTGGACTTAGTTTTGTACACTAATTTTTAAAATTTTTTAAGAAGAATTTGTTATTCTGTTTCCCTGCAGCTGCAAATATGAATTTTTATATAAAACTGCACTCTGTTTACCAGTGTAATGAAATTTAGTTTCTTTTACAAAGAAATTCATATACCTTTAGTCCTGTTGCTGCGAGTAGAAATGTATGTGCCCATCTATTTTCTTTTCGTTCAAATTAAAAAAAGGACATAAAAGCAAGTGAACTGTTTGCAGTCTGAAAGCGCATGTATAATAAATTTTGTGTACAGAGTTCATTTAAATAATAATACTAGAGTTCTATATAATTTTTACAAATTTCATGTCATTTTTGTGGAACATGAAACACTATATTTCTTTCAATTTTGTTACAATGCAAACGTTTGAAAACTCTTTCAATCAATAGATTTATTCGAGTAGTTTCATGAAACGAGAGATTTTCTATCACCTTTGAGATGGAGATAAGCCTACTGTGTGCCTGTTTGTAGCAAAATAAACTTTACCAATAATTAGAAATTATATTCTTTTTACCAATTTCTTTGCTTCCAAACTCAGTGTATTATAATATTCATATGAAAATTTCAACTGTATGAAACAAAAATTACAGACATTGCTCATACAAAAAACTACAAAGTATTACAGAAGTATTTATTTTGCATTATTATCCTGGCCTTAAATTTAATTATTGCTCACACAACTTTCACAACAGCTTTGGAATTGATTAAATATATTGAATGAATTTCTTAAATGAGAGAACAATCGAAATTTCGAAAGTAAATGAAAATATAAAAATTTAAACTTTTCTGTGCTAAATATCCTGCTCAAAGTGCTGCTTCTGGCTCCAATGATTTTTATTTGTCATCTTGGTTTTTTTACAAAATTCTTTATTACATTCATATCGATAAGAGTCCTGCTGTGTTTCGAAAAAAACCTCTCTTTTTTTGTGTGTTGCTCAAATATAAATTTATTAATCTTATCTTAACTTTGTGTTTCAATTTATATTCAATAAGAAATGACTATTGAAAAAGTTTTCTTATTGGAATTTGTATTCAATACACAACAATGGCACAATAACAGCACAGTGGGATACACACACACTAGAGTGCTATTTAATCGATTAATCTGAAGTCGATTAATAACAAAAATTTCCAACCATTAAATGGAAAATTAATTTAAATTAGCAGCTAATTTAAATAGTTCATTTAAATGTCCAGTACTTTTAAAAAGGGAATAGCATTATTATTTCCATGGCCACCTATTTTATTTTTCAGATATTGATTGTCCTTTATTGAAACTGATTGAGAATTTTTTGTAATATATGTTTAGTCTGATTTTATTTAAATGATATTGCCATTGTAAAATTATATATTTATAGTAGCAGGCGTTCAGGACAATAAGTACAGGCATCTGCCAACTTTGGGTGTAGTGAAACTCTTATCAATAAGTTTTTAACCTCAAATTTCATTCCACTCCATCCGATAGCTCGGGCACAATTTATTGCATGAGGAGAGGTTATGCCCTCTCTGCTGGTAAAACAATAAAAACGTGTAGAATGTGAAATTGATAGAAATCGACCAATTGGTTTCAGTCATTATATCCTCTATGGCTCTGATCCTTGTAAACGACTTTTAGCACAGAACAAATTTAATTTAAACAATTTGATTAATTTCAGGGATGTGCACTCTCTCTTTTCTTTAAAATACTCTAGCGCAGCCTGAACCTGTAATGAAAGAGCAATTTTAAAGTTGGATTTTATAAAAAACTAGAACAACTAAGAATTTAATAATTATTTATAATAATTTGAGTGAAAAAACAGCTTAAGCCTGTGCCAGAATAAAGCAAAATATATAATAAAATTATCATTTACAATTTATACATGAATTCTTAAATTATTATTCGAACTTGTAGGATTAAATACAAAGACAAAAATTAATATATTATTCAGACTCCAGTTCCAACCCGCGAATCTTACAAATTATTAATATGTAATTTTGTATTAAATTTGCTTTTTTTAATAAGACTGCTTATATTATGACTGTAAGAAATGTTTTAATAAAAAAACTCGAATTTAATACAAATTATTAAAAATAATAATAATTTCTAATTAGCAGGTTTGAACTTTAGCCTCAATAACAATTCTTGTCTTAGTATTTAATCGATCATTTATACTTAAGAATATAAATTGCTTGAGGAATTCTGTCAAAATCAGAAATTGAAACTATTTAATCGATTAATGCTGAATCGAACAAAATTAATAGCCCAACAATTGGGTACTCGCACTCCTGCTTTACCTCAATCGTACCACCAACCAACATGTAGCATCCACACACAAGAAAGGGAAAAAACTAATAAAGATAATATGCAAATAGAGGGAAATAAAAATACTTAAGAAAATTTATGCCAAATAAGAAAAATATATATAAAAACAGCCAAGTCACAGTACTTTGCCTACGAACAACTTCCTAATGGCATAACTTTGCGAACAGAAAAAATAAAATAAAATAAAAAGATGAAAACAATCGAAACATGGAAAAAGTTGCACTGGGTAAAAACTTTGTCGTTGTTTGCTTGCAAACACTTCAAAAGAAAACAATGCATGACATTTTTCTGTCTTATTGTCTCCTCTTTCCTTTTTTTAAGGAAATAACAATTCAAATTTTTTCTCCTATTATTTGACTTCAGAAGAAAAGCAAAAAAGTAGGCAACAACAATGCCATTAACAACAATAGATAAAATGCTTTTGTGTATAATAATCGATTATGTGGGGAGAAATAAAGTCAAGTGATAAAGAAAAAGTGGTTTGACATTGTTTGGTGTTCAACAACATCGTAGTTTGCATGTCAATACTACAGAATGAATAGTTTGTTGTCGATGACAGACAGATTTAGAAAGTGATAAACCGATATATGAATTGAAATTATCTAATAGTGTGTTACAGATAAATTCTACCAGAAATGGTATGAGATAAGTAATACAAAAAATGGCAGCAAGTGGACTGTCATCAAAAGTGCTTTTGAAATCTTAAAATATCCTTTTCAATATCCTTTTGCATCGTATTTGAACTTAAAAATGACATGTTTTGTGGAATTGATTTCTAACAAAGTCTGCAGCAACATGTCATTCATGGAAATAGTTTTTATTTTTTTAATTTACTTTTTGCATTTAAGACTGTAATTTCTTTACTGTATATTTTTAAATTTGAGTTAGAAGGACAGTGCACGATAATTCTCTTATACCAAGAAAATAAAATTTTAGCTCACCCATAATTTATAATTCTTATTAACTCATTGTGAGAATTTTAAACTCTTTAATTTTAGTTATTTTTTTCCCCAAAATCTTACTAAAAAATTTAAAGTGATCCGTGGAGGGGTTTTAGCTGGCTCCTATGCGCATTTCACTGGGGCTAATGCAGATCATCAGGAAAGCTTTACCCAACATTTCTTAGAATACCTAAAGATATTTATTTCAAACTTCCTCTTTACTAAGTGGGAAGCTTAAATATCAAAATCACAACAAGAACTCACTGATCAATTTTCTTTCTTTATTTTCTTACGTTTTATTCTACAACTGAATTTTACTTCCTTCGTTAATTCGGTATAACAGCGTTAGAATGCAAAAAGCACCCAAAAAAAGTTTTTATTTTATTGTTGTATTTCAAACACTATTCGCTAAATGTTCTTAAAGATTTTTTTTAGAATTTGTACATAATTTTTTCCAACATTTCGGTAAAGACATACGATCATGCTGAAGTAAAGAGGGACATTCCTGTCAACCACTCATATGATTTTCGGCACTTTTTCCAACTGACTCAAATTTTTATGAAACGATACTTCCTAAGGCATTTTTAGTGGTGTTTCTTTAAATCTCTGGTTATCGCGGGAACATGGGACAATCATGATTTTTTAATATTATTTCTCACAATTTTCTCCGACAAGGACAGCAAAAGGCTTATTGTCTTAAAACTGACATTGAACATCACGTGGCAGATTGAAAATTGTCTGGCAGTAATTTCCCTAACATCGTTGTCAGGAAAAAAATATTCTGCACACACATTTTGAGATATTTTTTTAATACATTCTGCTGTCAGATTTGACCATTTTCTGAACAAGGTCTGGTAATAAAATTTCTTATTTGTAAATAATAAATGTGACTGAATTTGTCCAGTGTACAGAATTGTATTTATTCCATTCTAAGAAAAGTGTTCAGCTGAAATTCTTTTAAATAAAAGCGTCTTAATGATAAACTTAAAATACCTTGAATTGTAATAAAATTTAATGTTGAATTAACTACAATTTATAGAAAATAAAAACACAAGAACGAAAATAAAAAACCTTAAGAAAGAAAATCCTTAAGAACAAAAAAGGAATGGAATATGTGCTACAAGTATTTCGTTACATCAAATTTAGTAATAACAATAAAAAAAGAAATACTCGCTCGTATTTACTTGATGTGATCTTGATTCGGTCTGCTGTAGAATATGAACATCATGCAACAAGAAACTTGTGAAATCAGAAATAAAAAAGATACACACCTTTGCAACAAGCCAAATAAAGTCTTTACAATGCCACAACAGCCACAAGAATAAAAACACAAGAACAATATGAAAAATGATGCTGACGCTGATGACCATATAAAGTTCTCTACTCTTTGGTTAAGTATTTCTTTTGTTTCTGCAGTTTTCTGTGGAAAACCTTAAGAATTATTTTAACTTAAAACTCTGCTGTCGTACTGGCAGCATTATCTAAATTGTTAGTTATCTGGTTACTGTTTATGCAACGTTGCATGGAACCAAAGAAGTTCAGACACGAAAATAACAACCCAACAGAATTTCAAACAGCAACATACGACCATGACGACCATCAACAAGCACTACAAAAATGTTTGTGTAAAAAGAAACAACTTTTTAACGAAAATGAATTTGTTATTTCTGTGTAGCAGGTAGGGACAAACTACTGCTGCACCCGAGCTAATAGCACAATTAAATGGCCCACCGAATACATGAAAATTGTTCTGATGATACAGAAAACCAAAAGATTTATTATTCTTTGGTGGAACTTGTACAAAAACCTTTTTCCCCGCTCGTGAATTTCAGGTTTACTGGCAAAGAGCGACTACTCTCATTAACACCTTTATTGTTACTTTCTTTTTTGGCACCCCAGCTTTTGCAGCAAACTAACCGAATACTCGCTAGCAGCTAAATAATGCATTTCGGTGTGCTGCAATGGATTGTTAATAGCACTTGCCAATTGTGGCAAATTCATTTGTTATTGCACTTATTGAGTTCACCATTCGCCTGTTTATTTTACAATGATCTGTATAAATACTTTAAGTGCACATTGACTAAGGAAATGGTTTTTTTGGATGGTGATGCTTTTATGTTTGTTCTGGTTGTTGCCGATAATGTTGCAATTTTATTGAAATTTTATTTAGCTCGTTAAGGGAGGATGTTGGCTTCGTTGGCTGCAGTGTCTTGAAAACGTCAATGTCTTCAAAAGAAGAGCACGTCGTTATTTCCTCTTTTATTGCAACGTTAATAAATTTTAGCCATTTTAACTCAGCAACAGCAGATGCATGTATATTTGTATGTACGAGTATGTGTGTTTTAGCAGCACCTGATTTTTTTTGTAATTGACTCAATACAGAGATGGGCATACTAAAATAGCCCGTATTATGTAATTCACCTTTACATTACAAAATCAGTTTTATTATGTTGCATTGTGTATAAGTTTAATTTAAAGAAAGTGATTTGAGTGTATAGTTTGAAGAAAAATGTGTTGTAAATATCTGGTCAAAGTGTCTTTCGATCTATTGATAATATTAAAGGCTCAGCTTCTACTCTTATCAGTCACACTGTCAGTTACAGAAAATATATTAAAAATAGAAATTATATCTTGCTGATTTGTAAAATTTAGTTTCAAAACTTAGAACGAAGCCTGGAATGTAGGATTTTATTTTAAATATCTTTTCGGCTCCCTCCTGCCTCAAAAGATGTACCATATGAAATCGAAAGCGAACCCATATTCGCCCCTATTCTGAATTGCTCGCATTTCGACAAACGAAGATGAAGTAGAAAATTCATATCTGAAACCGTCAGCAAATACTGAAGTGATCATCTGATCGATTTAATTGCAACTGCTTTATGAAGAAGTAACAAAGTTCTACACAACTTAAATTCGATATTTTCAAAAAAGTTGTTAACTTTTTTCATTATTTTCCTTTAACATATTCCATTTAAAAATGTTCTTTATATCTGCCAACTGTAGGACTCTATTGTTTAGCTATGGTTTTATTAAGGTATGGTCACACTTGGCAAATATTTTAATGAAAAAAGCGTACTAAATTCTAATGAAAAATATTTCAATTCTGGCAAGTGCTTTTTGCGAAAAAAAAGTATGCCAGTGTATGCCAGCGAATTATTAATTAATACAGAGAGCTTGTTGTAGGTGTATATAGGGTGTTTTTATAGAGTGATACAACTTTGAGTTGGCATCACTGCTTTATTTGACCACCCATTTAACAGCTGATAGTTGCTTTTTGTTTAGTTTCCTTTGACATTTCATTATGGATCGGCTTACACCAGAGCAACATATGCAAATTGTCGAAATTTTTAATCAAAATAATGCTTCTGTTCGTCAAACTTATCGTGCACTTCTTTTATTCAAAATTTTATTTGTCGATGAAGCCCAATTTTGGTTGAATGGGCACGTAAATAAACAGAATTGTCGCATTTGGAGTGAGGAGAATCCACAAGCTTTTGTCGAAACACCATGACATCCACAGAAAATAAATATTTGGTGCCCTTTATGGGCTGGCGGAGTCATTGGCGCATATGTCTTCAAAAACGATGATGGTCAGAATGTTACTGTTTGTGAAAATTGGTGTTGCAGATTGCGCCTTGTACGCGCCAGCCGTGGAAGACATATAGCCGAAGTCATATTTAAACATTAATGTCATAAAATTTTCTATTCAATAAAGACCGCTGCATTGATATCAAGAATATATTACTATATTTTATTATGATTTAAACTTGTATCACTGTAAAAAAAACACATTATATATTCTCCGATTCGCCGGCAATTAGTTTCTGTTGTACTTTTGCTACAGTGACGACAAAGAAAGGTGATCTAATACCAATTGACTTTGTCACTGAAATGGGCCCACAACAACTAACACAAACATGCACTAGTGCAGACTAGATCAGAAAACTATATGTCTGAGTGCGGGATCTTCCGGTTCCTAGTATTTTATTAACTCCTCCATACATAATATATATTCGATGCAAAAATTTCTTCCAGTGTATCGCATATACAAACGCTGCTGATCTTTAGAGCATTTTAAAATTCTTTCGCTCCTCCGTTGATTCATTTTCTGCAAAAGTTTGCTTATTCTTGTTAAATTGTAACAAGAGAACATTTATACAAGTCAAACTTTTGAATGGGTAAATAAATATGTCGTACATAACTGCTGACATACATACACACATATACACAATCTCTATCAATGCTTGTGTGCAATAGAAACAGATTGCATCTATATAAACCAGCATCTTCCATTCCAGCAATCAGTGTCCTGTTGCATTACTTTTAACTGGTTTTGAAATACGTTTTTTTTGTATTATTAAAAGGCGTTCTTTTTATCTCTGTTCTGCGAAGCTGAATCTTACAATATTATATTAATTTGAATGACAACCTTGTTAGTTTTGCTGTTAATTACACGGGTTAACCGAATAGAACTTCACATCCCAATAATTAGTTTTTGAATTGGCTCCGGTTGGCAAAAGTCAAATTGGTTACATCATGTACATTTTTTTCATGCTTTCATTTTGCTTTTGTGTTAGGGAAATCTCAATTTGTGTTAACTAACCTCCGGCTTTTTAATAAAACAAACAAACAAAAAGTACATGAAGTGTTAAACGATTAATTTAAAAGAAAATAAACACTCAGTTAAACTTAACAGAGAAATTGAATTGTAATTCAATGATCATAAATTGTTCTCTACAGAAAAAAAAACTATTTAATCAACTATATGAGGAGTCAATTCGCAGAATAAGTTTATTATCGTTTGGGATTTAGGCGGATTACTTCATTTCAGCTTTTGTTGGCAGGCGCAGTCTAATATTGTGTTATAAAATAATGATGTTACATTTTATGTTGTTTCTGAATCCGTTTGGGAATGAATGCATTTTGGCTTGATATTGAGTCATCAAAGTAAAAGAAAATAAAAAATAGTTTTGAAACATTTCTAATGAGACACACGCGTAACAAGTTCATACTTGCATGTTGCAGATACACGTACTCAATAAGCTCAGGATGATAAATATAATTGGCAGGAAGGTGGAAAATAGTAGTAGTAAACTAACTGGCAGAGCATTAGATTATCAATGTTTGTTGTTGAGGATATTTCCATGTAACTATTTTCAATAAACACAGCGCCCAATAATAATAGGATCCTTTTTTGTTCCTGCACAATGCACAGCAGGCGATCATCGCCTGAGTCCTACTTGAAAAGAACAGATCTTGGCATTAAGGCTTGAAAATAACTTTATAACAACCGTTAGGCAATCAATACAGAAGTTTATTGCAAACAACTGCTTCTTCGAAAAACTAAACAAGATGAGCACTAATTAGATGCATGACGATACAAATGCAACACACGGCTTATTTTGCAGACAACGCTACACTCAGATACACATGCCCTCATCATATGATGAATGTATTCCAGTTGTTTCAAATCAAAGTGGTAGTTGATGGCGAAATAAGTGGTTTGTGGTGGTAGCTTTATGCAAATATCAAATTGTTTGCAACTGTTGCTGTTTTGCCAGGTCGGAATGAATATGTGACGATGATATCAAATCTTAATAATCCTGTAGCCACAAGCTTGTATACATGAACGTGACCATGAATGTACATTGTACAATCACTACGAAGACAGTTTGATAATTTCATGAATTTTCAGATGATGTTTTATTTTCCTGCTTTAAAATTAACGCTTGTCTAAATAGTTTCTTTAACTTCAAAGAATCAAGATTTGTCCAACATCGTTAATATATTCTTAAGAGCCAATAGTACCATCAAATTTCAATAAATTTGGAGGATATGCTGGATGGGTTAACATTGTGTAGCCCACGTAATGCAATTTTATGAGTCATCAAAGTTTTCAATATTTTAACATTGATAACTACTATTCTGATTTTTATTTCATCCAGTAAATATTTTTGTTTTAATTTATTATTTTACTATAAAAAACAGCAGGGAACAAAATATGATATAAATCGAATTTTGTATTTCAATTGTATTCATTAATTTGGTCCCAGAATTACTGTTGTAGCATATTTTAAGTTAAAATAATTGACTGTCTTTTAGTGTTTTCACACTGACATGGTCTCAATAAATACTGCCTTTGGCGTTAAAAACAACTGTTAAAACCTGGTTTAACCATACCAAACAATTTGGTTAAAACTAACTTAAAGCCAACTTGGAATTAATTTTAAGTAGGTTTTATAAAATGCAGCCTTGTTCTTGCCTGTTTTTGTCCGTGGTAAGTTGAGTACCGCCAAGTTGTGTCTTAGAAATATCTGCTCAATGTTTGAAGAATTGCGCAGAAAAATCCACTGAATCTGATTTTATTAAGAAATAAAGTGGTTACCAGGCATTTATTCACTTTGTATTTAATATTTTCGTAAGTTTAAAATGACCATTTCTAAAATTTAACAGAATTGCTATTTCAGAATTAAGTAAAAAACGCTGTAGTACAGTTTGAGCATTAAGTATGGTAAAATGTAGAGGAAAATACAACAACAGGTACACCAATTTCTAGGAGAGATTTAAATTATTCCGATTGATTTTTTTCTTTTGTCAAACTGTGCGTTAGAACCTCGATTTATTAAATCTGCAGTGTGAAAGCAAAATCTAATATTTATAATTTTAACATTAAAACTTTTAGTGTGAAAACACTATTAGCCAGTGTTATGTCTGGATTTACAAAAATTCCTAATAATAATTTTAATTTACTATAAAAAACTTTTCCCAGCTTTTTATTTTACAAAGCAATTTGATTACAAAATATATTAAATGTGTCTTATATGTTGCAAATAACTTCATTTTATTTCTTTGTTTTAGTCTTCTCAATTTATGAAACTCTTTAAATACACATATAATTTCTTGGTCCAAAATATATCTGTTAAATTCACAAAGCTCACAAGTTTACCTGAATGATTCATTCAATAAAGGCAGACCTTTATTTGCATAAAATTATTAATTTTGCTACAGCAAACACAAACAAATAAATATTATTTAACATAAAATATCAGCCTAAAGGTACGGTCATATTTGAGCAAATATTTTCCTAAACAAGTGCAATCACTAAATTCTAATGAAAAGCAATTTAATTCATACAAATATTTAACAAATATTTCTGATAATACGTTTCTAATAATATTTCGATTTTATGACACCGTCTATTATTTATGTGTGAAACTGTTTTACCCAGGAATCACATATTATTAATAAAATTATTGTGTAGTGGTTGGGCACTTTTGGGCTAATGTTAGCTGTTTTGAGTTTACACGATTGGAATATTCCCTAACCTGCAACTTATATGAAGTGAGGCAGAATCAATCACATTATTGGCACAAATGAAATGAAACTCTTTAATGAGATTGTAGAGTCAACTCGTAACAGATTATAGAGGATTAAAACCCTTATTCACAAAAAATATTTCCTGCTTCTAACACAAATTTTCTATACAAAATTTGTCATATAAGCCGTTTATAAGCACAAGATATTTTTTGTAAATAAGACTTTAAAGAATTATGTGGCGTGTTGGTTTAATTTAGAAGCATAGAAAATATTTCCTCTCTTATTTTGTGATTGGAAAATGTTCGGACGATTGCTGTTATATCACACCATATCCCAGCCCATGGGGTAATTATAATATACTGGGTTCTCTCGAAGGTTTAGCTGATTTTTTTGTTTTTGTTACAATCCGCCTTGTCAAAAGTTGTTTTAATAGATGTTGGTTTTCAATTTAAAAACAAGTACTAAAACACGAAATGATGTTGTAAAACTATTTTTATATAGACTGAAATTTTTCTATTTAATATTATATCAATTCAAAATATAATTGTCCATGAAACCACTACAAGTGGTTCTCTTACACACTGTCAACTTTAAATTAAATTTAAAAAGAATTTCGAATAACAATGATTTACATTGAAGCGTTGACTGTACCCTCAGCTGTCCCATGCTGTAGGATATATGTTTTCTATAATTTTTAAGAAATCATACAAATATGTTAGTGTTTGTTATTAATTGAGCGTCTTAATACAAAAACTAAAACATTTTCCAAAAATTCTTTGCCGCCGTCGCTTTCGCAATTTTGTTTCCAATTCACTTAATGTATCGCCTTTTAATTGCTCTTGTCTCATAAAAATTGTGATAAGCATTTAATAAATATCTCTAATTTATTTTCGAATAGAGTATCGCTTCGATTAAAAGATTTTTAGAGTTGAAATAGAAATACGTTTGTGTAAGAATATGTAATCGTTGACCTGTTTTATTCACTTGCAGGGTAATTTTACTTTTGGCATCAGATTATATAGATATATTGTGATCTTAAAGCAAATTATTTTATTAAAAAATCCATGAAGATCAGCAAAGTTGTACGGAGTATTGCAAATAAATATATAAAATCACCCTGCATTTAACAAAATGTTAATCTCTTTCTTAACAATTGTTTTATGTGCGAGTTTCTTCTACAGAAGATACTTAAGTAGCTTAAATGTTAAAACAGTAAAATTTGCATCTTATAATTAAGCTAAAGACTTCATTAATTTACTCTGTTTAAGTTTTAAAAATCCCGAGGTTTACGTCTAGAGTCCGGTTTGTTTATCATTTATTTCAAGTAATTTTGTATTTTTTTTCCTAATTTTCATGCTGTAACGCTTTAAATATATATATATATATATATATATATATATATATATCACTTATTGCTGCATATTTCAATTTTAAATTTAAAACAAAATTACTGATAATAACAAAATATAAAAAAAAGTTCTTCTAGTAGTAGTTGTTGGTTAAAAGTGCCGACATTTAGCGGCACACAAAGTCAAATTGCTACGAGTCTAGCATTAGCAAACTTCTGTGACATGTTTACACGATATGCATTCACATACCCAGCAAAAATATTGTCTACCGTTAAATCAAAGACTTGAAAGGATTTACGTCGCTACCACTACTTGTAATTTGAATCGATGTCTAGTGGTTTTGGCTTGGCATGTTCCATATCGTGTGAACATGTCTTTAATAACTACTCCGTATCAGTTGAGTAGTTTTGTATGTAGCAAAAATTATTGTGCTGAAGTGCCATTAATCATAAATGCAACATTTGTTGTGCAACAAATGCAGTAGTTTTTGCAATCTGCTGTATTGTAGTTAAATGCACGCAAAAACATTTAAAACAACACCAAAAACATGGAAAATATTATTTTTTTTTTTTCTTACTTTCAATGTGTTGAGAACTTTTAAGAGATGGAAAAATGGTTGGCCATTTCTTTTTTGCCAAAAAAATATGTGAAAATTAAAATTTAAGTAATAAAGCAAAGATTTTCAAAAAGCAAAATATATTTGTAGAAGGTAGACTTATAAATAATTTGTTTTTACTACAACGTTTCTGTAACCTGCCTCCGAAATATCGGTTAGTTTAAATTTAGAAAAACTTTTTATGAGTTTGACAAAATCTCATTTTTAACTAACATGAAGTTATAAAAATGGCCCTTATAAATAGAATATAAAATCTTTTCACTTTCATGTCATTAAATATTACAAATATTATTTTGTTTTCAATTAGAATTGTATCAAAGATTTTTGTGTCTTGTAGTGAAGCCGAATGTAATAGCACGTTGCATATTTCATTACTCCAGCGAGCAAACCGAAGTTAAAAAATTAAATTTTAAGAATAGACATCATAAACTCCACATTCATAAAATTCTACATGAGTTCGAAATTTACTTTAATAAATATGTTCAATAACAAATCGAATATCATACAAAAAAAAATAACTATTAAATTGGCTGCTTTGAACTTCAGTCTAGATAATAATTCTTGTCCAAATATATATTATATTTTTATAAATAGACTTCATTGCACTTTTCTTTCGACTGCTGCTTCTGAATGTCTTAAATATACATAAATATCTGTTCTTTTTAATTATCTATTTAAATCTACAAGATGTTTTGAAGGTATAAAAGCTGTTCATATTCAGCAATAATATTTCATCAACAATTCTTTTATATGGAGATAATAAATATTTTCAATGCATTTTCGTTGGATATAATAATTTATATCATGGAATATATAACTGACCCTAAAAGAAATTTCAAAAGCTTTCTCCAGCTAATAAATATAAAAAATATATTCGTGCTCTTTATTACCAGAAAGAAGGTCTTCCTAAAAATTTCCAATACGTAAATTTAAAACAAACAAAAAATTTTTTGTTTTGTTATTTCCATTCAGTGAATTAATTACTAAAAGTCAATGCGGTTACGATTCATTAAAAATGAAAATTACTCAAATATGTTGTAAAAGTTTTATAGTATCACATACAAATGGAAGGCGGGAAAATATTTCACGAAATTCCTCAATGAAAATATGGACCAGATATTTAAATTATCGTTTTTTAATGTTTCTGGTTTAACAAACAATCGAATATTCTAATTTCGCTCTGACTCTTTTGTTATCAAAATGTTTTAAAAAAATTCAAAGCGATCAACTAAGGGGTTTTAGCTAGTTTCTATGCGCTTTTCACTAGGGCTAATGCAGAATGAAATAAAATCATAAGAAAATAAAAAAGAAGAAGTGATCAGTGAGTTCTTGTTATGACTTTGATAATTGTTTAGACTTCTTACTTATTAAAGTGGAAGTTTGAAATAACATCTGCAGTTATTCTAAGAAATGTTTTTTAATATCATTTTGGGAAAAAAAGGAGCAGCACAAAATTTAAAATTAAACAGTCTTAAAACGACAAATTCCTAATCGAATATTTTATTCTTGGCGTAGACTGAACTTCAACAACTTAATAAACGGATTATATATTTTTAAATGTAGAAATCAATAATTATAAATTTGCAATTAATTTCCCAAAAAAAAAAAATTTAAGTAGGTATTATGCAATTGGAATTTCGCAATTTAGTAATTGAATGAATATGGAATACTCCCAATATATTGTGAACTTTAAAAACACGATTAATAAAAGAAACGTTTAAGTAACTGAACTCGTATTTAATTTTTGCTTTGCTGCATTCCCAAAATTCTTGCTGAACAATTTCTTTTTTTTTTATTATTTCACAACAAAGTGATTACTTTTTTCAACATAAATAAATTTCTAATTATCTTTCTTGTCCTTCTCTTGTCGTTTATCTGTGTGTATGTGTTTATATAAGTATGTATCGTTGTACTACGAGATATAGATAAACTTTTCAGTGCCGCTGTAACATTTTATCATCTTGTATTTTGAAAAATTTTGCATTTAAATTATTTTATATCATGGCGGAGTTCTGCTGTTGCTTATAATCATTTTAGCTTTTCAAGTTATTAATGTTCTTATCATGTTATTTAATGATTATACAAGCTGTAGTAACATCATTATAAGTTCTTCTATTTGCGCTTTATTAATTTCTGTTGAATATTTATTTAATCATATTAATTAAAAACAAGACACTTCTTCTGTTACTTGTTTGTTTTTTCTTCTTATTTTCTTTAATAAATCTGGTGCTAATTATGCTTTTGATGTTTTTCTTTCTTTGCAGGTAAGAGTCCTAAAAGTTATAGAATTCCAGGAATAATTGTATAAGTAAGTTGATATTGTAGCAAATAAAAATCAGTGGTCATTTAATAGCATTTTATTTTGTAGAAAAATATTATGCTCTTGTTTTTAATCTCAATATAAAACTTCTGTTTTGTGAAATATCTTGTAATGAATTTAAGTTAATCAAATTACATTCAATATTTTCAAATTACATAAAATACCTATAAAATATATCTTAAAGAATGATAAACACTATTAAGAATTTCACTGACAAGATTTCTGTAGAATCAGACCAGTTATAAAAAAGTTGCAGAGTTATTAAAATCATTTTCGAAATCCCTCGTGTATTCACACGCTTTAAATTTATCAGCTTATATTTTGTTTACACTACAAATTTGATAAGTTCCGGCTTTAAACTATCGCTTATCTACTAAATACGTTCAAAATAAATTGAATCTCTGGTAGAAAAATTCGCATTTGTTTCCACGCTTTTTAGCACTTAATTAACAAACTGTTCTTACAAACTAAGAAATTTTATATTAAAAAAAAAACATCTTAAAGTTATTTACACAAATTAAATAAATGCTTGGGAGTCAAATTAATTTGAAAATGCAGCAGATGTTCAATGAAACAAAAGTGCTTTAATAAGCGATATTAAATACTATGAAAACTGTTTATGTCCATAAAATTAAATAATAAAGAAACTGTTGTTTCTGCGATGAAAAAAGCCAAGCTCGGTTGTTCAGCATTTTCGTCATATATAGGGTGTTTTTTTAAGGCTTCATGAGAACTTTCGATATCCATGGTGTGACATCTGACAATTTAAATAATCTTTGTTTAACATCAGATTGTGGAAAATTTCTTTCAAAACAATTAATTTGCTCACGACATGCTGGCTAAATTTTTCCTTCCAACACCATTTCCATAATCAACAACATTTGACGCAACTTGTAAGATAGCGCGTTTGAAAATTAATTTATTTCAAAACAAATTTGGTGACAATATATTTTTCATATCTTGCGATGTAACGCTTCTGGATTAATTTTTATAGAATCATATTAAGTCTATGATTCGAACCGATTAACCAGGAACTAATTCTTGAAGCTTTGGAAGCGTATGGCAGATTTATCTGAATGACTAGTGAACATTTTTAATAAACAAGTACAAACTGTAGCTCGTAGTCGTGGCAGACAATTATCGGAAATCATATATAAGAAATGAATTTGATTTTATGAAATAATATGAAGTTGTCAAGCATCTTAACAAAAATAGGCGGGTGATTTTTAACTGCATAAAAACTTGGTATTTGAAATATGCAAATTTTTTATATATCAATCCATATTTTAATTTTATATCCGAACATTTTGAAGATGTTACTTTACTATTGACATGTTTTCATATAAAAAAAAAATATATTAAACTCAAATTTTGTTAATGACTTTTTCATTAGACGCAGTAGTTTATGGGAAGCAAACACAAAATTAAAATTTTGTTAAAAATTTTTGAAATAGTATATTTGTGCACTTAAAAATTTCGTTAATGCCAATTGGTTTACAAAATTGGGCTCTTGTTTCAAAAGAATTTTAAAAATTCTTGACTTATGCCTCTCTCAAAAATTTAATATATTTAAATAAGTAGATGATAAAAACGTGTTCTTCAATCCTCGCACAAATTCAAAAACAATGGCCACAGTACTGTAGCTTCCTTAAAACATTAATAAAGTTTTATATTAACCATAAGTAATTTAACTTTAAAATGAGTGTAAAAATAATGAGCTCTCATATTAAATTTCATTAAAAACATTGACTAAATGCTTAATGTAATTTTCTTAGATTTATATCCAAATTAAAGTCACATAATAGGCTTCGAATGCAAAACTATTATGAACTTAAAAGTCTTCAATTTTAATTATGTGCTTATTCTTTTTTTCCCAAGATCTTACCAAAATTTTCAAAGTGATCAATTGAGGGGTTTTAGTTACTTCCTGTGCGCATTTCACTGGGGCTAATGCAGATCATCAGGGAACCTTATCCAACATTTCTTAGAATAGTTAAAGACATTTATTTCAAACTTCCACTTAATAAGTGAGAAGTCTTAAAAAAATATCAAAGACATAATAAGAACTCATCGATCATATTTCTTTTTTTTTATTTTCTTACGTTTCTAATTGTAGTTGTAAGAGTTTAATTTATAAAAAAGATTTTCTCTGCCAAGTACTTTTATTAAAAATTTGACTAATAAATCTGAGCGGCAAAGCTAAATTTAACTACAATTCTCACGTGCAGTAGCGATAGAAGCTGAATTGTACCACTGTACTTGTGTATATAATATTATATTAAGTTTCAAAACGTCTATCTTCTTTCCAAGTAACTAAGAATTATTTTAATATTTTTCAAGAATATTGTTATTCTTGTTCAATACAAATCAATCACTGGCTAAATAGAGAAACATTTTTCCAAGTAAATATTAGTATTGCACTGCAAGAAAATACTTGTGTTGTGTGATTTATTATACAATTTGTATGCCAAGAACATATTGGTTTATATGTACATTCATTTAGTTGAAAGTGCAGAGGAAGTAAAATAAACAACAATTTTCCCTACACGCTCCCACAGACACACACCCATTTATAAAAGTATCGATAATAACAAACACCACTAAACAAATGTAATATAGGAGTACGTGTACAGTACATGTGCACAAAATGGTATGTTTTGCAATAAAAGAATACAAACTGAAATTTAATCCAAAAAAAAAGATGATCACAAAAAATAAAATAACACAAAAACGTGGAATCTTTTTTCTTCGTTTGAACAACAAACTTATAAAAATAAATGCTGCAAAGTGTTCTTTGTTGTTTTTAAAAACATTAAGTGTAATTTTCATCTCAAGACTTTTTGCAATAGACAAACTTATAAAAATAAGGTGACATGTCGTCACCTAAAATCTGGAAAGTCGTTACTCAGATTTCTATTGTCTCTTATTTCTCTTAAGAGGCAAAAAGAATTTTACCAGTGTGTACTAAAAACTATTTCCAACTTAATATATCTGATTACTCGTTACATAAATATCGACCATTCGTATTGTACAAAA
Source organism: Linnaemya vulpina (assembly GCA_963675445.1). Taxonomy (NCBI): domain Eukaryota; kingdom Metazoa; phylum Arthropoda; class Insecta; order Diptera; family Tachinidae; genus Linnaemya; species Linnaemya vulpina. Next base: position 36,836,001 of record OY776277.1, on the reverse strand, counting down.
TGTATCGCATCTGGTGCATAATATCTCAGAGGTAGTGCTGGGCTACTATCGATAGTTGCAAATTATCGATATGTTTAAAAAAATGTACTTTTTATTTATAAAAATCACTAACTGTGTGGAAGTAAATTCCATTTGTACAATTTACTTCTACAACAAAAACAAGTTCGAAAATCTTTCTCCTGTGTTATCTATAATCATATCGAGAAAATAAGTTTCTTCATCTTTCATTCACATCTGTGCGAACGAAATTTTCTTGCGACATAGCGGAACAAGCAGTAAATATTATTGAAAATATTTTTGAAAATAATAAAGGCAATTTCTAGCAAGTTGAAGATCATTAATTAGGCTTAAGATCAAATATAAGAATTTAAAAATTTCTTTTGTTTTTAAAAATTTGTCTTAATTTGAAATTTCTTTTATAACGAGTAAAATGTTTGGTCAGCAAAGGGAAAGTTAATGCATTTCCATTTGAATTGTATTGAGATATCGATCGGTATCGAATGCTATAATATAGGGCCCATTATTCTTTTCGATGCAGTAACGCCGACATTATCCGATATTTTCTACTTTTCGAGTTAGTAATAAGAATATTAAATATTTATCACATGTTTTTAATGAAATAGAATTTAAAAATTTTTTAAGTTAAATTAATTTTGAAATTAAGAAATTCCTCCACCCGTGCGATTAATATTTGAAATATTAAAGCACCCATCGGCTGCAGGAGAAGAATCAATATATATATATATATTTTTTAAATTTTTGTTTAGCAGCCTACACTCTATCAGCATTTTTAAAAATAAGAAACAAATAAAGTTATTAAAAATCTTTTAAAAAAAGTCTTACCATTTTCCAAAAATATAATAATTTTTTCCTAATGTTCTTGGTAAAGTCTTACTTTTTGGTAGGACTCTTCTCTTCGTTAGTAATTTAAAAATTAAGTAGTTTCAAAAATAATTACTTATTTTTCACAAATAAAAAATATTTGAAATAACAATTTTTAAGCAGTAGTTATTTTCCGAAAAAAAGCCAATTATTTTAATATTCCTGGACAAGGCTGAATTTTTGTTTAGCAGGCTCCTCATCATGAGGAAGAAATAAAATTAATTAAATATATTTTGAAAACATGTTTCTAAAAAAATCTTTATTATTAATTTTGTTGATAAAGTCTGATTTTTTTGGGAGGACTCTCCTCTTCGTTAGCACTTTAAAAGGAGTTTAAACAAAATTTCATTCCTGAAAAATCCATTTTTTAATTTTCCTTGAATAGGCTGAATTTTTGAACAAAAGTTAAGCACGTTCCAGTTTTGTGAAATAAGGAAAGAATAAAATAATTTAAAAAAAAGAAGTTAGAAAGTCGAATCTTATTGCAAACAAAAAATTTAATTTCTTAAACATTTTCTTGGCCAAAGCACTTTTAACTGTTTTTATAAGCGCATTTCACGGGGCTAGTGCAGATAAGCCAAATTTATATATTTTGGAATTGTTATACAACACTTCAGTTTCCAATAACCGAGCAATTGTTTCAACTGTCAGCTGAAATGTTCGCATTTGTTTTCTTACGACAATATTAGCTGGGATGTTAGCAGACGCATATTCAATTTCTTGTGCATGTGTTTGCTGGGCAATCTACCTACTTATATACAAGTACAAAGTTGGTATGTGGTTAAGTTTTTGCTAAAAGCAAGACAAGAACAAAGGCGACAATGACACCATAAGCAGCAGTGGTAGCTCCGCAGTATGTTCTGTGTTATTTAGTTTCATTGCGAAAACTTAAAGTAACAATATTGTACTCCAATATTATGTTTTGGATTGAATCCTTGTGGGTTTTTCTACACACCGTTCTTGTCTTTTGTCGTCGCCAACTTAATATCGTTAGACTCTTCTATATTAAGTTTTTGTGTGTTTTTGCGTTGGTATATTTATGCAGGCAGCTTTGGTTTATACTGCGAGTGTTTAAAATATTTCACTATTTCATTATATTTTCTCCCCTGGTTCTTTCATTACTCTGCTCCAGCAAACAACCGACTACTCCATTTGTAAAGGAAAAATGTTGTTAAGTTACAAGAAATATTTGAAGATTGAATTTATTTGCAAATGCAGCAGAGAAGAATGTTCATTTTTCTTTGCCGGAGCGTGCCATATTGTGGGTTTTTTGTGCTCTAAACTAAACAATAAAGAAAATTAAAAAGTAGGAAAAGCAGAAGCCATAGCAACCGCAATGCCACACAACATAGCAACAGCACAAACGGGAGAGTCCTAAATAACATCAAACACTTAAGTACAGAGGAACAGCGGGTAGAGCTCCAGACTATTTGATGATGTGCAAACACTCACGTGTCCAGCAGCACTTTCAAATAACGGGTTATCCATTTAGTGGTTTTAAAACCGCCGATCTGGCGGGTCAGTCAGCTCTTTTGTTATCTAAAGTTTCATTTTTTTAGTGAAAGTTTTGCGAACTCCTAAAATAATTTATTACAAATCTGGTGGTTCCAACTTGACTGATTATAAAGAAATTTTAAGATACCGAAAGAGTAACCGATATACTGCGGCTTGTGCACTGCCGAAAGTATCGTTACTGTTAGTGAAAGTGCGCGGCTCACCCTATTTTGTTAATTCCAAGGGGTTCTCAGCCATTGGGCGGGCCTATCTTACGGACTATTGCGCTTTGTTTTGCTTTAGCATTTCTATCCGTAGTAAGACTCACTCATATAACAATTAAAATTGCTTAACCCTTCACAAGGCCATAGATATCTGAATTGGATGCTAGAGCAGCAGTCTTTCAAATGCTGACTTTTTAGAAAAATAGTTCTTTAGCCCTAAAGCTCATTTCTAACTCGGTGGTCACATCAACAAGTTCCGAAACCCATAAGTGATTGTAGAAAATTCACTGTAACGCTATTCTTTGCGCCTAAGGAAATGGAGGTATCATTGGACCAGACTTTTTTTTGGAATTGACATTTCTAAAACCGTTTTGATAAATTTTTACCACTATGGCCGTATGAGAACCGACTTAATTGGCTCTCCAATGGCAGATTATTAGATGGATGACATGTGTTTCCCACAAATAGTTTTATTGCATGACAGGTTTCCAGAAAGAATAGTTTCATATTTTAGCGGCATTAATTGGCCACCAGGATCATGCGATTCGACTCCGTTGGAGTTTTCTTAGGACTAGGTGAGAGACAGCTAATTTATTCTCATCGATAACATCTATTCAAATACAATATAATCAAAAAATCAAATACAAATTAATCAAAATCGTATTTATTTTTTAATAGTAAGAATTATGGGCCTAAACCACAGAAGGATTTCCAGAGAAATGATATCTCACCATGCGCTACAAAACAAACTATTAAATGCTCGGAATTAGTTTGAATATTTGGAAAAGTTGAAAACTTTATTTTCAATTTAAATATAATAAAAATTAAGTACATAAAATTTTCATTTCATTCAGAATAACTAAAACGTTTAATACAAAATTAACAAAAATTTAATAAAAATTGTAGAATGACATTAACAAAAATAAAAATAGTGCAGGGTGACAAAAATACATGTTGGAAAAAAAATAATTAATTCATTTAAGTACAGGCGTACATCATACATACACAGCTACTTATGTACATATGAATGTATGTACACACATACATATGTCTCCATGGATGTATGAAGATATTTACAAATTTATATGTCTCATAAAAACTCCATTTCATACACAATTTATGATAGACCCGAGCAGATATTATTTAGTATTTTAGCATTTTTTAAATTTCAAAATGTTTAATTACATCAAAAGAATATCAAAAATCTCTTATTTTGTGTATTTTTTAAGATTTGAAAAATAATATATTTTATGTTACACAGTGCGTATAGAATTATTTTTCTTTAGTTATTTGTTGTAAATATTTGTCTTTATACATGCGTCCTCTTTATTATTTCTATATATTAAATATACATGTTATATATAAATACATTGTCTTTGGTGTTATAATATTATTTAGCTAAAAGTTGGTTTTATATTTCTCTTTTTGAAATATTCCTCTCAATATCAGTTCGCAAGCAAGATCTTTTATGGATTTTGTCATAAATAGAGTTATTTTTTATAAAATTTTTGGCTTAATATTTTTAAAGTACATGTAGATATAAATACAGTGAAGAAAATACTTAAGGTATAGTTAATACCCGTGGTTGGTTTTGATTAAATCATTCTTTTTTTGTGGGAATAATTTTAAGTACACAATAGTTATCTTGTAGAGAGGCTATATAATTTATACTATCTCTTTTGGCAAATTGTTAATTTTAGTTTGTTGTCTTAAAGCAGCATGTCTTCATCGTCCGATTCAGTGAATTCGCCATTGGGATTTAGCAACAAATTGCCCTCCTCGCTGTTAGGAACCTTTTGGGGCGTCATGAGGAAAGAAAAAGAAAATGTAAATTATTAAAAGTAAGCAAACGTTAATACAGAGTTAAGAACGTGTTACATGAAAAGGATTTTCTTATTGTTTTTTAATGGTCCTTTTAAACATGTTTACATCTAAGTTAAACAATTGAAAGATGGTTAAAACCTTTTTTTTAATATTTTATTTTATATAAATAAACGTTGTATTGGATTTCATCATTTTAAATTATTTCATTATTACTCAAAGTATTTATAAATTAAACGCACATGATATTTGCTTTAGAACAGATTTAAAAACGAAATTAACTAGATTAATATTTATATAGGCTAATTGTTCTTAGTTAAAATCTCAGAAGGACATTATGATAAATATTCCTAGGCACAAAGGAAAGTCAACATCAGTTCTATTCAACTTGCACAGCAAACCAGAACAGCTGTTTTCGAAAGTCGCTACACTTTCATCATCAGTGCTCATGTCTATTGTGTTTGTCACCACTTTTTTGGTGGCTCAATTAAATGTGATAACAGTTCCTATTTACACAAATTTTATTATGAAAAACAATCCGAGAACTGTATCAAACTGATGTTAACACGTTTTTGTTTTAATACCCGAGTTAAATAACTCTATTTTGATAACAGTTCCTATTTACACAAATTTTATTATGAAAAACAATCCGAGAACTGTATCAAACTGATGTTAACACGTTTTTGTTTTAATACCCGAGTTAAATAACTCTATTTTGATTTCAAGAAAATTCTTTTCATGTGCTAAACCAATTTTTCTTTAAGAATTCATCAAATCACAGCCTTTACTTTAGCTAAACATATATAAAAACATTTTGTGATTCACTTACCCGTCTGTACAGCGCCGATATTGCTGTTCTATTAAATAAACGTCTTATGCTGTTACGACGTTGTGGGGAAAATGCAAATATTCCCAGGCAGGCCACAAAGAAAGTCACCGATAAAATTGTACCCAATATTGCTATTATTATGTCAATGTAGTTGTAGAAATAGAAAAGTTATAAATGAGTCATTATGCTTTAACTACGTACTTTTATTTTTATTATACAAAAATTATTTGAAAAATAAACTCACTTCCTATAGATCCTGTTGTTCCATCAGCAGGATGTTTATTATTATCATCATTATTTGTATTTGTATTTGGTTTTTTATTACTTTCAGTTGAATGACTTGTTGATGAGTCAGTCGTTGAGGTGGTCATTGTAGTGTTAGATGCTGTTGTTGTTAGAGTTTTAGACAAACCCAAAAAGTCACATATATCAGGGGTTTTTTGTATATATAATAGATTACACTGAAATAGGAAAAGAAATGGAATAAGGAAAATAAGTTAAATGTAAGTGATTTGTGTCAAACTACTTAATGCTAAATTAAATATAATTTTATAAGTTAACAGTTTAAAAAGTGCTTTTTATTCAGAAACACATTATAACTATTCCAAAGCACAAAGAAAAGTCAACATCAGTTTTATATATTCAACTTACACAGCAGAGCAAGACAGCTGTTTTCGAAAGCCGCTACACTTTCATCATCAATGCTCATGTATATTTTTATTTATTATCACTTATTAGGTGGCCCAGTTGAATCTGATAACAGTTTCAATTTTTACCAATTTTATTATGAAAAATATATTTATATTTAAACTTTTCCATAAGCAGAGCTAATCAGTAAAAATATTATTGGCACTCAATTCAATAAAATATTTTCTATTTCTGCTAACTTTATGTCTGATTTTATACAGCAAATTATTTTTATTCTTAAAAGAAATAATCAGCAAATACTGTGAGCATTTTGGTGGAGTTAATATTTTGTTAGCGGCAGCGTAACGCCCTTTATTCAAGAGTTTGAAATCAGTTTATGTATGAAAAAACATATTTTAAAACCTTAACTTTGGTCCGAAAATTGGAAATTTAGTTTTTCATATCAGATCCAGTTTCATTTACAAAAAAAAGAGAAATTGTTTACTCAAATTGACCAAGTATTTGTCAGTGGAGTGTAGTCGAAGACTAGTGGGAAAAATATATTCCGTAGGTATAATAATTTCTAATTTCAGCAAATACTAGAAGATTCGAATCCCAGCAAAAACTGGAGTATTGAATTTCTTGCAAACACGAAAGCTGCTTTTTACATTTTGTGTAACGATATTCTATAGTGGCAAATATAATACACATTTTAGAAAAATTAGCACCCAATTTTTTCGAGACAAAAAAATAAAAAAAGGAAAAGTAATTTTCTTAAGTGCAGCACACACTTCTATATTATTTCAAGTAACGATATACACGTAGCAAACAAGTCTTCCAAATTGCAACGACGACGTTGTTTAAAAGCTCAAAAGATCCAATTTCTTGCTTAATTCTCGAGCAAAATGGAAACGAAGCATAGAATTTTTATAAATGCTTTTGTTGACTCTTATTTCTTCAACATCACAGAACGTTGTTATCGTAATCATTTGCAACGTCTTATATCTACTCGCAGATATTTGTTTCTGCATCTTCCCACCTACGCAAAATACATGCAGCGCGATGCTGGTTAATTTCTTACAATTTTTCTCTCTGCTGCACTATAAACTGATGGCAAAGTTATGATAATATCTTTTTTCCTGTTGGCTTTAGTTTGCGCGTAAATATCTGAGAGATTTCCTTTTCATGAAAACTAAAACAAGAAAAATTGTAAATTTTGTTTGTATAATAATTTGAAAGAAGATTTACTTATTACTTTTATTTTCTTGCCGTTATTTTAAGCCAACGTAAAAGTTCAAAAACTACCAACAGCAAACCTCGCCCACTTCACCTCTTATAAGACAGGACTCTGCTTTAAGTAGTTGTCTGTTGTTAAAATATTAAAAAGTTATTAGTTTATCTGGAAAATTAAAGGGAAATGCAACAGCTTATTTTGGCGCTGTTGTAAGTGGAAATAAACAATAAGTATTTTTTTATTCTATCTTCTTTGCACTTAATGCATTTTGTTATAAAAGAACTTAAATTCAGAACTTGGCTGTTGGAATACATTTTGTGTTCAAAAAGTGTTTAAAGTACATAAAATGCTGCTTGCGAAAGATAAGTTTCTTTTTAATTTAGATAATGTCTGTAACACAGCGAAAGTAGGCAAAAGTTTTAAGAACTTAACAAAGCAAGCATACATTTACTGTAATCAGATTTAAAAGAAATTAAACAAAACAAAAGCAGATAATAATTTGTATCATTATTTAGAGCTTTAAAACTTTAAAATTTAAATCATTGATGCTCACTTAAATCAAACGACCGGACCTATTGTCAAATATAATTCAACTAATTAAATTTTATTTTTTATACAAAAAACCAAATTTCCTTAACAGTGGTGTTATTTTATTTGTCTCTTTAGTTTATGTATGATAATTATTTTAATGTCCTTCCCCAACCAAAAATAAAAAAAATTAAATGTAAAAAATTACTTGTCACAGATGACAATCATCATTATTATCATCGTTATCTTGCGTCCAACCTAACAACCAACATATGCCTGACTGGTGTAACGGCCTAGAAATGTAAATCATTAAAAAGTTAAGCCCAAAGGCATTATATTACTTTTTTTTAATGTCAGCAAGCGCGTTCGTTGTAGACGTCATTACAACTTAAAAAAGCCTGTAATTTGTTTAACATTTTACATTCTTCTTTCCAGAAGCCACCACGTACTTTTGCGTTTATCCGCATTTCTTGACAGCGTTAATGATTTGCTTGCAGAGCACAAAATGTATAAAATGAAAATACGGGTGTAATTAACAAAAACAGTAGCAAAGAAGTTGATAAATATATTTATATAATTCAGGATGGTGACAGATTTTATCTATAAAATACTTGCACCTACTTGTAACGAAATGTATTGTTATTTTGTGGAACAAAAATATCAAAATTAAAATAAATTCATGTGTTTTTATCTGGTTTCATTGTAACACTTAGCCAGCGTAATATTGTTTTTCTTCAAAAATAATTTATATAAACAACTGCGTCACAAAAATAAATGAGTTTAAGAAACTTCAGTTTTCGGTACGTCGCTTGCCCCCAGGACATCGATATATAAATTTATATGTGAATTAAATATTTATAAAATATATATAAAAATATTTTTGCAAAATATATAAACTATACGAAAGAATTTTATTAAAACTATTCCACTATGCACGACTCCGGAACACTCCCAGTCATAGGTCATAAGTAATTGGAAGGATATTTAACACAGGGTATAGGATGTTTTTATAGAGTGATACAAGTTTAAATCATAATAATACATAGTAATATATTTTTGATAAAAATGAAACGGTCATTGTTGGATAGAAAATTTCATGACATTAATGTTTAAATATGATTTCGGCCATGTGGCCTCCACGGCTGGCGCGCACAAGGTGCAATCTGGAACACCAATTTTCACAAACAGTAACAATCTGACCATCATCGTTTTTGAAGACATATGGGCCAATGACTTCGCCAGCCCATAAAGCGCACCAAACAGTAATTTCCTGTGGATGTGATAGTGTTTCGACAAAAGCTTGTGGATTCTCCTCACTCCCAATGCGACAATTCTATTTATTTACGACACCCATTCAACCAAAAATAGGCTTCATAGAGAAATAAAATTTTTAACGCACGAAGTGCACGATAAGTTTGACGAACAGAACCATTATTTTGATTAAAAATTTCCACAATTTGCACGCATTGCTCTGGCATAAGTCGCTCCATAATGAAATGTCAAAGCAAACTCAACAAAAAGCAACTATCAGCTGTTAAATGGGTGGTCAAATAAAGCAGTGATGCCAACTCAAACTTGTATCACTCTATAAAGAGCACCCTGTAATGCATACATACATATTTTTCTTTTTTAATTATCAAATTTTTTTAATCGTTTTATTTACATACATATATATATTTTAAGAGGCAAAGTAATACACGATTTTCTTTACACACCTCAAGGGCGTTCTTATATTCTTATTTATGTACATACACATATTTACAAAAGTGTGTATGCATATAAGTATTTATTAGATATAATTAGTAAACATATAGAAAAGTTGTATTTTAGTTTTTACTAAATGTATTACTTTAGTTTAAAACTAATCTGATGATAGAGATTAATATAATGAAGTTGCCCAAAATATTAAATTTCTAAAGAGATTCTACAGTATTCATAATCAAATTATAATCTCCATTAAATGAAATATTGCAAAGTTTTTTGATTATGATAAATATTATGCATTTGGCATTTCGTTTTATTGACGATTTGAAATTTATTGATGTCCATCATACAAATGCTATTTTATTTTCACAGTCATTATCAATTGGCTAATAATATTTATACACACATACATATACACAAGTATAAATATATGGGAGCACAATAAATATTGTGTGTTATAGTTTATATTAACATTTTTGAATAATTTATTTGCAATTTATTTCAGCTATTGCCTCTGTTAATTTATTAAACATCTGCTTTGTTCGTTGTGGTTTAAGTACGTCTCTATGTCGACATTTCATTGTTCATACCAAGTCCTCAGAGGATTCCTTTGAAACGCAGGCATACAAACATACTTAATCTACAACAAAGCAAATTTGTTAATAATTTATACTAAATACATATCGAGCTATTATGCCCACTAGTTTAGAAGGAAATTACAAACACACATTTTTCTATATAAATTATCGGCCGTTTGAATAACATATAATTAATATTAAGAAGCACATGACACGTTTAAAAGTAACTCCTTAAAAAATATATTTTCATATCAATAGGTTTTAATAACTTTGTTGGGCAGTTTTTAAACATTGAGTATATATTTTAGTTTTAATTTTTACTAAAATACATACTAAATTGGCTTTTAGTTTATTAGCTTGACACATACATATTGATTAGAAAATTTTTAATTCCCTTAAGTCCAACACTTATAGGAAATAAGTTTCGTTTAAAAGAATATCAAACTAAACATTTTTGTGCTAACAACTATAAAATTGTATGCGTCATTACTTTTAATATGTCTTTAAACACTACATTAACTTTATGTCTATAATGTTAGGAAAACTCTATACTAACCTGTAAATTACTTCAATAATTTCAAAATGTATAGAAGTAGAAGATACTTAAGCTTCGGAACTATGGCAGGTGTATGCGATAGACTTCTTTGCTATGAAGTTCAGTTATACAAGCAATCGGGCAGACATGAAGTTTTTCATAATCTATATATACGAATACATACACTACAACTGATATTAGCAATACCCAGTGAACAGTTTGTGTCGACATTTATGAAATTAGTACATAATTGTTTGTAAAATTAAATAACATTGAAATTAATCTGATGCGAAATGCATCAGAAAAGCAAAAAAGAATTTATTTTGTTAGAAATTGTTGTTAGCGAAATTGTTTCGGAATAAAAATTTCGGATATTCACTCAAAATGCTTTCTTGAATTATTGCGGGCAACTTACAAAGATGTCTCTACCACTTATAAGATTTGTAAATACATTTTCTGAACTCTAATGTTGTAAGCTGTAAATCGCTTTTGCTGGGTATGCAATTGTTTCTGAACTTCTCTCACTTGTTTTTGCTTTTGTAGTATTCCAAGTGTGTAACAGCATCAAACGTTCAGGCAAGTGTTACTAATTTTGTGTTTCAGTCTTAAGTGCAACTGCTTATATGAGTGTGTACGGATGTTTGTATGTCCGTACACATGTACTATTCCAAGTGTGCTTGTGCTAACTGTTTCAATATAATCATATTAAATTTACACTTTTAACACTTAAAACTGAAAGACTTTTCTTTTTTATTATTATTACTAAGAACAAAGAAAAGTGGGAATATTGCTGCTGTAGTCAATATATATATAAAAGCTAAAAGCAAAAACTATAAGGACTTTTAAGTATAAAGTGCATTTAGAGTTTTTGAATTTGCTTCTACATGTGTGTACGTGTACCTCGTTCCATAAATACATATTTGTTTGTCGGCAGGCTTTGTTGAGGCACAGGAGTATCAAAGCAGGATAATTATTAAAGTGATTTCTTTTCACAAAATAATAAAAAAAAAATTTGGGCACACAAAATAATTTACAGTACATTATCAAGAATAACATGATTTATACGCACAAACACATTCAAATATGCTGCAGAGTCCTTTCAATAGTTTGTAAAAGATTAAAGACAAAAGGCTGAATATTGCTTTAATTTATTATAAATTTTGGAATTTAATGGCGTAAATCGCCAACCGTGACCAGGCATATTGTGTGTTAAGAATATTAATATTTATTTTGTGCTGATGACAATGTGAATATATCACGGCTCTTCTCACAATTTCTCTGGATATTTCTGGCAAGTTATTTTCAAATATGTAGTAGAATATTTTGTATTCGATTTGTCCACTTACATGAAAAAAAAACTCAATAAGACTTTCGAAACCACTTTGTTTTTGTGAAGAAATTTTTTTTCTAAATTCACTTACTGTTAAACTTTTGAAATTCTGGAACTTCTCTTATACTCGTGTATTTGCTAAATTTTATCTATTACGTTTGCAAAAACTTCCATAACAAGAGGGGTTTCCCCACTTAATAAATGAAGTGCCCCAAATTTGAAAAACCTACGAGGCGATTTGAAGTAGTTGAATTTAATGCCAAAGGGGTAAAGTAAAGATCCACAAGGTCATTGATTTACTTCTAAATAAAAAAATTAAAAAACTTTCTGCATATCCCAAGATTTTACTAGTTATCGTTCTTCGGCATAATTACATTTAAAACAAAAGCAAATACTAACATATTGTTTTTGTTTTAAATACAATAGTTGGACAGGACGATATCCAGTGACATCATGGGCCAACCACTAAAATTAACTTTTATTTTAAATAACATAATCGACTAGAAATTTGCTTTCCTTTCGAAAACCGAACATATATTTCAAAGGTCTTATTCATAAAAAAAAAGTTCGTGCTTACAAGCTGCTTATAAAACAAAATTTTCTAAATTTAGCTTTTATTTTAAATAATAGCCTCGACAGGAATATTTTTATTTTACTTTCGGCAGCAGATACTATATTTCAGTGGGCTTAAATATTAAGCCATAATAAATTTAACCATACAAAATCGATACTTTAAAGCAACTTTAATTTTAATAATCGTTTATGAATAACAGTGTAAAAATAGATTATGCTTTTAAGGCAAAATTTTCTATAGGCAATTTAGAATGAAATGTTTTCTCTGAATAAAACCTCCAGCATTTTACAAGCATTTAACTAATAATTTTTCAAATTTTCTTTTGATCAAATCAAAAAGTGAGTCGCTTCCTTTAAATTTAATGCTCTTTTATTTCAATTTAATTTTGTTTGTATTTAAACAAAATATAACGCAAACTGTTTTTTTCTTTAACTGAAATTCTTTCATTCAATTAATTCTAACATGGAATATTATTATTTTAATTTTTCAGCAGTTAAACACTAAAGGAAATTCATTAAAATCATGCAACATAATTGTACCCATATGAGTGCACTCAAGTAAATACATTCTTACGTTACCCATACATTCGCATAACAATCAAATCTAAAGTACTTGCACGCGTTAAGAAGTGCCAACGATATAAAATCATAATTTTAAATAAAAGTGTTCTAGTTAAACAAAACAAATTAAGAATATGCATCCGTCACGTCAGTTATTGCCATTAATATGCACACACACACACACACACACACACACATATATACAGGCATATGAATATTTTGCATGAGTATGCAGACGTCACATGTTTTCTCATAAGCAGATTTAACTAAAATCTCATCCATCTTTATCGCTTTTATTTCTTAAACAGAAAATGTCTGCTCAGTTTTTATAAACTCATGTGCGATAGATGTAAAATTGAAATAGAAAAAAAGTGGTACTTACTTACTCGTATTACAGACACACACACTTACATCCATACATGTCTGTGTGTGTGTGTGTGTGCATATAATGTTTGCCTTTTCTCGTACTATTTGTTCAGAATTTATATTCGTTAAATACGTTTCCTGATCGTAATTGTGCACAACGCAAAATTAAGACTTTTTGTTTTATTTGCCACTTTCCGCTAAAGCCAAGAGCTGATTTGTGAGTACAATTGTTTTGGTACTTTTGTGAATATAAAAAATTTTTTCGTACCGTGGTACAATTTATGAACTGTTGACATTCGCTTTAATTTCTCATTTTATACGTGGTCCAAAAGCTCTCAGGGCTGGTCGCAAGGGACTATCCATTGACTGGTTACAACAATCCCAGGGTGTCAAGTATGTCAGCTGTTAAATATCCGTTATTAAAAGTGTCAGTAATTTTGCCACTCATGCTTATTGATTACTGGAACAAACGGACAAAGGGATAATCCCTTTATTCTATAAACTATTTGTCAACATCAAGCCAAGACAATATCTAAAACAGGCAACCTTTAACTACTTTCGACAGCCTGCCTTTATTCCTTAAGGCCTTGAATAGAGGAAAATGCTGTTAAAAATATTCCATTCCTTAAGAAATTCTTGTTATAATTTTCCTCAAGAAAATTAGTAAACGAATGCCCGATTGTGATATTGTCTTCAAGAGACGTTGACAAAAAGTTACAGAATAAAGGGAATAATTAAAAAAAAATTAACGTGAAAACTACGCTGATTTCAGAATTGTGTTATTAATTCGTTTTCAATAACACTGCCTTTTTTCATAAAGTTAAAGACATTTCATTTTTACATTTCGTCCGAAATAAATCCCTAATTGTTCCTCCCTGACTGAATCGTTGCAATAATATTCCATCTACAACGCTGGTGTGTTGAAGTTGCAAGTGCCAAATATATGCGACAATTTGCACACCATAACGCTTCACACTATAATTTGTTACCCTTTTCAAATAGTCAACTTATATTTTTATATGGGCCCACATTTAAAAGTGCTCTTTTTATTTATGTGTGATTGGAAGTATGTATGTATGTGTGTGTATGTTATGCCATTGTGCCTGACTGCAGCTTCCTCAGCATTAAACTTTAAACGAATACAAAAGGACACAAAAAAAAAACGGGGATACTTTTTCCAACAAACACACATTTTTCTGATACTTTATGCTTCACCTTTTTCCAGGACTTTTTATCGTTTTCCTTTTTTTTTGTATTGTTTGGCTAAAACAAAGGCTTCACTTTTTTTATTTTTATGATTAATTTTTTTATTATAATTTTCTTTTTTTTTAGTTTTTTGTTAACACATCCGTATATGCAACCAACACTTTTAATACATTAAAACTGTTGAATAAATGCATGATTTACATTGGAGTACATAATTATAGGTATGCGCTATAGAAAATAAAATATTATTAGGATTTGTAACTCCTTCTTGTTGACTGACATGTCGCCAACAAAAATTTATAAGCAATTATACAAATTATATACGAATTCAAAGTGCTACCCAATTTATGCGATCTATATTTATTTCCCGTATTGTTTTCGTTCTTTGCAAAACATTTTAAAGCTGTGATTGTAGTTGTTGTTAGGAGAAAGAGGAAACGGAAAAGATTAACGTGTATTTAGTTGCCACAATACTTGTGGTTGAAGTTTTAAGCAAGTGGTGCATATGTGTGGGTATTAGTTTTGGATGTGTTGGCAAGTTTCATACAGTTTTATATATATAAAAATATCTTTGGCTTGTATAAGTAGATTTTCCCAACTGCAGTGAGTGGTAAAATGGTTTTATCGGGTTTTCTATTAAAGCTTCTGTGCATTCATTCTTTAAAGTTTTAATGCCACAAAAAACAATTTTCTTTCATGCCAGACAATGCAATTGAAAATTAAATAAAAATAAAAATGTGCAAACTTTGCCACGATGCAATTAGCAGGAAACAATATTTAGGCATTTTTCAATTTAAAGTGAGTACAAGAAAAAAGTATCATTTAATTAAATACATATAAATTAAAACATGGAATTGGAAATTAATTTTTAAAGCAAGCCAATAAAAAAAGCAAGTATTAATGAATAAAATAAAATAACTCTCTAATTATTTGGTAATTGCAATTTTTCTGAAATGCTGCAATTAGAAACATGCTTTTCGTGTTTCCTTTCTTAATTTCAAACAACAAGCAATTATATTTTGAAATTGTGATTTTCTGAAAACTATAATAATTAAAAACAAATTGCTTTTATTGCGAATACAAGTTATGTTAAGAAATGTTTGAAGGGAACAAAAAGAACTTTGATTTGCTGGTTAAAATAAATAAGAGGGAATAACAGCTACAAAACCAATAATTGGCCAACCGTTTCTTGCTCTCTTATTCTTTTGTTACAAACAAGGACTTCTTTTTTCTTAAAAAGGGCTCAGTTATAGCACCTCTTTTTTCAGTAATTTTCACAATTAACCAGCTTATGTTAAATTAGTAAAAAATAAACTTAGAAAGATAAACAAACTACAGGCAAACTCAAAAGTCTCTTTTTTATATCACAACAAGAACAGCATCTTAGTCTTAAATGTTTTAAATTAAAGTTGTTCTTCTTTATCTGCTTAAAATGTAAAACTAAAAATTTTTCTGCAGTATTTCAATATGGGTTCAGGTTGGCGTTGTTAATTAAAATAACAACAGAATAATGCTTTAAGCTATTCATTATTTTGTATTTGTTTTGTGCAGGATAAGCAACAAAGCGAAAAAACAATGACCATTAAAAATACATAAACAAAATATCTTTTGTGAAGAGCTACAAATAAAAAAATAACCCTTTAAGTTTAAATAACAATAGCAACTGTTGTACATGCATCTGGAACGACATACTATTTACAAGCCATAAAACATAATGGAACAATCAATGGCTGATTGAATATTTTGCACGTTACAAGTTTATACAAGATTTTTAATGTTACTACAACGATCAATTACAAGTTTCGTGTAAATTTATATGTAAATAGTGAATACAAGGCAAAAATAAATATTTACTTCATTCAAAAGCTTTGATGTGCCGCGTAAAGTTGTATATGAAAAAATATTTTGAAACGAATATCATCAGCCAACAGCTTGCAAATTATTATTGTTGTAAGAAAATTTTTTTATTGTCTTTTTAAAATACAACAGGGCTTGTGAATTCAGCAATTATTTAGTGAAAACAAAACTAATTTAATAGAGCAGCTTGTATTTGACTTTTGTTTTATTAAAAATAAGTCTTCTTGTTGCGCTTGAATTTCTGGTTGAAAAGACAACTTTCAAGAAAATTTCTGAAAACAAAATGGAGCTAAACTTTTAACAATTCACACACATTAAATGTTCGCCATGAAAAATAAAAAAAAAATATCTTTTAAACTTTTAAAAATTTGATACGTATTTCAATACAATTTTGTAAGGAACTTACGTTTTGAGACGCATTTTAAAATTCAATTTATTTTCATTATTTGTCATGTAAATTTTTATGCACGTTGGAATTCGTTTTATTTATATGCGCCTGTAACTGATATGTTTTTTCTTCGATAAAAGTTAAAAGGAAAACAATTTTGGCATGTTTCCAAAACATTTTTGTATTTCAGGTTGTCATTTCCTATCGCTTATTCTTAATGATGTTAACAAACTGTTAACAAAATATTGAATATAAATAAAATTAATTATGATTCTATAAAAAAAAACTCTCCCGCGAAATAAAAAAATTATGTGAAAATATACACAAAAATCGTCAATTTTTATTGTGTATAAAAAGTAGTCTGCTAAAAAACGTTTGTTCACAACTAAAGATATTTTAATTAAAATTCGATTGGCTATTAATGGCATTATGTTTTTTGTTTAACGGAAAGCAAACGAAATTAGCTGTTACAGCCGCAGGCAATAAATGAAAATTTAATTAAAAACAATTAAAAAGTTTTTGTTAATTTCAACTGCAAACGACAGGATGACAGGAAAGAACAGGCAGGTTTCTTTAAACTTAAAGACTTGTAGCAAAATTATTATCCGAAAGTTATAACAGCATCTGCAGGTGACAGTTCGTTTACAGTTATACTGGCATATCTATATATGTGAATTCCGTTAGAGTACGAGGGACGGCGGAGAATTTTACAACAATCTCATATCCTTTCAATATTGATAGAATTCAATAAATACAATATGAAATCTGTTGTCACTTTTCATGATATTGTCTACCAAAATTTGTTTGCCTGCTAAAAATATCTTTATAAAATTCTGTAGCACATTTATAAATTTTCGTTTTACAAAATGCTTTAATGAATTCATTTTCTGTTATTTTATTTAACTCTGTAACAACGAAAATATTCTCGTTTATCAATTAGAAATTAAAACGAGTTAGATTTTCTAAAAATAGTTTATATTTGAATTTATTTTCATACAAATTACTTTTACATGCGGTAGTTTGTTTTAAATCATTCAATCAAATGGCAATTAAGCTTGTACAAACGGTCGTGCAGTAATAATGTTCACTTTTGTTTAATTTCAGCAGTGATGGAACAGTGAGTCCAATCCTTATGCATGAGGATATCAAACAGAAGTGTAAAGATATTTTTAGTGTTTAGAAATGCGCATAGGAATTGGTTAAACGTTCCTTAATAACCATTTACATTTTTTTATATTTTGTAAAAACAAAATCAGCAAGATTAAAATTAAAAATTATAGTTTTCAACGACAATTTCGAAAAACGTTAACAGGAAAAGTAAAGCAAAATGACAGCATTGAAAAAAAAGATTTTTAATGGCTCGACTATACAACCGCAAATTCAGCATGATAATTATGAATGAACTTCTAGTGAATCAAAAAAATTTAAATAAAAAATTGCAAATAAACTGCCTTTTTCATTTTGTCAAAAGTATTCTTTCGTTCGTACAAATAAACAGTGTAAAGATACACTTGTCAAATATTTGCGCAAAGAAACGTAACCACTAAAAGCTAATGAAATGTATTTTAATTCAGGTGCGTTTCTATTAAGTAAAAGGTTTAATATATAACTAAAAGACAATCTCATAGAGTTTTATAATTATTGGGAATGATTTAATTAAATAAACACTTGCCTGAATTAAAACATGTTTCATTAGTATCTGGTGGTTAAGTAAGTGTAGACGTACTTTAATTGTACAATTTTATTTTTATTTTAAATATATTTTTTTTTGGGATAAAAGAATACTTTGGACACCATGAAATAGGCAGCAAAATTACACTGGCCGTAGTTGTTTGACATATTTAGTTGAATGAAAAATATAAATTAATTATAGAAAAAAAAAAACAATAATTTAAAAGTAACGTATTCCCTAAGCAAACAACCTTTTTTTGAAAGCATGAAACGCAGTGAGTTTAAGATTTTTATCGTAATAACTCTCGTTTACGGAAAAAATATTATTTCAATTTAAAGTTATTATAAACAAAAAGTTGTTTCTTTAATTCCAAAAGGGACTTCCCCCTACAATCTGCTTATATGTGAGATACAATTTTAATAATTCATTAAAGAAACCATTATTTTTCCAGCGTCAATGTGGCGAACATATTTATCAAGCCACCAAGTTTTGGAAATTTTGTCTATACGAGACATCAATATATCAGGCATGTTCTTTCTGAAAATCGAACTGATTTAAAATGGCTCCATTTTGAAAAATTAAATACTCTTAATAGCTATATTTTTTGGATTTTGTTGTTGTTGTTGTTGTTGTTGTTGTTGTTATTATTATTATTATTATTATTATTATTATTATTATTATTATTATTATTATTATTATTATTATTATTATTATTATTATTATTATTATTACATATTTATATTTATTTATATATTGTATTATATTATTATATTTATTATTTATATTTTATATATTTATTCGAATTGGATTTACAGAACAGGGCCCGAATTACCTCATTCGATATGGAGCGAAATTTCAATAAAATTTTAATACAAATTTCCATCGATATCGAGTGCCATAACTTGCCGCCTGGGAGGCTATAGAGTGACGTCTATAAAATAACTACTTCTGCAAGTAGGAAAAAGATGTCGACAAGACAAGACTTTTACTACACGTTTAAATAAAAAATATGATTTATTTCAAAAACTATTTACATTTAAAAATACAAATTATAATTCTCTAAAAACCCGCTAAAGATGTTGCTAAAAAAATTTGAGGCGGCAACGCTGTTAAACTATCCGGCAGTTGAAGTTGTAATCTGTATTACGCTTCATTTGCTAAACAACCAACAGTTGAATGAAAGGTTCATTCATTTACCACCAGAATGTAATTAAACTGTGCCCATGTGTATATACTCGTATATATACATAAATGGGTATGTTTGTGCTTTATATACATACACAGGCTTGTGCAAGTTTGTGTAAATACGTACAACACATTCGGTCATGTCTGTGCGTGTTCGAAATTATGCAATAAGCATTAAACGAAATAAACCATACACTTGACATTTTGCATAAATAAATATTGAAGTTTTGCAGTGCTGCATTGAACTGCATGTAGAATATTTGTAAAAACACACACAAACACATGTATACCATCACTCATACCAACATACCAATAAGCATCCACATACAAACGACAACATATTTCAACTGCTAATGATTTTTACAATAAAAGAGGACGATAATGATGAAGAAAACGTTAGTGCTGATGGTGATGAATAAATGCACTTAACAAACGAGTGATTTTTATGGTTAAAACTTTAAATGACTGAATAAGTTGTAAACCAAGAATTATCGATACAATAAATTTAGTTGGCTTTATTGCTGGTTTTTATTGTTATTATGCTCAATGAAATGTAAATTTAAAAACGGGTTGAAAAGTATATTAAGCAAAATGACAAAAAATAATGAATGAAACTTTCACTTTATGCTGGAGTTTGCGAAATAAGAAACAGACGTGCACAATTTTCCCACAGTTTCCACATCGAAAACATAATGTCAGATTCATTATATCGTGCAATGCTTTTGTTTAACATCTTAAGCTGTGATTACAACACCAGCTTTAAAAATGACAATAACATTTTGAAAAACGTTCGCCAGTGGTGAATAAAAATTTCAATTTATTAAGCTGAAAATATATTTAATGGATGCGAGGCGATGGTGAAATTATTAAAGAAATTTTTAGACGAGATTATTTTTTATCAACATGAAATTGTTTTTATTATGTATTTTAAACTTTTTTTTACCAGCACATCTACACTTACATGTGCTGGGGAAGGCAGTGGGAGCGAATTGTATAAAACATAAATAAATTTCATTTGATTATTTGCTTTTATACTTTTTTCTTTTCAAGTCTATTGTTCTGCAAGTATTATTTCATTTAAATAGACTGCCAACTCTATTGTTTTATTATTACACTACATGTTAAGGCATACTGACATGACTAACTTTACATTTGTTTGTTGTTGCACAAATTTTTTTGCAAATTCATTGACAATATTTTTAATGGCAGTTTTCTTTTTCGTTAAAAAAAAATATATGATTTCGTTCACATTCATGAAATTTACAAGGAAATTTATACAACATTCGCAGCGAACTTTTCAATTACATGGTAATTTTTTCTTAGCGGAAAAGCTGTCTAAAACAGTAACTGATAACTGCCAGCATATTTTGTTTGTTTTCTTTTATAATAACTGATTTTTTTCTGGCCTAAAATTTTATGCGGTTTCAGCAAGACAGTGTCACGAGCCATGCACCGAAACCTTTTCCTATTTTTATTTATTTATTATATATAAAATAATGCGGCCCGGAAAGCAATTTACTAGTTTTGGAAAAAATCCCAAAATGTCCGACGGCACCGGCTTTAGGCTTTCTTGACGCCTTTGGGCGGTAGTCATATTAATCCCCTTGTACTTCGTTTATAATGTCATGTTCCGCGGGTTACAATGTAATAAAAGTTTCATTGATATTCAATGTGTGGTTTATTTCATGACTTCACTGTTGAAATCGAAAAATAGAAAACGCCCCATTTTATTTTCCTTTTAAAAGCATTTAAATTGTTTTCTTTAATTTTTGACAGAATAAAAAAAAAAACGTTTAATATCTTGATTGTAATTAAAACAATTATAAATCCTTTTTTAATGAATTCTTCTTTTTGCAATTTTAATTTAAATTGCGTAATTAATACCTAAAGTTAAATTAAATAAATGGTTTTCGAAATGAAAAAAGTTTTTGACTTGCAAAAGTTTTTTATTTAAAATACTTTTTGTTCTCCTAACACACAATCGCACACACACACACACATACACATTTTTATCTTGGCAAAGTTAGGAGGAATAAATTTATTTCTGCTTAAAAAAGAAGAACAGAAAAAACCTGGGAAATAAAATTATTTCTAACCACTCTCATTAATTATTAAAAAGGTTAAAATTAGCAGGAAATGCTGCGAAAGTGGAAATGGTTAAAATATAGTATTTCCTGTTTAGGGAAAAAATTAAAAATGTATATTTAAGCCACAGTTACTTTGCTTCCCAGCCTATTGTTTAAGCCTTTTAAAATATTTGGCAGAACACAAGCAAGAATGTTGTGTGGAAAAATAAACAATAAAAAAAGGTTGATTTTAAGGATATTAACTGGCTGTTTAAAGATGCCGTTTATATAATTTTATTTAAAAGCAAAAGAAACTTTTATAAAATTGTTTTTGTTTTAAATGACCTTGTACGGAAGGAAGAATTCTATCGAGTTCGTGAAATCGGTAGGAAATGGCTTATAGCCAGAGTAAAGACTTGCGAACTAAATATTTTGATACTCTTTTGAATTTCGTGCAAATAAAAATTATTTAGTTTTGATTTCAAACCAGAAACAATTTTTGAAAATCGTAATTTTTATTTGTTGGATTTGTATCACACTTTTACTAAACAATTAAATGTGTCTAATTTTGTACAGATATTTTTATAATTGAAACTAGAGTTTCCAGCGATTAATTATTTTAATTATTTGTGATAAAAACTTCGAAAACAATCGTAGCAATTCCTATATTTTGTCTAATTTCAGCATTTATCTGTATGACATTGAACAACCGGCTATTTAAAGCATCAAACATGAAGAATCTCCTTTTCTGTACACACAACACCAGTAAAGATGTGCTGCTGAAGATCTCCACCAGCTATTGGATGTGCCTGCTCGTCCTATCAATCACCACATTTTTGCCACACACAATAGAAAGTTCTTCGGCGAAGCTGCGCGAGGAATGTATGGAACTTTCAGCCCAATCACATTGTGAATGTATACCCATTCTATCGGATCTACAAATCGAGTGTCCTGTCAATGATCCCAAGTTGACTATAAAAATACGTCCAGGTGATCACGTCATGATAGAGTGCTACAATATAAATTACAAAGATTATAAGCTGTTACCCAATATGGCAATTGGCAATACATCGCAGGTGCAAATTCAAGGCTGCCCACTGCCAGGGCATTTGTCCATCGCCAGCATACCCCAACAGCTGGGTGTGAAGCAATACACTTCGCTGTTGTTCGACAACAACAATGATCTGGGCACAAATATTACACGAGAGCATCTGAGCGGTTTGTATGGCCTACGACGTTTACGTTTTAGTTCTTCACGCCTGCTGCACATGCCGGAAGATCTATTCTTCGATGAATCGTTAAGAAATCTGACATGGTTGGATTTGCGTTCGAACAATGTGGACTTGCCTGTAGATATTTTTGCCAAATTGGATAATTTAATATTCATTGAATTGGGCTATAATCATTTGAAATCTCTGCCTCAAGGCATTTTCCGTAACCAACATAAATTGCAGGTGTTGAATTTATGGAGCAACGAACTGCGCAATCTTTCCAAAAATCTATTTGAGGGCATCACATCCCTGACAGACTTGGATTTAAGCAACAACGGCATTGAGGTTTTACGGCACGATGTTTTTGAACTGTTGACAAATCTAACCAACATCAGCTTGAACAGCAATCGCTTCCACTCACTGCCCGAGGGTTTGTTTAAGAAGAATAAAAATTTATCACAAATAAGATTGACAAATAATCGTGTTCCGCTCAGAAGCCTGCCATTGGAGTTTTTCGCCAATCTGCCGCTACTCAATGAAGTGCGTTTGGCCTGCGACTTGGAATCTGTGCCTAGAAATTTATTTAGCAACTCCTCAGCCATAACCACAATCTCCATGGCCGGCAATAAGCTTAGCAATTTGCCTGCGGAGTTATTGGAAAGTCAGGAAAAGCTTACAGAATTGGATTTGTCACGAAACTATCTCATCAATCTGCCAGAGGAATTATTCAGAAACACTAAAAAGCTGACAATATTGAAGTTGTCCTACAACCAAATGACTGAAATTCAAAGGTAAGTTAAGGCTGGTGTGTGTCATTAAAGATGCGTTCACACTTTTGAAAAATTTGCCCAATTTCAGAATATAATTTCAGAATAATATTATTCCATCCCATATAAAAACAAAAGATCATGCCATAATAACCCATATGGGAAACTGCTTTATTCAATAAACACTTGTCTGTATGAAAAGGTCCTTGTCATCAGCATTTAGTGGTTTTTGATCAAATATGTCATAAGTGTGAATTTTCATTAAGAAACTTGCATTAAGAAAAAAGAATATTCAGCTTCACTCAAGAATCTTTTATAAAAATGAAATCCTTTTTTTTCCCAATTCACAGAGAACTTTTCTCATCGCTGACGAATCTCAAAAGCTTGGATCTAAGCAATAATAAGCTGATCACCATTCATTTGAGTGCCTTTGCGAGCACTCAAAACATACAGGAAATCAATTTGGAAAATAATCAACTGACACTGAGCGAATCCTATGGCGGCGTCATCGATGGCATACAGAACGTACTGGGATCACCGTTTCAATATGTTTTCCATTTACACAAACTAAATCTGCGCAATAATTCCATCATGAATATTTATCAAGATTGGAAATTCCAGTTATTAGAATTAGAAGAATTGGATTTAAGTTACAATAACATCACGACCATGGACGATAGTGATCTGCAGTTTTTAACCAGACACGATTTGAAATTAAATCTAACCCACAACCAGTTGAGGCTGGTGAATTTGCAGTCTATTGATTCCTTAGAATTTAGCAACGACAATAAGAAAATTTTGATGGATTTGAACAACAATCCCATACAATGCGATTGCGTACTATTGAATTTTGTCCAATACTTAAGAGGCGAGCGGGCGGTACATGCTAGACAACATCTTAAATTGGCCAGCGATAATTTAGTGTGCAACCAGCCGGAGGTTCTTAGAGGCAAACCGGTCAAATATATAAATCCCATGGATTTGCTATGTCCCTTCGATCACGAGGATTCGAAGCCAAAACGTTGTCCTCGTGGTTGCAACTGTTGGGTGCGTTCGTTAGACAAAGTTTTAATGATAAATTGTTCCAATGGCAACTTGACGAAAATACCTGCCTTGCCCAGAATCGATCAGTTCAATTTAATGGGTACCGAATTGAATTTGGAAAATAACGAACTTTTGAAACTACCCCTGGCCAACACTCCCGGCTATGCCGATGTCACAAAACTATTTTTGTCCGGCAACAATTTGACTGCCATAGATGGCATACACCTGCCAGTCCAACTGACTGAGCTGGACGTAAGAAGCAATCATCTGGCTTATCTAAATTACAGTACCATACACTTCTTCAACAGCAGCCTCAGCTTAAACAAGTTATACCTCTCCGGCAATCCCTGGATGTGTGATTGTGATGCCAAACCATTTTTGATATTTGCCCAGAATAAATTCAAATTGATACGTGACTTCTCCAAGATGAAGTGCTCCAACTTTTTGCAGCCCAAATATTTTAATGAACTTTCAGTAAATGACATCTGCTCCGATAATGAGTTGTATATCGCTGTGAGTATAGTGATTTCGTTAGTTGGCCTCCTGGTGGGCTCTTTGGCGGCTCTGTACTACAAATACCAAAAGGAAATTAAGATTTGGCTGTACGCTCACAACATGTGCTTGTGGCTGGTTACCGAACGCGAATTGGACAAGGACAAAAAGTATGATGCTTTCATATCATATTCGCACAAAGATGAAAAGTTTATTGCCGATTATTTGGTGCCGCAACTAGAAAATGGCACACCACCTTTTAAATTATGTGTTCATGTCAGAGACTGGATGGTGGGCGAATGCATACCGGATCAGATAGTGCGTTCGATAGAGGATTCAAGACGGACGATTGTTATATTGTCGCAAAACTTTATCGAATCAGTGTGGGCCAAAATGGAATTTAAAGCGGCGCATCAAGCTTCTCTTAATGAGGGCAGAACTCGCGTAATTGTGATCTTGTTTGGCGATATACAAGTTGAAAACTTGGACTCAGATCTTAAAGCCTATTTGAAAATGAACACATACTTGAAATGGGGTGATCCCTGGTTCTGGAGTAAATTGCGCTATGCCATGCCTCACTCCACGCATGATCTGAAAGGTTTGGTGAAAACTGCTCTTAAGAGCTCTACCGACGATAAACTAGAGTTGATAAAACCTTCGCCAGTGACGCCAAATCTAACAACACCACCCGGTGAAACAACAAAAAATCCTCTGGTGGCACATCTTAATGGTGTTGGTGCTCCTCAGACCGCCGTTATGTTTGCCAACGGCAAGACTCCCAGCTATTATACGAATGGTAAGACCACACCAAATTGTCATATTAATGGAGCTTTTATTATTAACACAAATGCCAAACAGAGTGATGTATAGAACTGGGAGAAGGCGGAAATGTTTCAATTTGATGACGTACTATATCGATGAAACATTCATACGCTAAAAGGAAACCAGCAACAACAACAAAAACATGCTAACATCATAGATTTATAAAGAAAACCATTTAAAATACAGAGAGAATAGAAAACAAACGAGTAAATATATCACAGACTGAAGGGACTAACGTGCATTGCAAAAAGCTTAATTTATTAAGATAAACATTTTACAAAAGCACAACTATATTCGGAAAATTTAGATTCGTTTTAACAAATCAATTATTTCAAAAACATTCAAACATAACAAAACGTTTTCTTTATTTGAATTATTATGAGCTTGTCTGGGATATTTTGACTTGTAACTGGCACCAGTTGAAATTTTTGCCAAACAGACTTGCAATTTTAATTGAAGATTTTCTTTCATGTTGAAACAGTTTTCCATATTTTAAGTAGCCAGACAATTTTTTAAATTCACTATATTTTAAGAACATGTTTAAACTGTTTGACTCACAATACGTAACTAATTAATTCTGGAAAAAGCATTAATTTTAATGTCCGTTTAATTCTCTTTTTATATGTTAAGACACAACCTGATGACACAACAAATTGTTGAATAACAATTTTCTGTTACTTTTAGTTATTCGTTTAATGGATTATTTAATTTTTTACAAAAACTCGCTAAACTTCAAAGCTCAAATGTAAGTTTTTATTTTGTAAGTTTAGGTTAAGCTTCCATAATTTAGTTTATTATTATTAAAATTTTTTTTATTTTAAAATTGTTTAGCAACCAATGACAAAGTAAAAAACTGATATTCATATATATCCCCAATTACAAAGAATAAACATTTTTGAATCTCATTGAAAACTCGAAGGGTTCAAATAGTATATCAACATTAACAAAAATATTTAAAGAAAAAAGAAAATTGCCTTCTATGTGTAAACATAAAATATTTTATATAAGAAACATTTTTATTAAGAAAAAATAAAAGAGCTAAATCGTAATGTACATAAAACTTCTCGTAAGTTAAGAAATTGTATTCTTTTTAATTACAAATGCTAATTATTTCAAAGCTTTTTATTATTACAACAACAATTTTTTTTATTCTTTTTATAAAAGCAAATGTGTAAGTAAAAGCGTAGTGAAAATATTATAATTTGAATAGCCCAAATGTTTAATATTGCATTTTTGTCTTCTATTGTAAAAAAAAAAGCTCAGCTCGAAACATTCATAATATACATATTCATAACCTCAATCTAGCGTCATACAACATCTTTCACACAACAACATTTCCTTGTATGATTTTGTATCTCTTCTCCACGTAACTGTATAAACTTAAATGTACGTACTTTAATTATTTGTAGTCTTATTGACCATCTTCATGAAATTTTATACCCACAAAATATATTCAAGAATATTGAGAAATTCAAATATATTCATTAAAATTACGTCTATTTATGTAAAATTATTACTAAATTTATTGGAAACCAAGAAAAACAAAGTTAAATTTAAGTAATTATTATATTACAATTAATGTTAAAATAAACAAACAGATAAATAAATATGTATATTTTAAAAATATGTAAAATATTAATTTCATTATAGCGCAAACAGGCCAGGGATTGAAACGTAGCTTCACAAGAGCATTTACACTCATCAGTTACACCGAATCTTTTGAAGAAAATAACCTGGATAAAAATATAGTTGTGGGTTCTTAAAGCCACAATACATTGTCAAAATGCTTGCGTAAAGCTTGTGTAGGTGTGCTTGATGTTAACACATGCATTTGCTTGAACGCCTGTCCAACATTCATTTTAAATCTTATTGGAAACTGTTAAACGCCGCAGTAGCGAGACAGCAGAAACTAAAAGATCAGCAGAAAGACGTCATAATTTTCAGATTGCATATACCCAAAATTTAAAAAGATATTTTTTTTTGAAATTTGTTTTTCACAATTATTTTGTTTTGAAAGTATAGAAACTTGTTTTTTCATTTTACAAAGCAAAAACCAAAATTGAAAATTTCAATCCAGATTAAACGCAGAATTCGTGGGCGTACACCAAATGCTCCGTTTGCTTATTAATTATACGCCATCCCGTCCGAAAAATAAAAACTGTTGCATACAATTCAAAAATTCGGCTGAATATTTTAAACTCTTAAGAATAGGTAAAAGAGTTCTAAAAAGCATTGCATACTCTTGGCCAATTTTTATACAGTTCTGTAGGGCGTATAAGTAATAAAAGTATCATACGATCTGTTATATTATTTATAATATTATTTATCTTTTTGTTAATATGCTGGGCTATTTCGAGCTGCTAACAATATCTTCACACAAGGCAGCTAGCTCTATTTTGAAATTATGAAAACAACAAAACTAAAACATAAAAACGTGAAAGTGAATTCAATTAAACATTCTCACTTTTTAATATTTGAATTACTGCGCTAAGGGTTTTACTGATGAATTACTGCGCTAAGGGATTTACTGATTGCCCTAGTTTTTGACGTTTGCAGATACTAGCACAACTGTCAGAGATATGAAAAAGTTTTTGTATTTCGTTTATTTTTTTGTTTTTGTTTTATTTTTTTTTTTTAATTCTGTGTGTTGCTAATTATCATTACAACTGTTGAAAATTAGTTGCATGTTGGAAAACATTGTGCAAACTTTTTACGTGACAATTAACAATGTTTTAAATGCTCAAGACTTGGAATTACCCATCATGAACATTAAATAATTTATTAAATTACGAGCTGCAGTGGCAAATGATGTAACATTTAAGAGAAAACAAAAACTTTCTCTAAGAGCAAAAATGTAATAAAAATAGGATGTGCCTCAAACTATTTTGATAAAATATATTAAATAAAAATTAAAGTTTCTGAACTTTTAAAAACACTGGCGAAGAAAAGAACGCTGACAAAATTTGAGCCATTTCTGAGAACATTTTTGAAAATTCGAATTTTTTTGCCAAGAGGTACCCCTTATGAAATTTTCAATTTTTGAATAGGTTCCATAAAATTAAAAATATGCCTCTATGCTTTCAAACCTGAGTTATTTTCGATAATACTGGCAAAAAGAAGAGCTCTCACAAAAAATTAGCCATTTCTGAGAACATTTTTGAAAATTCGAATTTTTTTGCCAAGAGGTACCTCTTATGAAATTTTCAATTTTTGCATAGGTTCCATAAAATTAAAAATATGCCTCTATGCTTTCAAACCTGAGTTATTTTCGATAATACTGGCAAAAAGAAGAGCTCTCACAAAAAATTAGCCATTTCTGAGAACATTTTTGAAAATTCGAATTTTTTTGCCAAGAGGTACCCCTTATGAAATTTTCAATTTTTGAATAGGTTCCATAAAATTAAAAATATGCCTCTATGCTTTCAAACCTGAGTTATTTTCGATAATACTGGCAAAAAGAAGAGCTCTCACAAAAAATTAGCCATTTCTGAGAACATTTTTGAAAATTCGAATTTTTTTGCCAAGAGGTACCTCTTATGAAATTTTCAATTTTTGCATAGGTTCCATAAAATTAAAAATATGCCTCTATGCTTTCAAACCTGAGTTATTTTCAATAATACTGGCAAAAAGAAGAGCTCTCACAAAAAATTAGCCATTTCTGAGAACATTTTTGAAAATTCGAATTTTTTTGCCAAGAGTACCTCTTATGAAATTTTCAATTTTTGCATAGGTTCCATAAAATTAAAAATATGCCTCTATGCTTTCAAACCTGAGTTATTTTCGATAATACTGGCAAAAAGAAGAGCTCTCACAAAAAATTAGCCATTTCTGAGAACATTTTTGAAAATTCGAATTTTTTTGCCAAGAGGTACCCCTTATGAAATTTTCAATTTTTGAATAGGTTCCATAAAATTAAAAATATGCCTCTATGCTTTCAAACCTGAGTTATTTTCGATAATACTGGCAAAAAGAAGAGCTCTCACAAAAAATTAGCCATTTCTGAGAACATTTTTGAAAATTCGAATTTTTTTGCCAAGAGTACCTCTTATGAAATTTTCAATTTTTGCATAGGTTCCATAAAATTAAAAATATGCCTCTATGCTTTCAAACCTGAGTTATTTTCGATAATACTGGCAAAAAGAAGAGCTCTCACAAAAAAATAGCCATTTCTGAGAACATTTTTGAAAATTCGAATTTTTTTGCCAAGAGGTACCTCTTATGAAATTTTCAATTTTTGCATAGGTTCCATAAAATTAAAAATATGCCTCTATGCTTTCAAACCTGAGTTATTTTCGATAATACTGGCAAAAAGAAGAGCTCTCACAAAAAAATAGCCATTTCTGAGAACATTTTTGAAAATTCGAATTTTTTTGCCAAGAGGTACCTCTTATGAAATTTTCAATTTTTGCATAGGTTCCATAAAATTAAAAATATGCCTCTATGCTTTCAAACCTGAGTTATTTTCAATAATACTGGCAAAAAGAAGAGCTCTCACAAAAAATTAGCCATTTCTGAGAACATTTTTGAAAATTCGAATTTTTTTGCCAAGAGTACCTCTTATGAAATTTTCAATTTTTGCATAGGTTCCATAAAATTAAAAATATGCCTCTATGCTTTCAAACCTGAGTTATTTTCGATAATACTGGCAAAAAGAAGAGCTCTCACAAAAAATTAGCCATTTCTGAGAACATTTTTGAAAATTCGAATTTTTTTGCCAAGAGGTACCCCTTATGAAATTTTCAATTTTTGAATAGGTTCCATAAAATTAAAAATATGCCTCTATGCTTTCAAACCTGAGTTATTTTCGATAATACTGGCAAAAAGAAGAGCTCTCACAAAAAATTAGCCATTTCTGAGAACATTTTTGAAAATTCGAATTTTTTTGCCAAGAGTACCTCTTATGAAATTTTCAATTTTTGCATAGGTTCCATAAAATTAAAAATATGCCTCTATGCTTTCAAACCTGAGTTATTTTCGATAATACTGGCAAAAAGAAGAGCTCTCACAAAAAATTAGCCATTTCTGAGAACATTTTTGAAAATTCGAATTTTTTTGCCAAGAGGTACCCCTTATGAAATTTTCAATTTTTGCATAGGTTCCATAAAATTAAAAATATGCCTCTATGCTTTCAAACCTGAGTTATTTTCCATAATACTGGCAAAAAGAAGAGCTCTCACAAAAAATTAGCCATTTCTGAGAACATTTTTGAAAATTCGAATTTTTTTGCCAAGAGGTAACCCCTTATGAAATTTTCAATTTTTGCATAGGTTCCATAAAATTAAAAATATGCCTCTATGCTTTCAAACCTGAGTTATTTTCGATAATACTGGCAAAAAGAAGAGCTCTCACAAAAAATTAGCCATCTCTGAGAACATTTTTGAAAATTCGAATTTTTTTGCCAAGAGGTACCCCTTACGAAATTTTCAATTTTTGCATAGGTTCCATAAAATTAAAACTTTCAAAACTGAGTTATTTTCGATAATACTGGCAAAAAGAAGAGCTCTCACAAAAAATTAGCCATTTCTGAGAACATTTTTGAAAATTCGAATTTTTTGCCAAGAGGTACCCCTTATGAAATTTTCAATTTTTGCATAGGTTCCATAAAATTAAAACTTTCAAACCTGAGTTATTTTCGATAATACTGGCAAAAAGAAGAGCTCTCCCAAAAAATTAGCCATTTCTGAGAACATTTTTGAAAATTCGAATTTTTTTGCCAAGAGGTACCCCTTATGAAATTTTCAATTTTTGCATAGGTTCCATAAAATTAAAAATATGCCTCTATGCTTTCAAACTTGAGTTATTTTCGATAATACTGGCAAAAAGAAGAGCTCTCACAAAAAATTAGCCATTTCTGAGAACATTTTTGAAAATTCGAATTTTTTTGCCAAGAGGTACCCCTTATGAAATTTTCAATTTTTGCATAGGTTCCATAAAATTAAAAATATGCCTCTATGCTTTCAAACCTGAGTTATTTTCGATAATACTGGCAAAAAGAAGAGCTCTCACAAAAAATTAGCCATTTCTGAGAACATTTTTGAAAATTCGAATTTTTTTGCCAAGAGGTACCCCTTATGAAATTTTCAATTTTTGCATAGGTTCCATAAAATTAAAAATATGCCTCTATGCTTTCAAACCTGAGTTATTTTCGATAATACTGGCAAAAAGAAGAGCTCTCACAAAAAAATAGCCATTTCTGAGAACATTTTTGAAAATTCGAATTTTTTTGCCAAGAGGTACCTCTTATGAAATTTTCAATTTTTGCATAGGTTCCATAAAATTAAAAATATGCCTCTATGCTTTCAAACCTGAGTTATTTTCGATAATACTGGCAAAAAGAAGAGCTCTCACAAAAAAATAGCCATTTCTGAGAACATTTTTGAAAATTCGAATTTTTTTGCCAAGAGGTACCTCTTATGAAATTTTCAATTTTTGCATAGGTTCCATAAAATTAAAAATATGCCTCTATGCTTTCAAACCTGAGTTATTTTCAATAATACTGGCAAAAAGAAGAGCTCTCACAAAAAATTAGCCATTTCTGAGAACATTTTTGAAAATTCGAATTTTTTTGCCAAGAGTACCTCTTATGAAATTTTCAATTTTTGCATAGGTTCCATAAAATTAAAAATATGCCTCTATGCTTTCAAACCTGAGTTATTTTCGATAATACTGGCAAAAAGAAGAGCTCTCACAAAAAATTAGCCATTTCTGAGAACATTTTTGAAAATTCGAATTTTTTTGCCAAGAGGTACCCCTTATGAAATTTTCAATTTTTGAATAGGTTCCATAAAATTAAAAATATGCCTCTATGCTTTCAAACCTGAGTTATTTTCGATAATACTGGCAAAAAGAAGAGCTCTCACAAAAAATTAGCCATTTCTGAGAACATTTTTGAAAATTCGAATTTTTTTGCCAAGAGGTACCCCTTATGAAATTTTCAATTTTTGCATAGGTTCCATAAAATTAAAAATATGCCTCTATGCTTTCAAACCTGAGTTATTTTCCATAATACTGGCAAAAAGAAGAGCTCTCACAAAAAATTAGCCATTTCTGAGAACATTTTTGAAAATTCGAATTTTTTTGCCAAGAGGTAACCCCTTATGAAATTTTCAATTTTTGCATAGGTTCCATAAAATTAAAAATATGCCTCTATGCTTTCAAACCTGAGTTATTTTCGATAATACTGGCAAAAAGAAGAGCTCTCACAAAAAATTAGCCATCTCTGAGAACATTTTTGAAAATTCGAATTTTTTTGCCAAGAGGTACCCCTTACGAAATTTTCAATTTTTGCATAGGTTCCATAAAATTAAAACTTTCAAAACTGAGTTATTTTCGATAATACTGGCAAAAAGAAGAGCTCTCACAAAAAATTAGCCATTTCTGAGAACATTTTTGAAAATTCGAATTTTTTGCCAAGAGGTACCCCTTATGAAATTTTCAATTTTTGCATAGGTTCCATAAAATTAAAACTTTCAAACCTGAGTTATTTTCGATAATACTGGCAAAAAGAAGAGCTCTCCCAAAAAATTAGCCATTTCTGAGAACATTTTTGAAAATTCGAATTTTTTTGCCAAGAGGTACCCCTTATGAAATTTTCAA
The DNA here is from genome assembly GCA_963675445.1 of Linnaemya vulpina. Taxonomy (NCBI): domain Eukaryota; kingdom Metazoa; phylum Arthropoda; class Insecta; order Diptera; family Tachinidae; genus Linnaemya; species Linnaemya vulpina. The sequence continues at coordinate 36,802,409 of OY776277.1, read as the reverse complement.
TTTTTGCATAGGTTCCATAAAATTAAAAATATGCCTCTATGCTTTCAAACTTGAGTTATTTTCGATAATACTGGCAAAAAGAAGAGCTCTCACAAAAAATTAGCCATTTCTGAGAACATTTTTGAAAATTCGAATTTTTTTGCCAAGAGGTACCCCTTATGAAATTTTCAATTTTTGCATAGGTTCCATAAAATTAAAAATATGCCTCTATGCTTTCAAACCTGAGTTATTTTCGATAATACTGGCAAAAAGAAGAGCTCTCACAAAAAATTAGCCATTTCTGAGAACATTTTTGAAAATTCGAATTTTTTTGCCAAGAGGTACCCCTTATGAAATTTTCAATTTTTGCATAGGTTCCATAAAATTAAAAATATGCCTCTATGCTTTGAAACCTGAGCTATTTTCGATAATACTGGCAAAAAGAAGAGCTCTCACAAAAAATTAGCCATTTCTGAGAACATTTTTGAAAATTCGAATTTTTTTGCCAAGAGGTACCCCTTATGAAATTTTCAATTTTTGCATAGGTTCCATAAAATTAAAAATATGCCTCTATGCTTTCAAACCTGAGTTATTTTCGATAATACTGGCAAAAAGAAGAGCTCTCACAAAAAATTAGCCATTTCTGAGAACATTTTTGAAAATTCGAATTTTTTTGCCAAGAGGTACCCCTTATGAAATTTTCAATTTTTGCATAGGTTCCATAAAATTAAAAATATGCCTCTATGCTTTCAAACCTGAGTTATTTTCGATAATACTGGCAAAGAGAAGAGCTCTCACAAAAAATTAGCCATTTCTGAGAACATTTTTGAAAATTCGAATTTTTTTGCCAAGAGGTACCCCTTATGAAATTTTCAATTTTTGCATAGGTTCCATAAAATTAAAAATATGCCTCTATGCTTTCAAACCTGAGTTATTTTCGATAATACTGGCAAAAAGAAGAGCTCTCACAAAAAATTAGCCATTTCTGAGAACATTTTTGAAAATTCGAATTTTTTTGCCAAGAGGTACCCCTTATGAAATTTTCAATTTTTGCATAGGTTCCATAAAATTAAAAATATGCCTCTATGCTTTCAAACCTGAGTTATTTTCGATAATACTGGCAAAAAGAAGAGCTCTCCCAAAAAATTAGCCATTTCTGAGAACATTTTTGAAAATTCGAATTTTTTTGCCAAGAGGTACCCCTTATGAAATTTTCAATTTTTGCATAGGTTCCATAAAATTAAAAATATGCCTCTATGCTTTCAAACCTGAGTTATTTTCGATAATACTGGCAAAAAGAAGAGCTCTCACAAGAAATTAGCCATTTCTGAGAACATTTTTGAAAATTCGAATTTTTTTGCCAAGAGGTACCCCTTATGAAATTTTCAATTTTTGCATAGGTTCCATAAAATTAAAAATATGCCTCTATGCTTTCAAACCTGAGTTATTTTCGATAATACTGGCAAAAAGAAGAGCTCTCACAAAAAATTAGCCATTTCTGAGAACATTTTTGAAAATTCGAATTTTTTTGCCAAGAGGTACCCCTTATGAAATTTTCAATTTTTGCATAGGTTCCATAAAATTAAAAATATGCCTCTATGCTTTCAAACCTGAGTTATTTTCGATAATACTGGCAAAGAGAAGAGCTCTCACAAGAAATTAGCCATTTCTGAGAACATTTTTGAAAATTCGAATTTTTTTGCCAAGAGGTACCCCTTATGAAATTTTCAATTTTTGCATAGGTTCCATAAAATTAAAAATATGCCTCTATGCTTTCAAACCTGAGTTATTTTCGATAATACTGGCAAAAAGAAGAGCTCTCACAAAAAATTAGCCATTTCTGAGAACATTTTTGAAAATTCGAATTTTTTTGCCAAGAGGTACCCCTTATGAAATTTTAAATTTTTGCATAGGTTCCATAAAATTAAAAATATGCCTCTATGCTTTCAAACCTGAGTTATTTTCGATAATACTGGCAAAGAGAAGAGCTCTCACAAGAAATTAGCCATTTCTGAGAACATTTTTGAAAATTCGAATTTTTTTGCCAAGAGGTACCCCTTATGAAATTTTCAATTTTTGCATAGGTTCCATAAAATTAAAAATATGCCTCTATGCTTTCAAACCTGAGTTATTTTCGATAATACTGGCAAAAAGAAGAGCTCTCACAAAAAATTAGCCATTTCTGAGAACATTTTTGAAAATTCGAATTTTTTTGCCAAGAGGTACCCCTTATGAAATTTTAAATTTTTGCATAGGTTCCATAAAATTAAAAATATGCCTCTATGCTTTCAAACCTGAGTTATTTTCGATAATACTGGCAAAGAGAAGAGCTCTCACAAGAAATTAGCCATTTCTGAGAACATTTTTGAAAATTCGAATTTTTTTGCCAAGAGGTACCCCTTATGAAATTTTCAATTTTTGCATAGGTTCCATAAAATTAAAAATATGCCTCTATGCTTTCAAACCTGAGTTATTTTCGATAATACTGGCAAAAAGAAGAGCTCTCACAAAAAATTAGCCATTTCTGAGAACATTTTTGAAAATTCGAATTTTTTTGCCAAGAGGTACCCCTTATGAAATTTTCAATTTTTGCATAGGTTCCATAAAATTAAAAATATGCCTCTATGCTTTCAAACCTGAGTTATTTTCGATAATACTGGCAAAAAGAAGAGCTCTCCCAAAAAATTAGCCATTTCTGAGAACATTTTTGAAAATTCGAATTTTTTTGCCAAGAGGTACCCCTTATGAAATTTTCAATTTTTGCATAGGTTCCATAAAATTAAAAATATGCCTCTATGCTTTCAAACCTGAGTTATTTTCGATAATACTGGCAAAAAGAAGAGCTCTCACAAAAAATTAGCCATTTCTGAGAACATTTTTGAAAATTCGAATTTTTTTGCCAAGAGGTACCCCTTATGAAATTTTCAATTTTTGCATAGGTTCCATAAAATTAAAAATATGCCTCTATGCTTTCAAACCTGAGTTATTTTCGATAATACTGGCAAAAAGAAGAGCTCTCACAAAAAATTAGCCATTTCTGAGAACATTTTTGAAAATTCGAATTTTTTTGCCAAGAGGTACCCCTTATGAAATTTTCAATTTTTGCATAGGTTCCATAAAATTAAAAATATGCCTCTATGCTTTCAAACCTGAGTTATTTTCGATAATACTGGCAAAAAGAAGAGCTCTCACAAAAAATTAGCCATTTCTGAGAACATTTTTGAAAATTCGAATTTTTTTGCCAAGAGGTACCCCTTATGAAATTTTCAATTTTTGCATAGGTTCCATAAAATTAAAAATATGCCTCTATGCTTTCAAACCTGAGTTATTTTCGATAATACTGGCAAAAAGAAGAGCTCTCACAAAAAATTAGCCATTTCTGAGAACATTTTTGAAAATTCGAATTTTTTTGCCAAGAGGTACCCCTTATGAAATTTTCAATTTTTGCATAGGTTCCATAAAATTAAAAATATGCCTCTATGCTTTCAAACCTGAGTTATTTTCGATAATACTGGCAAAAAGAAGAGCTCTCACAAAAAATTAGCCATTTCTGAGAACATTTTTGAAAATTCGAATTTTTTTGCCAAGAGGTACCCCTTATGAAATTTTCAATTTTTGCATAGGTTCCATAAAATTAAAAATATGCCTCTATGCTTTCAAACCTGAGTTATTTTCGATAATACTGGCAAAAAGAAGAGCTCTCACAAAAAATTAGCCATTTCTGAGAACATTTTTGAAAATTCGAATTTTTTTGCCAAGAGGTACCCCTTATGAAATTTTCAATTTTTGCATAGGTTCCATAAAATTTAAAATATGCCTCTATGCTTTCAAACCTGAGTTATTTTCGATAATACTGGCAAAAAGAAGAGCTCTCACAAAAAATTAGCCATTTCTGAGAACATTTTTGAAAATTCGAATTTTTTTGCCAAGAGGTACCCCTTATGAAATTTTAAATTTTTGCATAGGTTCCATAAAATTAAAAATATGCCTCTATGCTTTCAAACCTGAGTTATTTTCGATAATACTGGCAAAAAGAAGAGCTCTCACAAAAAATTAGCCATTTCTGAGAACATTTTTGAAAATTCGAATTTTTTTGCCAAGAGGTACCCCTTATGAAATTTTCAATTTTTGCATAGGTTCCATAAAATTAAAAATATGCCTCTATGCTTTCAAACCTGAGTTATTTTCGATAATACTGGCAAAAAGAAGAGCTCTCACAAAAAATTAGCCATTTCTGAGAACATTTTTGAAAATTCGAATTTTTTTGCCAAGAGGTACCCCTTATGAAATTTTCAATTTTTGCATAGGTTCCATAAAATTAAAAATATGCCTCTATGCTTTCAAACCTGAGTTATTTTCGATAATACTGGCAAAAAGAAGAGCTCTCACAAAAAATTAGCCATTTCTGAGAACATTTTTGAAAATTCGAATTTTTTTGCCAAGAGGTACCCCTTATGAAATTTTCAATTTTTGCATAGGTTCCATAAAATTAAAAATATGCCTCTATGCTTTCAAACCTGAGTTATTTTCGATAATACTGGCAAAAAGAAGAGCTCTCACAAAAAATTAGCCATTTCTGAGAACATTTTTGAAAATTCGAATTTTTTTGCCAAGAGGTTCCCCTTATGAAATTTTCAATTTTTGCATAGGTTCCATAAAATTAAAAATATGCCTCTATGCTTTCAAACCTGAGTTATTTTCGATAATACTGGCAAAAAGAAGAGCTCTCCCAAAAAATTAGCCATTTCTGAGAACATTTTTGAAAATTCGAATTTTTTTGCCAAGAGGTACCCCTTATGAAATTTTCAATTTTTGCATAGGTTCCATAAAATTAAAAATATGCCTCTATGCTTTCAAACCTGAGTTATTTTCGATAATACTTGCAAAAAGAAGAGCTCTCCCAAAAAATTAGCCATTTCTGAGAACATTTTTGAAAATTCGAATTTTTTTGCCAAGAGGTACCCCTTATGAAATTTTCAATTTTTGCATAGGTTCCATAAAATTAAAAATATGCCTCTATGCTTTCAAACCTGAGTTATTTTCGATAATACTGGCAAAAAGAAGAGCTCTCACAAAAAATTAGCCATTTCTGAGAACATTTTTGAAAATTCTAATTTTTTTGCCAAGAGGTACCCCTTATGAAATTTTCAATTTTTGCATAGGTTCCATAAAATTAAAAATATGCCTCTATGCTTTCAAGCCTGAGTTATTTTCGATTATACTGGCAAAAAGAAGAGCTCTCACAAAAAATTAGCCATTTCTGAGAACATTTTTGAAAATTCGAATTTTTTTGCCAAGAGGTACCCCTTATGAAATTTTCAATTTTTGCATAGGTTCCATAAAATTAAAAATATGCCTCTATGCTTTCAAACCTGAGTTATTTTCGATAATACTGGCAAAAAGAAGAGCTCTCCCAAAAAATTAGCCATTTCTGAGAACATTTTTGAAAATTCGAATTTTTTTTCCAAGAGGTACCCCTTATGAAATTTTCAATTTTTGCATAGGTTCCATAAAATTTAAAATATGCCTCTATGCTTTCAAACCTGAGTTATTTTCGATAATACTGGCAAAAAGAAGAGCTCTCCCAAAAAATTAGCCATTTCTGAGAACATTTTTGAAAATTCGAATTTTTTTGCCAAGAGGTACCCCTTATGAAATTTTCAATTTTTGCATAGGTTCCATAAAATTAAAAATATGCCTCTATGCTTTCAAACCTGAGTTATTTTCGATAATACTGGCAAAAAGAAGAGCTCTCACAAAAAATTAGCCATTTCTGAGAACATTTTTGAAAATTCGAACTTTTTTGCCAAGAGGTACCCCTTATGAAATTTTCAATTTTTGCATAGGTTCCATAAAATTAAAAATATGCCTCTATGCTTTCAAACCTGAGTTATTTTCGATAATACTGGCAAAAAGAAGAGCTCTCACAAAAAATTAGCCATTTCTGAGAACATTTTTGAAAATTCGAATTTTTTTGCCAAGAGGTACCCCTTATGAAATTTTCAATTTTTGCATAGGTTCCATAAAATTAAAAATATGCCTCTATGCTTTCAAACCTGAGTTATTTTCGATAATACTGGCAAAAAGAAGAGCTCTCACAAAAAATTAGCCATTTCTGAAAACATTTTTGAAAATTCGAATTTTTTTGCCAAGAGGTACCCCTTATGAAATTTTCAATTTTTGCATAGGTTCCATAAAATTAAAAATATGCCTCTATGCTTTCAAACCTGAGTTATTTTCGATAATACTGGCAAAAAGAAGAGCTCTCCCAAAAAATTAGCCATTTCTGAGAACATTTTTGAAAATTCGAATTTTTTTGCCAAGAGGTACCCCTTATGAAATTTTCAATTTTTGCATAGGTTCCATAAAATTAAAAATATGCCTCTATGCTTTCAAACCTGAGCTATTTTCGATAATACTGGCAAAAAGAAGAGCTCTCACAAAAAATTAGCCATTTCTGAGAACATTTTTGAAAATTCGAATTTTTTTGCCAAGAGGTACCCCTTATGAAATTTTCAATTTTTGCATAGGTTCCATAAAATTAAAAATATGCCTCTATGCTTTCAAACCTGAGTTATTTTCGATTATACTGGCAAAAAGAAGAGCTCTCACAAAAAATTAGCCATTTCTGAGAACATTTTTGAAAATTCGAATTTTTTTGCCAAGAGGTACCCCTTATGAAATTTTAAATTTTTGCATAGGTTCCATAAAATTAAAAATATGCCTCTAGGCTTTCAAACCTGAGTTATTTTCGATAATACTGGCAAAAAGAAGAGCTCTCACAAAAAATTAGCCATTTCTGAGAACATTTTTGAAAATTCGAATTTTTTTGCCAAGAGGTACCCCTTATGAAATTTTAAATTTTTGCATAGGTTCCATAAAATTAAAAATATGCCTCTATGCTTTCAAACCTGAGTTATTTTCGATAATACTGGCAAAAAGAAGAGCTCTCACAAAAAATTAGCCATTTCTGAGAACATTTTTGAAAATTCGAATTTTTTTTGCCAAGAGGTACCCCTTATGAAATTTTCAATTTTTGCATAGGTTCCATAAAATTAAAAATATGCCTCTATGCTTTCAAACCTGAGTTATTTTCGATAATACTGGCAAAAAGAAGAGCTCTCACAAAAAATTAGCCATTTCTGAGAACATTTTTGAAAATTCGAATTTTTTTGCCAAGAGGTACCCCTTATGAAATTTTAAATTTTTGCATAGGTTCCATAAAATTAAAAATATGCCTTTATGCTTTCAAACCTGAGTTATTTTCGATAATACTGGCAAAAAGAAGAGCTCTCACAAAAAATTAGCCATTTCTGAGAACATTTTTGAAAATTCGAATTTTTTTGCCAAGAGGTACCCCTTATGAAATTTTCAATTTTTGCATAGGTTCCATAAAATTAAAAATATGCCTCTATGCTTTCAAACCTGAGTTATTTTCGATAATACTGGCAAAAAGAAGAGCTCTCACAAAAAATTAGCCATTTCTGAGAACATTTTTGAAAATTCGAATTTTTTTGCCAAGAGGTACCCCTTATGAAATTTTCAATTTTTGCATAGGTTCCATAAAATTAAAAATATGCCTCTATGCTTTCAAACCTGAGTTATTTTCGATAATACTGGCAAAAAGAAGAGCTCTCACAAAAAATTAGCCATTTCTGAGAACATTTTTGAAAATTCGAATTTTTTTGCCAAGAGGTACCCCTTATGAAATTTTCAATTTTTGCATAGGTTCCATAAAATTAAAAATATGCCTCTATGCTTTCAAACCTGAGTTATTTTCGATAATACTGGCAAAAAGAAGAGCTCTCCCAAAAAATTAGCCATTTCTGAGAACATTTTTGAAAATTCGAATTTTTTTGCCAAGAGGTACCCCTTATGAAATTTTCAATTTTTGCATAGGTTCCATAAAATTAAAAATATGCCTCTATGCTTTCAAACCTGAGTTATTTTCGATAATACTTGCAAAAAGAAGAGCTCTCCCAAAAAATTAGCCATTTCTGAGAACATTTTTGAAAATTCGAATTTTTTTGCCAAGAGGTACCCCTTATGAAATTTTCAATTTTTGCATAGGTTCCATAAAATTAAAAATATGCCTCTATGCTTTCAAACCTGAGTTATTTTCGATAATACTGGCAAAAAGAAGAGCTCTCACAAAAAATTAGCCATTTCTGAGAACATTTTTGAAAATTCTAATTTTTTTGCCAAGAGGTACCCCTTATGAAATTTTCAATTTTTGCATAGGTTCCATAAAATTAAAAATATGCCTCTATGCTTTCAAGCCTGAGTTATTTTCGATTATACTGGCAAAAAGAAGAGCTCTCACAAAAAATTAGCCATTTCTGAGAACATTTTTGAAAATTCGAATTTTTTTGCCAAGAGGTACCCCTTATGAAATTTTCAATTTTTGCATAGGTTCCATAAAATTAAAAATATGCCTCTATGCTTTCAAACCTGAGTTATTTTCGATAATACTGGCAAAAAGAAGAGCTCTCCCAAAAAATTAGCCATTTCTGAGAACATTTTTGAAAATTCGAATTTTTTTTCCAAGAGGTACCCCTTATGAAATTTTCAATTTTTGCATAGGTTCCATAAAATTTAAAATATGCCTCTATGCTTTCAAACCTGAGTTATTTTCGATAATACTGGCAAAAAGAAGAGCTCTCCCAAAAAATTAGCCATTTCTGAGAACATTTTTGAAAATTCGAATTTTTTTGCCAAGAGGTACCCCTTATGAAATTTTCAATTTTTGCATAGGTTCCATAAAATTAAAAATATGCCTCTATGCTTTCAAACCTGAGTTATTTTCGATAATACTGGCAAAAAGAAGAGCTCTCACAAAAAATTAGCCATTTCTGAGAACATTTTTGAAAATTCGAACTTTTTTGCCAAGAGGTACCCCTTATGAAATTTTCAATTTTTGCATAGGTTCCATAAAATTAAAAATATGCCTCTATGCTTTCAAACCTGAGTTATTTTCGATAATACTGGCAAAAAGAAGAGCTCTCACAAAAAATTAGCCATTTCTGAGAACATTTTTGAAAATTCGAATTTTTTTGCCAAGAGGTACCCCTTATGAAATTTTCAATTTTTGCATAGGTTCCATAAAATTAAAAATATGCCTCTATGCTTTCAAACCTGAGTTATTTTCGATAATACTGGCAAAAAGAAGAGCTCTCACAAAAAATTAGCCATTTCTGAAAACATTTTTGAAAATTCGAATTTTTTTGCCAAGAGGTACCCCTTATGAAATTTTCAATTTTTGCATAGGTTCCATAAAATTAAAAATATGCCTCTATGCTTTCAAACCTGAGTTATTTTCGATAATACTGGCAAAAAGAAGAGCTCTCCCAAAAAATTAGCCATTTCTGAGAACATTTTTGAAAATTCGAATTTTTTTGCCAAGAGGTACCCCTTATGAAATTTTCAATTTTTGCATAGGTTCCATAAAATTAAAAATATGCCTCTATGCTTTCAAACCTGAGCTATTTTCGATAATACTGGCAAAAAGAAGAGCTCTCACAAAAAATTAGCCATTTCTGAGAACATTTTTGAAAATTCGAATTTTTTTGCCAAGAGGTACCCCTTATGAAATTTTAAATTTTTGCATAGGTTCCATAAAATTAAAAATATGCCTCTAGGCTTTCAAACCTGAGTTATTTTCGATAATACTGGCAAAAAGAAGAGCTCTCACAAAAAATTAGCCATTTCTGAGAACATTTTTGAAAATTCGAATTTTTTTGCCAAGAGGTACCCCTTATGAAATTTTAAATTTTTGCATAGGTTCCATAAAATTAAAAATATGCCTCTATGCTTTCAAACCTGAGTTATTTTCGATAATACTGGCAAAAAGAAGAGCTCTCACAAAAAATTAGCCATTTCTGAGAACATTTTTGAAAATTCGAATTTTTTTTGCCAAGAGGTACCCCTTATGAAATTTTCAATTTTTGCATAGGTTCCATAAAATTAAAAATATGCCTCTATGCTTTCAAACCTGAGTTATTTTCGATAATACTGGCAAAAAGAAGAGCTCTCACAAAAAATTAGCCATTTCTGAGAACATTTTTGAAAATTCGAATTTTTTTGCCAAGAGGTACCCCTTATGAAATTTTAAATTTTTGCATAGGTTCCATAAAATTAAAAATATGCCTTTATGCTTTCAAACCTGAGTTATTTTCGATAATACTGGCAAAAAGAAGAGCTCTCACAAAAAATTAGCCATTTCTGAGAACATTTTTGAAAATTCGAATTTTTTTGCCAAGAGGTACCCCTTATGAAATTTTAAATTTTTGCATAGGTTCCATAAAATTAAAAATATGCCTCTATGCTTTCAAACCTGAGTTATTTTCGATTATACTGGCAAAAAGAAGAGCTCTCACAAAAAATTAGCCATTTCTGAGAACATTTTTGAAAATTCGAATTTTTTTGCCAAGAGGTACCCCTTATGAAATTTTCAATTTTAGCATAGGTTCCATAAAATTAAAAATATGCCTCTATGCTTTCAAACCTGAGTTATTTTCGATAATACTGGCAAAAAGAAGAGCTCTCCCAAAAAATTAGCCATTTCTGAGAACATTTTTGAAAATTCGAATTTTTTTGCCAAGAGGTACCCCTTATGAAATTTTCAATTTTTGCATAGGTTCCATAAAATTAAAAATATGCCTCTATGCTTTCAAACCTGAGTTATTTTCGATAATACTGGCAAAAAGAAGAGCTCTCACAAAAAATTAGCCATTTCTGAGAACATTTTTGAAAATTCGAATTTTTTTGCCAAGAGGTACCCCTTATGAAATTTTCAATTTTTGCATAGGTTCCATAAAATTAAAAATATGCCTCTATGCTTTCAAACCTGAGTTATTTTCGATAATACTGGCAAAAAGAAGAGCTCTCACAAAAAATTAGCCATTTCTGAAAACATTTTTGAAAATTCGAATTTTTTTGCCAAGAGGTACCCCTTATGAAATTTTCAATTTTTGCATAGGTTCCATAAAATTAAAAATATGCCTCTATGCTTTCAAACCTGAGTTATTTTCGATAATACTGGCAAAAAGAAGAGCTCTCCCAAAAAATTAGCCATTTCTGAGAACATTTTTGAAAATTCGAATTTTTTTGCCAAGAGGTACCCCTTATGAAATTTTCAATTTTTGCATAGGTTCCATAAAATTAAAAATATGCCTCTATGCTTTCAAACCTGAGCTATTTTCGATAATACTGGCAAAAAGAAGAGCTCTCACAAAAAATTAGCCATTTCTGAGAACATTTTTGAAAATTCGAATTTTTTTGCCAAGAGGTACCCCTTATGAAATTTTCAATTTTTGCATAGGTTCCATAAAATTAAAAATATGCCTCTATGCTTTCAAACCTGAGTTATTTTCGATTATACTGGCAAAAAGAAGAGCTCTCACAAAAAATTAGCCATTTCTGAGAACATTTTTGAAAATTCGAATTTTTTTGCCAAGAGGTACCCCTTATGAAATTTTAAATTTTTGCATAGGTTCCATAAAATTAAAAATATGCCTCTAGGCTTTCAAACCTGAGTTATTTTCGATAATACTGGCAAAAAGAAGAGCTCTCACAAAAAATTAGCCATTTCTGAGAACATTTTTGAAAATTCGAATTTTTTTGCCAAGAGGTACCCCTTATGAAATTTTAAATTTTTGCATAGGTTCCATAAAATTAAAAATATGCCTCTATGCTTTCAAACCTGAGTTATTTTCGATAATACTGGCAAAAAGAAGAGCTCTCACAAAAAATTAGCCATTTCTGAGAACATTTTTGAAAATTCGAATTTTTTTTGCCAAGAGGTACCCCTTATGAAATTTTCAATTTTTGCATAGGTTCCATAAAATTAAAAATATGCCTCTATGCTTTCAAACCTGAGTTATTTTCGATAATACTGGCAAAAAGAAGAGCTCTCACAAAAAATTAGCCATTTCTGAGAACATTTTTGAAAATTCGAATTTTTTTGCCAAGAGGTACCCCTTATGAAATTTTAAATTTTTGCATAGGTTCCATAAAATTAAAAATATGCCTTTATGCTTTCAAACCTGAGTTATTTTCGATAATACTGGCAAAAAGAAGAGCTCTCACAAAAAATTAGCCATTTCTGAGAACATTTTTGAAAATTCGAATTTTTTTGCCAAGAGGTACCCCTTATGAAATTTTAAATTTTTGCATAGGTTCCATAAAATTAAAAATATGCCTCTATGCTTTCAAACCTGAGTTATTTTCGATTATACTGGCAAAAAGAAGAGCTCTCACAAAAAATTAGCCATTTCTGAGAACATTTTTGAAAATTCGAATTTTTTTGCCAAGAGGTACCCCTTATGAAATTTTCAATTTTTGCATAGGTTCCATAAAATTAAAAATATGCCTCTATGCTTTCAAACCTGAGCTATTTTCGATAATACTGGCAAAAAGAAGAGCTCTCACAAAAAATTAGCCATTTCTGAGAACATTTTTGAAAATTCGAATTTTTTTGCCAAGAGGTACCCCTTATGAAATTTTCAATTTTTGCATAGGTTCCATAAAATTAAAAATATGCCTCTATGCTTTCAAACCTGAGTTATTTTCGATTATACTGGCAAAAAGAAGAGCTCTCACAAAAAATTAGCCATTTCTGAGAACATTTTTGAAAATTCGAATTTTTTTGCCAAGAGGTACCCCTTATGAAATTTTCAATTTTTGCATAGGTTCCATAAAATTAAAAATATGCCTCTATGCTTTCAAACCTGAGTTATTTTCGATAATACTGGCAAAAAGAAGAGCTCTCACAAAAAATTAGCCATTTCTGAGAACATTTTTGAAAATTCGAATTTTTTTGCCAAGAGGTACCCCTTATGAAATTTTCAATTTTGCATAGGTTCCATAAAATTAAAAATATGCCTCTATGCTTTCAAACCTGAGTTATTTTCGATAATACTGGCAAAAAGAAGAGCTCTCACAAAAAATTAGCCATTTCTGAGAACATTTTTGAAAATTCGAATTTTTTTGCCAAGAGGTACCCCTTATGAAATTTTCAATTTTTGCATAGGTTCCATAAAATTAAAAATATGCCTCTATGCTTTCAAACCTGAGTTATTTTCGATAATACTGGCAAAAAGAAGAGCTCTCCCAAAAAATTAGCCATTTCTGAGAACATTTTTGAAAATTCGAATTTTTTTGCCAAGAGGTACCCCTTATGAAATTTTCAATTTTTGCATAGGTTCCATAAAATTAAAAATATGCCTCTATGCTTTCAAACCTGAGTTATTTTCGATAATACTGGCAAAAAGAAGAGCTCTCCCAAAAAATTAGCCATTTCTGAGAACATTTTTGAAAATTCGAATTTTTTTGCCAAGAGGTACTCAATTTTTGCATAGGTTCCATAGAATTATGGAACTAAAATTTGTTGTTGAATATAGAACGATTAAGTCTTTCAATGATTTCGACAGTATTCCTCGCTCCCATCCCTTGATCAGGTGCCTATTAATGTCTTCATTTCCGGAAGCTGAATAGATGATGTTCACTGCAGTCCTTTTAATTTTCTTGATTCGTATTGTTGTTGCCACAACTTAACCCCACATTCAGAAATTTGCTAATTATAACATACTGTTGCAAACAAAAATATCAGAAATCCCTTAGCGGAAATTGCCGGTTTTATCTTATGCAATAGTTTCATAGATGTTCTTAATTTTCTTTGATATTTAAATGCTGGTGTGTGTGTGTGTGTTTGCTTTTTGTGTGATTTAAAGGAGTGTTTATATAAAAGAAAAATTGATTTCTAAGAAATTGTTTTCTTAGTTTTAATATAATTAATACACATACACAAAGCGCTAGTAATAATGAGTTTTATTTAAAAGAAAGTGATATCCCAAGTGGGGATAGTACCCTGGGACACACTTGAGGATTTTTATGTCCGTATTTTACAAAGGGGTTGTATAAATATATTATTTAATGTTGTATTTATACACAACCTTTTGCAAAACACAGCTAATGGCGTTATTTTTACGTTTTAAGATTTTTACACTTTTTTCTAAGGAACGGCAGTTTGGAGGAGTTTGGCAAATAGCACGATTGCCAAAGCGTGAAATTATATGGAAACAGATTATTCAATAAAATCAGATGTTGTGTGTCTTAATGAGAACACCTCCAAAAAAATAGTATATATTCCTGGCTCACTAGTACCACCTTAAAAAGTGGAAAAACGGAACAAAAAGAATGCTGATGATAAGACGCAGCGGCCTCGAAATCAGGGGCAAATAACTGCGCTCGATATCTGTTGAAATTTTTATTTAAATTGTATTGAAATTCCAATCGATATCGAATGTGATAATTTGGCCCCTTTAATGTTCCACTTGATGATTCAATAAATCATATTCTAAATTTTTCAATCTCAACAAACGATATTTGGATGTAACACAAATTCTAAATATTTACAAATAATTTTACAAATTCGCAGCTTAAGACTGAATAATAATTTTAAATTTAGTAATTTTTTAAGCTTTTTAAGCACATTTTCTTGAATGTACACTTTTTAAAATTAGTTTTCTTTTCTTTTTAATACTAAAAATGACATCAACATGCAACTTTCTGTTGCTTTCGTGCTAAACAAAAACTTTTTGTTACAACACATTCACACAACAAAAGATACAATTTAATAAAATGTTAAAAATGAAGAGAGTTTAACAAAGTTTGGCTTCGTACGGCGTTAAGTGGAAAAGTTTTCAAGTTGCATTTTCTATATAGATTTTTCGTTACTGAAATAAATATAATGGATAATATTGAAAATATTGAAAAACTTTTCAAAAGTATAAGCTTTCGCCGGCGCAATTATTTATTGTCTTTTTGGTAGCAGCCAGCTTTAAGATTAATAAAGTGCACATGCCAAACTATCAGGAGAAGATTGAGGGGCAGGTTGAATAAATTAATATGGAAGTCATTTAATCACCATTAAGAAAGATGAAGCAACTTTTTAGCATTTCGATAAATGTATTAAAAAGAAATAAATATAAAAAAGAAAAATAAATAAAATTGAGGGTGATGTTGGCTGGAGTAGTGAAGACAAGATCCCGAGTTTTATTCCGCACTCAATCATCATATATATGGAGTGGAGTTTTTCTGATTTGTCTCAGTAACAAAGTCATAGCATCGCTGGACAATACCGACGGTGATTAACTTCGTCCTGTACTAAGAGAGCACAATACAGCACCATACTTCAACAACATTCAACAAATGTTGAATGTGCAACAAATTCATTGGAGAAGTAAAAATAGCTGCAATTCTATATCTTTTATCTGTTCTGTTAATACCATCACCTACTTTCCAGTTCTGTCACAAATCGCTGGATAGAGATAGTCCACCAATTGCTGATTTAAAACAAACAAAAAATTAAAAATTAAAAGAATTTACCGGCAAATCTAATATTAAAATGACTGCAACAAATTCTCTATATTCCCATCTATCCTCCCAACACACTATTCTTTCTTTTCATAGTTCCTATAGAACGCATTGAATCAGCTGGGTCCATACGGCAAGCACCAGTCCAAGCAGAATAAAATTAAAAAAAACTAAAAGCAACCCCCTAATTCATAAGTTATTATTAAAATTAAAGTGGCTTTAAAGTATGGATTTTGTATGGTTAAAGAAAGATCTCTTGAAACTTTCATTAACTTTAACAATCGTTTGTGAATTAGGGGGAAAATATATATAAAAATAATAAGAATAATTTCAATATCTATCATCAGTAGAGACATTTCATGTAAACTGAAGCGGATATTCACAAACATTAACCTCTTTTAACCTTAAAAAGAAACTATTTTAGCAAAACTCCTATAGGAATTAATTAATAATTCACATACTTTCACGTGACAATTGCCACAACGACACCATTAGCATTGTTGACAAAGACAAATCAAACATAAAACGATTATGGTTGGCCTCCAAAGGTGATAATGTTTTAATTACACATAAAAATATATACAGGAAATCATTGTTGTCGCTACCCTTATTATTGCTTACTCACACAACCAACTTCCATTAAACCATTTACAAGACACACGCACGTCATTATTATTTAAGATGAGCATTTGTTTATACTGCAAATGATGTACGATGATGGTCGTAAATTATAATTTCTTATTGTGCTGATTTTGTATGAATCTGCATCTCTAATTCTCAAAGGTTTAGTAAATTATGCCACACGCAAACTCTTGTACTTGTAAATAATTAATTTTGATTGTTCGAGATTAAGTTGGAATTTCCTAGACGACGGCACAGCATGCGTTTGAGAAATATGTTGTACAATTTTGCTGAGATATATAAATACACATAAAATTATATGTGATATGATATAATTTAGTTGTGTTACAAAACACTGTGCAATGAGGAAAAACAATTAAACTTTTCAGGAGCACTTCTTAAGGAAAAATAAAGAACATATCGCTCATTTACTTCCACAACATTACAACTCAAAAAATGCATTTTCAGAGCTACTGATGCAGTTTTAATCTAAATATTGTTCTTATTTTTGTGTAAAACTTTCATTGAAATATCTGGAATACTTCAGTCCTGATAAAAATTACCATTAAGATTTCCGTTAAACTGTTAGTAACTTTAAAGGCGTTTTATGAAAAGAAGTTTTTTTGCGTTATGATACTATTGAAGTAACTGAGCGATATGCACGTCTGTGGGATTAGCAAGGTTTTTGTCTGGACTTAATTTTAGAATCAGTTCAAGTTCGATCCCTTTAGCAAATGACGACATTTCACTACAATAAAATATGTAAAAATGTTGTGAAAGATCTTTAGAAAGTCCGCTAATTAACTTAAATCTAAACCTCCTTAAGTTGAGCACAAATCTGAAAAGAAATAATTCACAATTACTGAAACCAAATGAAAACAAAAATCCAGGATATCCCTTAGCCAAAGTTTTAACAACACAAATTTAAAAAATTTAACACATTCAATATATAAACGATATATACTACTTTTATAATGCATATCACACATTCTAAAGTGTCACTAATTCAATATTTTGTCAATACACAGCGTGTACAGTATTGTGGTGTTGCGGTAAAAATTCATTGAAAATTAAATAAATTTCCAACTTATCTTCATCGCTCTTAATCAAAATTTTTTTAAATTCACTTTCTACAAAAACTTAACTTGAAACATCAATATCTATCATCTGTAAAATATTTAAAAATATTCCAAGTGCTCTTTCGTCTCGAAAAATACATTCGAGACAATTTTTTGATAGTGTAGTGACTACCTTGATGTCAACAAAAAGGTATTATTTTGAGTCAACACAAAAGTTTACAAAGAAATGCATCGTATATTTATATAAAGCAATTAATTTGCTTTCAGACTTTGTTCAAGTTAAAAATAATCAAATTGTTTTATTTAAATTTTGTTGTATTTTGAGTTAATACTTTTGTGTTAGAACAACTATTGGGAATAATATAGAAAAATATATCGAAAAGTTTTAGATATATGGTATTAACTCAAAAAATTTTTAAATTTAAAAACAAAAACATTGTAAATATATTTTCAATTGGAATTAGCTTGCTATGGAGTATTTGGACTTTCAAATTCCTTTAAAATTTAGTCACAAACCGTTTTTGGCTTCTACCGAATATTTTAAAATTTTGAGTTAATACCCTCTTGTTAATTAGGTGCGATATGAAACGTAGTGCAGAAAACTTTTGAAATTCATCTCTCGTACAACATGTATTGACGGTCTCCCAATATTTTTTAATATGCAGACTTTTTAACTTGAGTTTTGTCAGTTGTCTATTAGAAACTAAAATAATTAAGATTTTTTCAGGGATGGAAAATTACAAAAAATAAATAAATTTTAAAAAATTCGTTTCCAGTGCTGAGAAATTTATAATTTTTTTTATTCATAAAAGTAACCAAAAAGGCAACTAATATAAGATTCGGCACATACTTGTTTTTAGTTTAAGATATTTTTATACATTAAAATTTATTTGTTATTAATAAAACCTTCGTATTATACAAAATATAAAATTGATAAAAATTATCTCGTGCTTCCTTTGATCTTAATACATCCAGCATTTGTTCCAGTAGCCTCATAACTAAAAATAAATCAAGAACTGAGAAAAGCGTGTTTAAGGCTTCTGATTTCCCTTGAACGAACTCACAGTAGTCTATAGAGATATTTTTGTTCAAGGAATTTTCGATGCCGAAGATACAAACATAAATTTAATTTTGAATACAGATCTAAACAAAATTTTTTCAGATCTCATTCATATCTTTTAAATTTGGAGTTATGACTCTATTGCAGCATAGGCTTCATTTAAAATATTTTATCCAACGCTGAAGTTTATTTTTGTTCTTGAAAGAAGAAAAGTTATGCCTCCCGATTAATAATCGAGTAATAAATTGTTAATCAGAACCATATACTCGGTTGCTCTTAATCATTTTACAATACAACTCGATAAGACATAAATTATCTTCAACAACTTTCTTTTGATGTTCAAGTGAAAAGCTAAAAGCTTGTGAGCCAGAGAATTTTTAATATGGATTTTTCTTTTGTTGTGCACAAGCCCGTTCATTTATTGCAGTGTCTGCAGTGTATTTGAATTCTTAACTAAGCGCAATTAATATTTAACAGTTCTCAATTAAAGTCGCATAACAATTTATTGATTTAATGTCAAACATGTTTAAACATTTCGCGTCCCATTAATTTGCACAACAATTCCTCATACCCCTGAGCTTGAGTTGAAACCAGCGCTTGCTTTATAGCTCTACAATGCGGACGCTTGTCAAGATCTCAAGGCTGCCAATAACAGTGCCGCAAGACAGCAGAGCTTCCATCATCAATAAATATTTACGATGGCAGCAAGCAAAGGATGAGGACATAAAAGAAATTGAGTGTAAGTAAAATCGGGAGGAAAAATATTGTGAAAATAATAAAAAGTATTATTTCAATTAAATTGAGCACACGAGTAAATAAAGCCACTGCACACATGCACAAGAACAAGAAAAGTGCAAATGAAAATTCTTTCTTCCATATACAGGGAAAATAGTATTTTAATTTTTTTATTTTTTGTAAATCATCCGACAATATTCAAACGCAAATACAAGTATTTAAAAGGAAGTCTATTAATTGCTTTACCGAGAGTGTAAAAGCGAGAAAATATTGTATAAACATTTACAGGCCCACACATATACACATGCAATGCAAATATTTTTGCAATACGAGGTATGCCTGAAAATTTCTTATTTCCCCTTATTTTTGAAATTTTTTGTAAACTTGAAAGTTTTGATTAACAAAAATCTGTCTAAAGTTGTTTGTTATTATGCAATTATTTCAGTTCAAATTATTGCACATCGAACTTTAATAGTGTCATAACTAAAAAAAACAACTTGTTTTGCATAAAACGCTTTTAAAGTTTTAAATTTACTAACAGCTAAATGGAAATCTACAAACTAATTTTTTTTAGGACTAAACTACACAAGATATTGCAATGAAAGTTTTACACAACAATAAGAACGATTAAATCTGCATCAGTAGTTTTGAAAATATATTTTTTGGGTTATGACTATATGCAATAAATGAGCCCAAAATCTATAATATTTTATTTGATCTAAACTATTTGTATTAGGAATCATGTTTTATCTCTCTTTGACAAGATGAAAAAAACTGCTTTAATCTGTTGCAGGATCATAATAAATCTTCAACTGTACCCTGCAGTCCCAATTATATAGTATCATGTGACATAGATTTTTTTTAAATTCTACACAACAATCGATAACAACTGCAGTTTTGCTCGACTTATATCAATAACTTCTGGATTTAAGAATTATTCTCAAATAGGCTGCAACCTTTCTGTCACGCCGTCGCATATCGGGCAATACAAACACAAAAATTCAAAAGTTTGCTTTTAATTAAATTCATTCCAGCGCACAAATATAAATTCGTATGTGCGTATGTAGAAATGAATATTTTGGTTTGGTAATTTAATTGTATGACTGGTGCATGCATGCTTGAGTATTTATGTAAAACAAATGAATATACGGCAGTACAAACGCATACGAGAGAATAATTGGGCTGGAAGCAATTCCACTATCGTAGTGACAAAAGTAGTGTAAAAATAAACTTTTCCGATACCGCAAAATTTAGACAGAATAAAGTTGGTAAATAATCGAAAGTAGTAACAGGGTACTGTGGCCAAAAGCCTTCTTCCTAATCGATCCAAGGCTGACAAAAATGTAGAGACCACCAGTTGTACAGTTTTGCTGGATTATATTTATGAACTTTTATCGCAACTCTTTAAAAAAATTATATTCTCCGATATGGGTTTTCTAAGGGATTTATATTTAATATATCGAATAAATTCTGGATCTTCGAGGCAAATATTCGAACCATATGGACTGTAAACCATATATTTTGAGTGACCTTCCAAATGATGTTAGATTTTTATAACAATTATAACGACTGTATCCAAATAAAGTAGTTCTTGGTAATAAAGGATGTGTCTTGCAGAGGCCTAGCACTGTAAGTTGGCAACACTGGTGACCAGTTTGTCAGCTGTGAAGTGATTTATGTTTCTCTTTAATTTTTATATTCGCGCTGATTCTTTTTTCCCAAAAGTTATGCATATTAAAATTCAAAGTGGTCAGCCCGAAAATAAAAATCAAAGAGTTAAAACGAAAAGTTCCTAAAAATATGTACTGATTTATGTTTAGTTGAATATGAATAGGCTGGCATCTGAACGACGCTTTGGAATTGTTCAAATTTATTTTGGAAATCATGGTTCTGTTAGAAGTGCGTTGAAGCTCACTTTTGTTTTAAGGGACACTGTCGTATTTGGAGTGATGATAATCTTCAAGTCTATGTTGAGACTTCGTTACATCCAAAAGAACTGACTGGTGTTATTTATGGGCGGCTGTAATCATTAGCAAGTGCTTCAATAAAAACAATCAGTTCAGCAACCACAAAGTGCAGGAGCTGTGGTTTCAACATGACAGCGCAACATGTCACACAACTCGTGCCAGAATTGATTTATTAAAGAAACACGTTTCGTATTCATGATACTATTTTCTAAGGGGATATATGAGGTCTTCAGCGAAAATCCCAAAACGATTGACTATTTGGAGGACAACATTCGCCGCGTTATCGCCCATAATACGGCTACACAAATTGGAAAAAGTCATCGAAAATTTAACCTGCAGAATAGACTATGTCCGAGCCAGCTATGGCGGGCAGATACCACAAGTAGTCAATCTATAATGCCAGAAGATTACTTTTCGAATAAAGAGAATTGCATATCAATTTTAAAAAATCATCTTTATTTTATTCCATTTTAAAGTTCTGTATCTCCGCAAAAGCATCTCGAAATTGTAAAAACTATAACACTTTGTTTTGTTCCGCTGACGAAATGATATCCTTACAGACTGCCATTCTTTTCTGTACGATATCTACTGAATTCATTTTGTTGTGGTTTTGAAATAAAGAAGAGTTGATTAAGCGAAAGAAAAAAAAATAGTGTCACAAGTTTCTTTACGACATTGATTTTTATAAAAGTGTTCCTTTTCGTCATGCGAAATTTACAACATTAAAAATATCTCTGGAATGGAATGGGCACATCTCAGATAACTTTTTGGCAGTAATACGACCAACTCTTGGAAACATTTTCATCCGACACGCTTAGCATTCATTGAGTTGCAGAAATTCAAGCGTTTAAGTATATAAATTTCGACTAAATAATTAAACGGAATATTTAATTTTTTATTTTTAATTACTTCCTTTTATTGCAGGATTATGGATGGTAGTCGAGCTATAGTTGTGTTGCATAACCATATTGAAATAAATATATTTTTCTACTGCAAACTTGTAGAATATTAATAATTAATAGATTTGTTTGAGTTTTGAGGTTCTCTTATATTAATATTTCATATTCGATATTTCGCTAACCGAAACTCAAACAAATTTATTAATTATTAAAAGAAAAAAGGTTAAAAAATTAGACATAATAATTTTACTTTTTTATTTAAGGCAGAATAGAACGCATAAACGAACGTTGTGTTCTGAATCAGCTGTTTTGTTTCTGTTCAATTGAAACCCTGTAAGTGAAATTTACCTTTTTACATTTTGTTCGGTTAAAAATAGAATTCAACGTTAAGTGACAACTTAGATGTGTATATTATTAGTATAGTATGTAATGAAAACGTATTTTTTATTTTTGTAAAATTGTTATTGTTATAAAAGTTTCAAAAAATTTGTTTTGAAAAACATTTATAATTTTTCTTTTTTGTAAAATAAAAATTCTTGCTCAGAAAAAGTACTTACTGACTATCATTTACTGTTAGAAAGAACAGATTTCTAACACAGAAAAAGATTGAAATAATATTTTCTGCAGAAAAGAACGAGACAGAACATCAACTAAAAATAAAAACTACTGAGGCCTTCACTCTGGTATGTAAATGGGGCCTTTACTTTGACATGTTAATATCAATATCGTGCGATTGATTTTCTACATTCTCACGCAAGTTATTGATATACTTGGACGTTCTTTCACAATTCAATCAAATTATTCTACAGCCATTTTCAAAGCGACTTTGATAAAATCAAAAGCCGCTGTACTAAGAACTCTTAAACGTTGTGGTAAACAACAACGATTTCTAACGATAAACAAACATATTGACGAGGTTAGAGAAAGAGAATAAATATGCCAGACATTTCATGCATGTACATGTTCATACCAATTTCAGTATATGCAAAAGCATGCACGTTCTGGGCGTTTGGAAAAATTCTACACTGTGAGAAATATATGTGTGCTCATAAACATATTTAAATTATTTCAAACCAAAGAAAATATGCCTGCAAATTTTGATTCTGATTTCTTCATTGGAAATGACGCGCTTTGACCGTATCGCAAAATGTTTGATGGCATTTATTTGTGTGCATATTTGCCAACGATGAAAATTGCGATGTGAAAATTGATTGACGTTTTGATTGTATCAGACTATAAAGAAAATTATAAGCCTACTCACATTCATATACATATAAGGTGTTTTTTATAGAGTGATACAAGTTTAAATCATAATAAAAAATAGTAATATATTCTTGATATCAATGAAACGGTCTTTATTTGATAGAAAATTTTATGACATTAATGTTTAAATATGATTTCGGTTATATGACCGCCACGGCTGGCGCGTACAAGGCGCAATCTGGAACACCACTTTTCACAAACAGTAACATTCTGACCTTCATCGTTTTTGAAGACATCCGCCAGCCCATAAGAACACCAAACAGTAATTTTCAGTGGATGTGATGGTGTTTCGACAAAAGCTTGTGGATTCTCTTCACTCCAAATGTGAAAATTCTGTTTATTTACGTAACCATTCAACCAAAAATGGGCTTCATCGGAAAATAAAATTTTGAGTGGACAAAGTGCACGATAAGTTTGACGAACAGAACCATTATTTTGATTAAAAATTTCCACAATTTGCACGCATTGCTCTGGCAAAAGTCGATCCATAATAAAATGTCAAAGCAAACTAAACGAAAAGCAACTATCAGCTGTTTAATGGGTGGTCAAGTAAAGCAGTGATGCCAACTCAAAGTTGTATCACTCTATGAAAAACACCCTATACAAAAGTGCAATGACATTGAAAAACTTGGTTTTATGGTATTTTAGAACACATAATTATAATAAACATTAGGGTGACCATATTTATATGAACTTTTTTCTCTTTCCACTCTTTCTTATTCATTCTCAACATCTTAATTGATAATAGAAACTTGAAACAATTTCATTTCAGGTCAATCGGTGAAAATCAGTTTGAAGTTTGCAACAACAACATAATTTCTTTATAAGACCGACTTTCATGTCCATTAACAAATAAATATATTTATTTTTCAAATTAAAGTTTTAGACTCAAATAGTTTCGGTTAATATTATCATTCTTATATTTAAAAAAATTATACACAATCACTCATTTGGCCCAGTAAATCATTTAATAACTGCATCGTTTAATATATATGTTTCAGATTTATAACTTCTGGCGTCTAAACACGAACAAACATACTTTCAATATTTATACAACAGGATTTTTTTATAGGAAAATTTCTTGATATAAAATTCCGTAGAACGACACCTGAAACTACTAAGCGGTTAAAACTACCAATTAAATATATTCCCCTTCTTCTGCAAATATTTGTCAATTGAAAATAACCAATATTCTCTTGACGTATCCAAGCCCCTAGAAAATATCCTCTGGCTGTCAGATATCGTAAAATGTAGCCCACAAGGAATAATTAAGTGAATAATTTTTTATATTTTCTTGACGCGAAGTTGGCAAATAGTAACGGAATACATTCCATTATATTGGCCCTTATTACGATTGTCGTTCGGTTATGACAAGTGTTGTCCGGACTTTGGCAACCATCATGAAGCTAATTAAATGAATAAACATCATAGAAAATGTAAATATTTTTTTATTAAATTAAATCTTGATACAAATTCTTCATATTGCAAACCTAATCGGAAAATTGATATCAGTTTTATATATTCAACTTAAGCAGCAGTGCAGAAAAGCTGTTTTTTAAAGCCGCTACATCAGTACATAAGTACTGATGATAAACGTGTTCAATTAAGCCACTTGTTAAATGGCTTAATTGAACGTCTTAACAGTTCAAATTTTATTATGAAAATGGATACGAGAACTGTATCAAACCGATAGTAACACACTTTTATTAAGTCGTTTTGATTAACCCGTTTGATTATTTTCTTTATGTTCTATTTTCTGAATTTTTATTTTCTTTACAGGAAAAACTTAAATTTATTATTTTTACTTATAAAAATTATATTTATTTCTATTTTCTAAGACCCGCATCCTTTCTATTAATGCATTGAGTTACTCATCGCTGTCGATAATGTTCAGTGACCAGCAACATGCCTCCGTTATTTAACATGGCCTAACATAGCTAACACAATCATGCAATTAAAAGATCAGAGAAAAACGATACCGCGTTCATAATCGGATCGAAGACTTAATCTTTGACTTCATAGTCTCCGTTCAAACCACTTTAAAAAATCATAAACAAATACTTTTTCAAACTGTCGTTCGACCGAATAACTAACATTTGAAACAAAAACATATTTAAAAATTAATTTTTTTTTCAAATATTATTTATTATTCAATTTATTTAAAAAGTTATGCTAAAAGAAGTTGTGTCGCTAAGACTTTTCAAAGAGTTCAATAGTTACTTAAATTCATAAATAATATTTTATTAAGAACAGCAATAGCAATTCTTTGCTGGGTTAAGTCTAACTTTTCAAAGTGTAGAAAAATTTCCTCTTGCATGATTTTTGTTTCGTTATTACAGCACTTCAATATTCAATTATTGTGGTAAGCAAATGTTCGATATTTTTGAAAAAGTTCATTGTTTTATTTTTAACTACACTCCGGTATTTGTTTTGCTGTTTATTTGTTGAGTGTTTACGTTTAGCAGATTTACATGGATATACGACTTTTGCCAAAGTGGGTGTATGCCAGCGTAATTGAAGGAAGAGAGAAAAAGGCATAAAAGTGTTGACTGCGCCATAAAAAGGGGTTGCGATATCGACACAGAAATACTCGCACACACGCAATTATGTCAACAAATAATTTCAAATACAATTCCAATCTACCCGGTAAAAATAGTTACTCTAAATTCGTCAAACTCAAAAATAACTCATTTCAATAACATCACATATTTCAGAAGACGCCTACGATTTAATAAAAATCGATAGACACCGACATTAATGTCTAGCACAAACAAATCATTTCTAATCAGCATCGTACTGCAACAGCAATTCGAATTACACCCGAAAAGTTCTGCTGAGACGCACAAAAGGGTTACACATGCCATTTTGTGAGCAGCAAAATATATTATGGAATCACCATTAACATTTATTTTTATACACCAACACATGGACAGACTCCGAACAAAATCCTATTATAGACCAGAAAATTTTTCAATCAAAGCTTGTACAAGTTTAAACAAAATTTAGTCGAACAACGTTTTTACTTTAGCCTCTATGTATGTGTGAAAATATGTAAAAAGTATGTACGCATGCATAAACACAGGAAAACCACGCGCATATCGAATAACCCAACTAACATTTGCAAGACCGATAATTTTAAAATTAACGCATTTAAAAAACTTATTGCAATCGGCACTAAGGAATTTAACTCTGGCTGTTTTCAATGTTTTCTTGAATAGTTTTAGGGATTTATTTTCTATCAACCCGTACCCAAAGGAGAATTTGCAGAGTTTTACAATAGTTGAAGCAGTAACATTTCTATACAACTGAATCTGTAGTGGGATTCAGTAACTTCTATTGCGATAATCGTATCGATTAATGCCAGAAAGACCAAATGCAATGGATGGTATAGGCATTAAGGAAGAGAGCTTTAGTTACAGCAGAATACAGGCAAGAGTAGGGGTCATCACCAGAGTGACGGTCCTAGTATTGAAATAAATTAAATGAGTTATAAATATCCCAAACAATAAATAAAAGCATCATCAATTTATTTTTCAGCTTTCACAGAAGAGCAGAACAGCATTTTTTTCGAAAGCTGGTACATTTTCATCATCAGCAGTCATTATATATTTATTCACTACCATCCTGCTGGATATATTGTGTCAATTGTTCTAAGCGTACCAGTCTTGTAACTGGTGAAAATGTGACAGATTTAAAAGTTGAACTGGAGGAAAGAGGACATATAAAAACAATTTTTTTAATAATAAAATTGGATCAAAAGGACTTACAAAATTTCCCCTCGCAGCGGAACATATCATACAAAGTTGGGGACCCGTCACGTGACGGTCCTATGACAGGTCCTTTCACTCTAGCGCATTTAATAAGTGTCTTATGTTGTATACTATTTCTTTACGTCACGTTATTCAGCCCATAAAATACGGATTTCAATTAAAATATAGCAAAAACAGGACGAGAAAATATTTATATTAAAAACCTCATAACATTCTAAATAGTATATTCTCTGATTTGTAAAATAGATATAAAAAATAAATAACACTTAAAAAACAATTTTTAAAATTTGCTTTCGTTTCAAACATTATTTGCTCGATATTCGTTTCAAACATTATTTGTTATATATTTTTTTTACTAGGGACATCCATTAGAAAGACCAGTAAATTCCCTAGAAATGACACAAAGAATATTAAAATGACTTGAAATAATTTGAAACGTGGTATTATGATCCAAAAGAAATTTCGAAACTGATGATAAATTCTATTAACAAATTAATATTCACGACGACAGGCGTTTTGGGTAACATTTTCTTTCGATAAAAGTATTATTTATAATGAAATATTGGGCGTATTTATGATCATTATAAATGAATTGCAAGAATACCAAATCAAAATGTTCAATAGTTTTGAAACAAATGCTGGCTGGGAAAGTAATTGAAGCTGTACACAGAAATCATTGATGCTGGCAGTGTAGGAGGTCTGTTCAAAAAATTACATGAATTTTAAAATTTTGCAGACTACGAACATTCGCTTAGCTTTTTATTTAATGCTGGTACATTCGTCTCTAAATTAAGAGTACGTTCTCAGTTTCAACAATTTAGCGTGATGGGTTTATTTGTGGGTTTGGCGTCTCCGACGATTTTCGGTTATCGAAAAAAATCAAACAAAGAATTTACATCGAATGGGATGTATAAAAAATGCTCAAAAGCACTTAAAAGGTTAATCGTGGCCTACGGTGTTTAAGCTTAGAGTCAGGAAGTTGTTGGCAAGTGCTACAAGCTTTTCCAGGGCAGGTCCAGACGTTGTAAATGACGACTCTTGTGCTGGGCAACTCAGCACACTAACAACCGACTAAAATTTTTATTGAGAATCGTCGAAACACTAGGAAAGTTATTAAAGATGCCGTGATATCGATTGTTAGATCATGGAATGCAATTTTTTCGAAAGTTTTGGGCACGAAGTTCGTTGATCATCTGCTGACTTCTGTAAAAAAAATCATACGCATGTTCTTTATTTTTTGGTCAAAAGCAACAAATCATTTCTCAGCCACCAGGTTCGTCCCTCCTCTTGCCAAAATTGAACAGAACCATGAGAGCCCAGTCGTTTTAAAAGATGGAGAAAATACAACCCGAATCGCTAAGAGAGCTCAAGGACATAGCAAAAAGGACCACATCACAACTGTGTTATATTTTCTACATGAAGGGGGCTACTTTGAAAGGGAAGTCGAAATTGATGAGTTAATTTTTGAACAGACCTCCTTCAGTTCCTGTAATTATTATTGGTACATTAAATATGTTCATAAAAATATATGTAGACAGTAATTCTATTATCTGCTATTTTGTGTAGAATATTCAGATTTCAATAACAGCAACCTGCATAATAAAAGCAGAATAGAACACAGAGATTCACAGAGTAGAAATCATTCAATCTGCACTACAGAACGCTCAGCCTTTCATTAAAACAGATACAAAATTAACTTCATAGAATTTTATGGGAAGTTAAAAATTGTTAATAATGCGCGCTGCTATTGATATATGAAAGCTTTTTATGTTGGAGGATATTTTAGAATGGCTTTTATTTTGAAGTGAACACGATATTTATTTATTATAAAACTCTGATTATATAATAAATTTAAGATTAATTTTTGCTGCCTTTCATGGAGTTATAAGAGAGATCACAAGATATAAGGAGGATTTCCCGGGGCCATCACCAAGTCTTTTTTTTTTAACAAGTACCTGCACTCCAGCCAGGACTCTATTCATATAATGCATTGTGTTGGATCTGTGAAAAGGGCGGATAGAACTGACAGATAAAGAAGAGAGGGAACATGTCTTTACTTCGTCGGCGATCTTTTCGCCACAGAAAGTACTGGAACGCGCTCTTTACTACACTGTCGATACAGCTTCAGTGTCTGGTGCTACGTTTTTGATATTGAAATAGATCAATAACATTCATGCTGTAGATCATACCAGAAATTTTGGAAACCGGTGTCTTTGATTTGGTGGTCTACACATTAACTGCAGAAAATAATACCGACAACTTGGCAAGCAAGACCAACCAACTGATTGTCCTTGTAAAATCAATAGGTCTAGAAGAGTTAAAAGCCATTTTTATCAATAGTATTGGCTCAAATCAATTACAAGGGGATAATAATCGAATAGAATCTTTACTTCTATCGCTTAGGATGTACAATGCTTTAAAAAGGCGGGACTAAGGAAAATATTCAGTATAATTTGGGTGAAGTCAGAAGTATATTCGCAGGGAGATCAGCTCAAATTTGGGTACTTCCAAATTTTGACAAACAAAACTGACATTCGGTAGCGTCATTAAATAAACAAAAATTAAAATATTTCTTCTTAAAGCTAATATTAAGTAGTAAATGACATAGATCGGCTGGTGAGAAGCCAACTAAATCATAAACAAAGACAAGATAATTCCACTCCGCTTTGCTGGAAGCACTCATAAGAATTTTGTTGGCCTGATAAAAGTTCGTTGTAGTTGTAGGGTGTTATTAAGCTTTTACACTTCACGTACGCTATTAAAGATATTCAAGTAGAAGAGAATATACAAAATTTAATACCTCTATTCAATTGTATGCATGCATTTGTGTATGTGCACGTGGCTTGTTTATGAATATTTTTGTTTGCTTTTATTCTCATTGTATTCTTTCATTTTTCATATAAAACGGGCCTAAAAAATGTTACACAATCTGTTAAAGACAGTTGAAAACAACAAAAGAGCATCAAAGGATTTTGTTGCCATTATTTAAGGCACATTCATTTTAGAAAGCTCTCGCAAATCTACAACTACAACAAACAACATGTATTCTGTTGTTGTGAAAATTAGCGGTTTAACGTACACCTGAAACCCAGCAAAAACCTTGTCTTTTACACAAATGGAAGATATTAACACACACACACACACAAACACAAACACATTCAAACTCACACTCATACATTTATAAAAAATTTAAATAAACATACCACGTACATAAAAAAACAACATCAGAAGAGGAAATATGTCCAAGAAGAGGGAAACATGTAAACGGCAGTAGCTCTGAGGCCACTTTGTTTAAGATTCTTTGTTTTTTTTTTCTTATTATGTTGTTAATTTTTTCCGGTGGTTTTTAATGAAAACTCAAAAAACACACTTTTCGTCAGTTACATACTTTTATTTATGCAAGACTAACTGGAAAGAATACTACGCAACCACACACACCCACAGAGAGAAGATTAAAACAAAGTAAAACAGGATATTTTTAATATGACCACAAGAAAAATTCCACAAAAACATTTTATATACAACAAAAAAAAAAAAGAAACTTCCAAGAAAAAATGGCATAAAAGAAAACCTTAAAGTACACTTGAAGTAAGAAAAATTCACAAGTAATTCTGGCTTTTTTATTTTGGCAGTTAAGAATGTTGGTGGCAACTTTTGAACTTCATTGAACACATACTTCACTGTAGAGCTTTTAAGAAAAATATTTGAAATTCAAAATAAATACTTTCGTTTAATATTTGGACGGATTAGCTGGTTGACAACATTTCACTAAGAAACAGCAACAAAATATTTTTCAATTTTCTTGTGGTTCTTCTTTGGCATCATTAACGTTTTTTTTTTTTTTTTTCTTTTACCAGCGAATATTTCCCACCGGTACATTTTTAATTTACTTTAAACAATATTTTTCTATTTGCATTTATTAGGTAATAATTTTTTGGTCTAATGCTTTGATATTTAAACAGTGGGAAGTTGCCAGATTCGACCAAAACTTAACAGGAAACATGGAAAAACTAATGAAGTTGATGAATCGCACCAGATCCTAATTAAAGTTTTATAAAACACTTCTACTATGAATTAACGCATTCAAAATACTTTTTGCTCAATTTATTATTAGAAAAGAAATAAAATCTATAAGCTTAAGCTCCGCCCTAATGGTTATATAATGCTCTGGCAACTTTGTCATCCACACCTGTCTTCGTTAAATATTCGAAACATCTAACAGGACAAAGGTGCCAAAAATAACAAGAGCTTAGAGAATACTGTTTCCTTACTTTTGTTTTTAAATTAAAATATAAATAAAAGGATTTCAAGGATACATACATATAAACGCATAATTATATATTTCCGTTTTAACAACATTCAAGCCAGCTGGGACTTAAAATAAATATATTTATGCATACATTTACTTAAGATACCAAAAGTATGTACTTGCTGATAGCAGAAACATGCAAAATCATGAAATAACCCGCACAGGTCGGTTAACTAACTGGCTGCTAAATGCCAAAAGAGTGCTTAGATGTAAGAATTAGAAGAAGAAAATACAATAAAACAATAACTTTGTTGGGGGTTTTGTTATGCCGTAGTTAAGACAGGCGCTACAAAGGCGTAGCCATCATACAAAGACAAGCAAACATATTTAATATTATATGTAACCAACAAAAATTAGATGGCAAGACAACTTTAATTTGTTAATACTTTAAGGAAATATTGTAGCCAGAAAAGTAAATACAGTTTTGGTAGTTGATTCCTTGACTTATTTCAGCCATTACGTACTAACGTAATGTGATACGAGTGATACGAGTTTAAATCATAAGAAAGCATAGTAATGTATTTTTGATATCAATGAAACAGTCTTAATTGAATAGAAAATTTTATGACATTAATGTTTAAATATGATTTCGGCCATGTGGCCGCCACGGCTGGCGTGTACAAGGCGCAATCTCGAACACCAATTTTCACAAACAGTAACATTCTGACCATCATCGTTTTTGAAGGCACATGGGCCAATAACTCCGCCAGCCCATAAAGCGCACCTAATAGTAATTTTCTGTGGATGTAATAATGTTTCGACAATTCTGTTTATTTACGTACACCCATTCAACCAAAAATGGGCTTCGTCGGAATATAAAATTTTGAATGGACGAAGTGCAAGATAAGTTTGGCGAACAGAACTATTATTTTGATTAAAAATTTCCACAATTTTTTCACTCTGTAAAAAACACCCTATATAATAACGAGCTGTATTGATTGCAAAAGAAAGGAAGCTACTGCAACTTAATTCCTGGATCGATCATTACTTCAATAAAATTACTATGCATATACATAATACATACGAGGTCTGTTCAATAAAATAAAGCTACTGTAGTAGTTAACACTCAGACTACAAACCCGGGTTTTTAACACCTGGTTTTAGCATTAAAACCATAAACATATGATTTTGCGTTCACACTGCAGATTTTATATATTTAGGTTTTAACTCATAGTTTTGTTTAACAAATTGAATCACAATAAATTAATTCTCTCACAGAAATTGGTAAATTTGTCGAAGTCCTTTCTTCTACATTTTATAACACTCAATACAAAAACTGTACTGCAGTTCTTTTCCTTTTATGATATAATAAAGTAAAGGAATTGTTTTATATTTTGCAAATTAATATTTTAAAATTATGGAAACACTTCTACAGAACGAATATATACTACAAAAACATATTATTTCATATAAAACCATGCGAATTGTGTAAGAAAAAATGCAGATGTGGTTGATTATCGAATGTTTCTAACATATAACTTGGCAGCACTCAACTTAGCACAAGCAAAAACAGGGTTGCTTTTCACTAAACCAACTTAAAACCAACTTATAATTTTTTCAAATTTGGTGTTAACAAAATTGCTTTACATATTAAAACCAGGTTTTAACGTTAGAACCAAAATCTATTTTAAAAAGTTCTGTTTCAAAACACTATCAAGTTAAAGTAGAAAAGTTTTATTTCCTGTAATCCCATCATGTCAATATGGCTGCATTTTTTTCAGGACGATATATCAAACAAGTTTTCGTATATCCGGTATTATTTATGTCAAACTCCTTTTTCTCAGATGGCAGATTATTTAAGAACTTTTTTCTCGAATTTAGCGTTATCTCGTCTCATGGTAACACTATATCGTCAAATGAATAATAATATGCTACAGCCAGTTGCTTTTAGTTTCAAGTAAATATTCCGTTAAGTAGTTCTTATTATAACTTTCATGCCAGAGTGTATTAATTCATGCTGTTTTATGGCTTTAAGAGTTCTTTTTTTCTGTCATTTACGTTTCTTATTAAACAAACTGCTTAAAATCACAAAAGATCAGAGCATAAGTCCACATTTCAAATGGATTTAAGAACCAAACCTCAACAAAAAAAATCAAAACTATGATGAAGTTGCTTAGAGTGTCCATTTGAGCTTCTTCTTTTAAAGTATTAGACTGCGTTCAACAATTGCCAAAAAGCTGATTTAAGCAGAGGAAAGACAGTAAAACAACATAAATAAATCTTTGAAAATTTTCTAAGTTTTAAACTACAATATTGTAAAAAATAAACGAAACTTTTAAAATTTCTTTGAAAACACTAGGAAAAAATTAAAAAGTATTACAGAAAAATGTACAGTAGGGAGCAGAAGTGTGATCATGTGATCAGTGATGCCAAAACAACACGATTAATTAATGGACAAATTATATAAAAAATTTTAATCGAACTGATTACTTTTCTTTTAAACAATTCCATACAATGATTCAGCGAGTATTTCACTGGACTTTAAAAATATGACTTCTACTGATTTAAATAGGAAAATATCAGACTCAAAATAAAAACTTCAAATCAAAATAAATAGATTATTTAATGAGATTATAAAATATGACACATTTAAAGGGTGTTTTTATAGAGATATAGATCTTTGAGACGAAATAAAACAAACAGCAATTTTATAAATTGACATGAAATGTATCCTGGCATTGTAATTTAAATATGACTGCATCTGACTGTCACAGCTGGATCGGACGTAGTCCAATCTGGAATCCAAATTTTCGAAGACTTTTTCCAACTTATGTGGCCATATATCAGCAATAACGCGTCAAATGTAGCCAGTCGTTTTGGGCTTTACATTAACACACAGAAAAAAGTGTAGCGGAGTCAAATCGCACGATCTTGCAGGCCAATTCACAATTAATCAAATTAAATGCTCTGATGGACGCTTATGTTGATGTTAAACTGAACGAGCGCCATGCGTATTTCGAAAATACTGTTGTTTTTTTTTTTTAATGTATAAAAAACAAGAAAATCACAACTTGGAAACGTTGTTTAGATTTCAGTCGTTTATTCATGTTTAAATGCTACACCAAACTAAACATCAACCACTGGACAGCTGATAAAATAACCAAATTTAAGTGTGTCCAACTTAAATTTTTATACTGTTTAATTTTTATTTTATTTTTTTCCAAAATTTATATTAAAATTCAAAATGATCAGTTGAGGGAGTTAGTCCCAGTGAAATGCGCATAGAAACTAGCTAAAACCCCTCAACTGATCACTTTGGGTTTAAATATAAATTTTAGAAAAAAAGAATCAGCACGAAAATAAAAATTAAAGAGTATTAAAACGACAATTTCCAAAAACGTGTACTAATTTAAATTTTTATAACTCTTCACCTTCGCCTGTTGTTTTATTTTTCAATAAAATTCATAAAAACTTCATAAATAGTTTTTTTATTTTATCTCTTATTGACCCAGAAACTGTAGCTTCAACATAAACTTAAACTTTTTTTGTTCTTTTCTAAGAAAAAATGCAAAATTTTTTACATTTTTTAATTCAAATTGGCAATATTCTGTAATATGAAAATAAAGAGTTTATTAGAGATTAATCCAAAATTCTCTACGAAAAATAATTTCTGTTTTAAAACTTCTCCAAATTGCCACTTTTTATAGAAGAAATTGAAAAAATTGTACGTGTTTCTCAGAAAAGAAAACGCTGCCTTTTTTTCTGATGAGCATTAATGTATGATGGTGTTAATTATTTGTGGGGCTGGTTGCTGAAGAGTATTGGCGACGAAAGTCGTTATTGGAAAGTTCTCTTTCTATCTCTCTATTTCTGCCCCTTCTTTTCAAATCGCTCTAAATCACTTTTCTTAACACTTTTTCCCCGCTTTAATAAAGGTAGGCATCTTCTACACCGTACTAAATTAAAAAAATGCAAGCAAGTTTAAGACTAAAATAAATATAACTTTGATTTTACTTAGAATCTTATTTATGCGATTATCCCTTTTAATTTTTTTTTTTTTTTTACGTCACTCTATAATATGATCCTCGAGCAAATTTCTTTCAAACGAATTTAAACACTAGATATAAAAAGCAATAAATTTTTAAAACTCCCTTTAGGGCATTCATTTATCCATAAAAAATTCTATATAAAAGCCTAACTACTTAATTTAAACTTCATTTATTTTAAAGAAATTTTCACAATCACTTTTAAATAATCGACAGGATTTTCGAAAACATTCAAACACTATACTCAATGCAGTTTGAACATTTTTGTTCACCACTGTATGCACAAGAAATCACAAACTTTAGTTTTCATTATTTATAAGTCACCATACGATTTTCTCTTCTCATCAGATTAAATCAAAAACACAATAAAAAATTTGGGATATTGTGAACGGAGTTGGTGCTTTAAATTTTATAATACAAGTAAATAGAAAAAGTTTTAAGTAGATTTTTTTTATAAAATTTCCACACAAAAAAATAAACTATTACAAGAGGAAAAAGGAACAGAGAAAGGAAGTTTTTAAGGCGAAATATAATATAATGCCAAGCACGTTTGTAAAGTTATAAACTTTTTTCTTTTTTTTTATTTCTTAAGTAGTTATTTGGTTTCTTGGCGATAAGTTGAACAAATATTCGCATATACAGCAATTTTCGAAAATGGATTGCTGCTGTATGAAATGCAAAATGTTTGCAAAAGCTCAGAAAAAGAATAACACAAACTTTATTTTTGCAAGATTAAACTTTTTGGCTTTAGCAGAGTTCAAAAATATATACACTTGCGATTAAAAGAATTTTCGAAGGAATCAATAATGAAGTCAGGTCTGCCTTTGACAGGCGTTGGCTGCTAAACGTTGCAATTAAGTTGTTTTTGTTGTATTGAAATCAAACAGGATGCAATTGATTTATTTTTAATAGTTGAAATTTTCTAAAAAAGAAGGATATATATCTAAAGTGATATCGGTTGTTTTTTTCATTTTTTTTAATAATTTATTATTATTATTATTATTATTATTATTATTATTATTATTATTATTATTATTATTATTATTATTATTATTATTATTATTCTTATTATTATTATTCTTATTATTATTATTATTATTATTATTATTATTATTATTATTATTATTATTATTATTATTATTATTATTCTTATTATTATTATTATTATTATTATTATTATTATTATTATTATTATTATTATTATTATTATTATTATTATTATTATTATTATTATTATTCTTATTATTATTATTATTCTTATTATTATTATTATTATTATTATTATTATTATTATTATTATTATTATTATTATTATTATTATTATTATTGTTATTATTATTGTTGTTATTTGTAATTTTTTTTGTGAACTATCGATAACTACTGTTTGAGAGCTGATAATGTCACATTATATTAAGGTTTAATAAAATTATGAAACGTTTAACGTTAAAGCCGTTAATGAACCACCAACAAGATGGCGTAAGTTGCCATACAGAACGCTTAACAATCGATTTATTGCAAAATCAATTTAGCGGCAAGTTTATTTGCAGAAATGACGCTCAACACTGTGGTCCTGGTTCGTGAGATTTAATTAAATTGGATTACTTTTTATAGTGCCACATTAAGTCATTAATTTATGACGACGAACCAGAAACCCTTGAAACGTTGAAACTACTATTCGTGCTACAGATATGTCGAGATATATTGAAAAAAATGGAAAGCTGTTAACCCTAATTCGGATTCCTGCTAATTTTAACCACAAAGCTAAATCAAAGTGGTTTGTGTGCTAGTCTTTTGAGCTCTTTGAATAAAAACTATGAGATGACAGACAGTGATTGATGTAGATTTCGATTAATATAAAAGAATGCAGAATACTAACTGATCAGATATATAATTTCGGAGTTTAAAAATAATCGATTTTTTTGAATTTTTTTGTTCACGATACCTCCGGGCGAATTAACCGGTCGTGATCGACGTGGCTTTTAAATGTCAAAAGCTGTTTAATTTGCGAAATCGATCGGATTTCGTATTTCAGTGCTTTTTTCTAAGTATTTTGAGATATCTCGAATCTAAAGTATCGACTCGGTTCAAATTCACAAGGTATTTTATTTCAAGACCACTCTTCAAATCAAAACTCTGTCGGTATGATTTGATACGTTCAAGCCGATCCAAAGCTATAAGCAGCTCACATACTTACAGACATGGTGATGGGCTCTCAGAATTAGTCAGCGAAGCTTCCTAGGACCTGATATCTGGTGAGAACTCGATTTTGCAAAACGAAGTAAAACCAATAACTCCCCGATTTTTTAAAATTTTCAATTTTCTTAGTGAGAAGTTAACTAGTCGAATGTCTCATCTAACTCGTATTAATTCCAACCGTATTTCTGTCCTGTAGTATAATTTTATACACACATGCATTAAAAAAAACACCCATTATTAGAAAGAACTGAACGAATTAAGCAAAACAGAAAACCAAAAATAAGTATGTTTTTTTGATTGAACCGTTCGTTAGTCAGGGTATGAGCGCTACTAACGCCATGCATTGAGCCGGAACTATAAAAGGAGGAGAAATTCTTGACAACACATACCGCTCATTTAAAAAAACAACATCATAAACCGAAAAATAAAATATTTTACCAGAAACGTGCATATAATTTTCAATTTAAACACACCTGGATGGAAAGAGAGAATTCTACTTTTCTTTCAAGAATTGAGTAAACAAGATATTGTTCTGAAATTTTTATACAATATGAATAACACCATGAAGATTAATTCTAAATGGTCGGAAGTCAAATTTTTTTGAGTTATGACGTTATTTAGGTAAATGAGCGATATGAAGAATGATGCGGAGATAGAGAATTCGTTGTAGACATTTTATTTTTGAACTCGCCGCCGAATTTTTGCAACGTATTGATAAATAATAAGATCTTTTATAGTCACCAATTAAAAAATAACATAATTTTTTTATAGTCATCGATACATTCACAAATATTTAGCAACTTGTAGGAAAGACAACTAATTTTTGGCTTTAAAACTTCACAATAAAATCGATGCCGATAAACATATTTTTTTTTTAATACATAAAAAACATGAAACAATTTTAAATCATTAAAATCAATTTATATAATTTCAATTTCTTAAAAATTAGGTGAGGGAGATCCATTAATTAATATACAACTCTGTTTTGAATTTGTCTGAATATGTCTGTGTGTGTGTATGTGTGTAACAATATTTTATATAAAGAAATATTATTACCAACAATTTTTCAAGCTCACATTTGTTTGCAACAAAATCCACTTGCATTATTTTATTTTTTAACTTTATTTATAACCTAAATTCTGCTGCTAACTTTCAAAGAAATAAAGAAATAAAATTTAAAAAATAATTCAACATTTTAATATTCATAAATTCTTGCACGAAAACACATTAAAAGTTTTATGTGTTACATTTTATTGTCGACAACATTTGCTCACTGTCTTGTATAAACTGACAACAGCAATAACTGCATAATCAGTACGATATCTTTTTTCATAAAATTTACAAAAAATAAAATATTTTAACATTTTTTCTTATTAAAATTATCATCTGTTCTCTAGCAGTAACTTTCAGTTAATTTTTAAACATGTTAATAACCAGAACAGAAAGTATTGCTTCTTATGATGTTTTAATGTTTTATTAAAAAATTTTTAAAACAATTTTTGTTCAAACTGAAAAAAAAATTTCATAAGATTTAAGTATTTTGAGTCAGCTTTAGAAGTCAGGGAGAAATATTTACATTTTTATTTAATGATAACACGGAAAAATATTCATAATTAAAATTTTTTAATATTTCAAGCGATCATATCCACCGAATTTGTATCTGGGAGGGACTGAAGCACCTTTAACATTTTATGGGAGTTATTTTCATTATGTTTTCAAAGTAGGAGTATTCATGGTTTACACTAGTCCTCAAGCCACCTTTTTTTTATATAGCAAATTTGCTTTGTATTCTTTAATATTAATACGGGGAGATAACTGAAATTCTCCACGGGTAAAGCAAATATATTGTTACAACAATATAGTGGGTGTGGCACTTCCCATATAGAGAAAAAAATTATTTGGTAATCTTTTTGGAACTAACGTATCGAGCAACTTGAAATTTTATAATAACAACTCTTGGGGATATCCTTTTAACGACTTTAAAACCGCAGGCCTGGCAAGGCTGTCAACTGTTACATATCTGACATCTGAAGTATCATTTATTGAGAGGGGCTTTTAACAAACGAAGGATTTTTTTTTCTGATAAAATAAGTTTAACTATTTTCATATGATTTTCCATTGTTAGTGCAAACACACTTTTACTTTTATAGTGTTCTTTCCATTTGAAGTGCAACACCTCATTTTAGTTTCGAATAATAAAGAAGTTATGAAAGAATGCTAATAACCGTCATATTTTTTAACTCTTGAACTTATGAATATGACTTTATGATACGTTGTGCATTCCCCTCTGTCTTAATCCCACTTGATACTTAATCTTCTTGAATATTTTTATTAAAAATTCTTTTTCTTTATCTTTTTCTTCAAATAGAAAGTTTTAATGAAATTTAGTAAGCGAATTTCTCTCAAATTGTGTTGCGCTAAAATATTTTCATTTCTATTTTCCAAATTACATTTCATTTTGTTTAAAAACTCATTTGACATAAAATTTTATTATTAACTTTAGCACATATACACTAACACATGCACACATACATATTTTATTAAATAACAATTTAATAGATTAAGAACAGCAACTTCCTTTAAAGTGGAAAAACATTTTAAACGATACAGGCTGCATGTAAACGCAGATTGTTTGCTTCATAATCACGAAAAACCACACAAATACACACACACTAACAGGCAGACAGACATTTTTGCCAAGACGTCAGCCACGTATGATGTTGCGAATATGTGATATGCAAAGTTACATTAAGAAATACGTATATAAATAGAAAGCCCCTTAAGTTTAACGAGTGTTAGATGCAAGAGTTAACCTAATGTTGTTTACATGTCTGGCAAGGATAATAATAAGAAGAAGAGGAAGACGAAGACGAAGAAGAAGAAGAAGAAAAATAACTTTAGGAACGTAAACAAAAACCCAAACGAAAATGTGCATTTGAACTTTTCGTTTCACGAAAACTTAATAATCCAACAGCAACACTACTTTAGATTACAAAAGTTGGCTGTTGGATGTTAAAATATTTATAAGAACGTGATTGTGGGAGTAAATGACATAGAGGGTTTACCGTTTACATTCCTGGTGTAAATAAAACTCACACATACATATTTAAGAAAAAAATATATGCATATAAGCAACAAAGAAAATAACATTATGCAGCTTGTGAATATATAGAAATTATTGATTAAATATTTGAAAAAATGCAAAAATAATATAACAAATTATGTTACCCAAGGGACAAGATTCCTATTTATTTTAGCCCTTTTGTCATGCATGTACTTGCATCGGGGTTTTGTGAGTTTAAAAGTCTTTTTGAAACAGGAATAAAATATGGAATTTCCACAAAAATATTTTTTTCATAAAATTCCATTATTCCAAATACTTGAATAAATTAATTTTATGAACATCAGCAAAATGTCGAAATTTGAACAGTCTTAAGTGAATTATTGAGATTTTTATATATCCATTCGCTCTATTTGCCTTTTCCCAAAATAGCGAAAATATCGATATTCATTTGTTTTCGTAATTCCCTAAGTAAAACATTCGTATTGAAAATACTGCTCAAAAAAATTTTCAAAATGTCGGTACATAGATGACGACGTGGGATGGCGACCATATATCGGCGATGGTGTTAATCCGTTCATGTCGCTGACTGTACACGACGTATGCCTTTACGTAAGAAGTGGCAACGTACTTAACCACAGAAAGTAGCTTAGAATAACCCTAACCTTATACAATTATCTGAGGTGTAGAGTAAATGATCAGTGATCTGGCTGCACTTAAAAAATAATTGCCAAAGAGGCTGGAGGTTGACTGACTTAGAGCTGCTTTGCGACTGCTGAGAAAAATGTATTGAACGTTTCTCCCACTCCCGTAATATTTTTGTCAAAGTTTTCTCACTAAGAGGATGTTGTGTTTGTTCTATTATGAGCCAATTTCTAAGCTTTGCAGTGATTCAACTTCATATTTTTTGCAAAAACAAAGTTTGATGTTTTGGAACTCAGACTAATTTGTAAATGGAAACGGTCTTCTAATCTGAAGCCATTGCTTTATTCAGCTATTTAAATTAATTTGAGTTTTTCTATAAAAAAAAATTACTTTAAAAAGAAAAAAATAAATACATCTTTTAAGCTGATGCCAGGGTATTTTTGTTATTGTCATTTAAAAATAAATATCGGATTACACAGTCTCAATTAAACGACAATGAACTTTAGCCTGACATAATACTAGTGAAAGTACCAGTACAAATATTTCTTGGATGGTAATATGGATAGTAACTACAGTGATATCTGAGATATTGATGGTAGAAAATATCGATAGAAAGGAAAGATATTAGAAATGGATTAAAATAAGACTAACAATACTTTTTTCAGATATCAAAATAATAAAACATAGAATATAAATATAGAGTCAAGGATAATTTCCGCAGTAGAATATCTACAGACATGATAATATTAAAAATAAAAGCAGCATTCGTGGCATTGCAAACACTTCTCTAGTAGCCTGTTGAAATGTTAAAAAGCTTTTTGAAAATTCGCTTTTTTGGAGATGACTCCTATAAATATATGCCACAAGTAAGAAAAAATTGTGAGAAGATTGAGGGAAAATTCTTGCGAACATTAGAGTTGAACTTCTTGAAGTTAAACGTGTAGCAGGAGGTCCTTCTTTGGGAAGTTCGTTGCAGATACTAATCGTTCGGCGTGACAACGAGTTCTCTGTGTAATGCGTGGTACGATTGAGTAGCACCTCGACCACAAATAGATGAGCCCTGAGTGAAGAGCGTGTAGCTCACAAAAGTTGTTGATTTTTCGGCACAAGTTCTTTAATTTCACTTTAGCCAATAGAGTTGGTTAGTATACTGTTACCGATGAGCCTGTTTGTCCTCTCCTGCACACGGTCGAGTAGTTCCAAAATAGACTTGGCCTATACAAGAGTGTTGTATTCCAGTTACTATCGGGATTTAATGAAGTATGACTTAATCAGTAGAGCTGTCACAAATTAAGTTCCTCGCCCTCTCCTGTACAGGGTCGAGTAACTTCAGAACAGACTTTGATGACGGTGGTATAAATAGTGATAGAATCTGATGGTGTTAAATATCACATACGAAATCTTAAAAAAACCGAGACACTTGAATGCTGCTTTTGCGACATGAAAAGTGTGCGCAGTACATCATGCTAAAAACCTCGAGAGCTTTTGATTCCTCAATAGCTAAACCAACCATGAATAGGAAAGAGCAGCATCATCTAACAAGCGCATATGAGTGAACACACAAAACTAATAAGAATAAAATTGAAATGCATTTGCGAAATTGCTTTTCTAATTTTTTATTTCATTTCTTTTTGTAAGTGTTTACAATTGGGAAAATATAAAATATAATTCTTTTTTAATATTAATTTCATGCTGATTATTTTTCTATTTATTGTTTAATTTATTTTGGTCGTAATTTCAATAAAAATTAATGGATTCTGGAAAATTATATCCTTGTTAAAAATTTCATTAATTTTTTTTAAATTAGCACGAATTGTAGGAGCACCAAGAATTTTTCTTACTCCCCACTTTTCCGGCAAACAGAAAAGTGCATAAAAGGCCGCCAGTTTAAGCACAATTTTATGTCCTTTTTATGGAATATTTCTGATTCCTGAAGAGCTACAACTCTTTATATAAGCCCAATTTTTCATAGAACATCAACAGTATATAAAAGAGTCAATTCATTTCCTACTTGTGACGCAATAGTTTCTCATAGTAAATAAATTAAAGGACTTACCCCACTAAAAGATGTTGACTGTTCCGTAGAGCTGCTGCAAATTAAACGCATTTGCACGTTGATGACTCCTGTAATAAGCAAAACAAATACATAAAAATATAAATAAAGTTAACAGTCACATCTCAGGTTGTGTATTCAGTTCATTAAATTTAGTTAACTTAATCAAAGAATAGAGTATTTGAGCCTTTTAATGCTTTAAGTTTAGGAGACTAAGTATAAAAATTATTAGAATTTAGCAGAACAGAACTAATTTTGCTGCATCTTCAGTGCGAAAAATATTGTTAAATTTTGCAACTTTTAAATTCAATTGAAAACTTTTACTTAATCAAAAATTGAATCAATCACCGCTTATCACTTGGAAATCGTTATGTTAGAAAATAAAAGTATTAGCGTTTTAGTTCGAAGACCTCAAAAGCATAGTGGTTAAAATTAGCGGGGAGTTACAGTGGTGGCCTTTAAGATCAACCATTTTCAGTACAATGTTTTTTTTTTCTTCTTTAACAGAATCGACTATAAGGTCTTATAGTTCAGAATACAAAACTCGAAATTGTTGTATAGGGTTGCTATTCAATATATTCGCTCCACTTATTCCAGCTGTGCCACCGCTGCTAAACTTAAAAGCTTTTCGTTTTTTATCTGTTTTTATGTCGTTTGTAGCTGAAAGTCCTGCTCGCTTTATTTGATTAATCTTTCTATTAAATAGAAATATTTTTTATTCCAATCTGAGATTTCTCTTCTATTTAATTGAATATTTTTATACATCATTTTCCTCGTTTCCACAAACCAGCATTCATTGTCTGACCAGTTTTCATTTGCACACACACACACAAATATTATTTTTAGTAAATACTCTGCTGCTGCACACACAGTCAAGCACCAGCAACAATTTGTTGTTAAGCACAACTGAACTTTCCATTTGCATGCAAAGTTCTACTACAAAATTTAATTTAGTCTTGTTATTTGTATGGAAGCTTTTGTTTTTAATTTTCAATTTAATAAACTCTTAAAACTTGGAAGCCAACTTATCAAGGAAAGGCATCAACAACAATATTAATATCAGGAGTAATAAAGCCAACACAATTTTATAACTGCTGCAAATAACGTACAAACTGTTATTGTCATCATCCACTAAATACAATTTAATCGTCATCTTCTACAAAGGCTTAAGCCTCAGCATTATAAACAACAAAATTACATTAAAAAAAATCTAAATCATGTTATTCATTTTATTAAAGTGTAACACATAAATGAAAAATTGCTGCTGCTCTAAAGGAATAGAACTTCTACAGCCTTCGAAGGAATTACACTAAAATAAATTGTGATTAATTTTCATAAAAGAAATTTTCTTTTAATAAAAGCCGAGCAGTGATAAGTCAAAAAAGTTTAATATGAGAAATCAAGTCGTCTACTAATTAATAATAATTATTTCTGCGTATTTTTCTCTCAGTGCTGCGATTACACAACAAATTCGTTAACAACAACTAAACAACTTTCGCTGTTCCCCTAAACTCGCAGTGCAGTGACAATAACAAGAAAATGAATTAAATCCAAATGATAGAACATCATGTAGAGCTCTTGTTATTTTGTTGTTTAAATTCATGTCGTTTGTTAAATAAAATATAAAAATAAAAATAATAATAAAAACAAGTCCAAAATGAACACAAGAACCAAACTACAGCATGTTAACCAGTAGAAGAAAATATCATTATCTTGTCATTGTTTGCAAGGATGTTAACGTTTTGAATATAATTCACAGAAAGAAAGAAAGAAAAAACACAACTTCAAATTTATTTATTTCATTTGGATGAGAGTGTGTTTAGTCGAGAAAATGATAAAAACTGTTTAGAGGAGGCAGATTCAGCCGACCGAAACAGAGATTAGAATGGGATTATGCCATGTTTTATATCACATCATTATTTTGAATTACTGCTTCGTGCTTTCAAGTAAGAATGACAATATAAACAACAAAAACAAACACTGAAATAATTATGTTTTA
Source organism: Linnaemya vulpina (assembly GCA_963675445.1). Classification (NCBI taxonomy): domain Eukaryota; kingdom Metazoa; phylum Arthropoda; class Insecta; order Diptera; family Tachinidae; genus Linnaemya; species Linnaemya vulpina. The sequence continues at coordinate 36,757,412 of OY776277.1, read as the reverse complement.
CATTAAAATTGTAGTTATAGCAACGCACAGTGGGGTATAAATGAAAAAGAAGGAGAGGTGTAAATTTAAACAGTCTGCTCTATGAGTACTTTGAGTTTCCCGGTGCTGAAACGACTATTTTTCCTGATTATTTGGGAAAGCAGTTCCAGCTTTATAGTCGATTTAACGATGTCAAATATCTACAAATAAATTAATAGTATTTCAACAGCAGCCATTTAAAGTATAAGGGAATAACGTAGTGAAATATTAGAGCAAATGTAAATATTATAATTATTATTTGTTTCTTATTTCAGTTTTATAAAACGCTTAGAAAAGAGAATTAGTTGGAAAAAGTAAACAACCTTTGGAAGATTTCTGTTATCTCTTTCGAGATTCTACTGTACTTTGTGCGCTAAATTCATTACGATCGGAGTGTGCGCCACAATCGAACGCATCAATTTGACCTGTTTTTCAATTCTGCAGAAAACAAACAGATCACTGCATTTTTCTTAATAGATATGAACTATTCCCAACAAAAAAGAATTTAATTTTAAATTCATTTTTCCAGATATTTGGATGTAACAAAAACATCCAGATAGATTTTACTTTCCGAGAGAAAAAAAAACAAAATACGTGCCAATAAGAGCACATTTGGAATTGTCCATTTGCTCTCACAGTTATCGGATACAAGTTTGTATATTTCAACGAATTGAAAACATTTATATTATTTTAGTTTGTTTCAATTTGAATAGAGTAGAAGAAGAAGAAGAAAAAAATTGAAACATAAAAAATCTGACTTTTTCGCGTTGTTTCGTTCATTTAAAACATCCCATAAGCCTGCACGTTAAACTGCGCTAAAAAGCAATAAAAGCCAAAGAGCAACAAGAAAAAAAGTGGGTAGAAAATCCAAAATACAAATGCTCAGGCTATGAGTTTGTATCCGAAAAAACAAACCAAATAAAAAAAGATATCAAAAAATGCAAATACCAGTAAAACCATTCCTACATACGCAAACAAAAACTTTTCAGCCGTACAGCAAACAAACATTCAGTAAGTGACAAAATTTGACTCACAGTCATGTCATTCACTTACTTTTGGTTTCTTTTATACAGTTTTTCTGTCACTATTATTTCAGCTTTTGAGCGGGATTAAGACGAGCAAAAAGAGAAAAAACTACAGAACGAACAACACTTAAACCACTAGAGTGTGCGAACAAAAATGCATTTTGTAAAATGCCGGTATTTGAACCGCATGAAAAATGTATCTTTAAGGATTTTATCTGCCAGCCATGTCACAGAGTTCAATTTGGGATAATCTTAAAATTAATTGCACATATTCGAAATAAAAGAAAAAATTGATTTAAATAAAAATTAATAAATACACATTAAAAAATTCAAGAGCAACTGTTTGCGTGTAAAATAAAATTGAAGCGTAATTTTGACAGTTAATGACATGTCAATCAGGATTTTTTTCTTGGGCTACCCCTCAGGGGATAACCCCTAAATGTGCCACAACTAGGAAAATTTATGTTATGGGAAGGATGCCAGCGGGAATATAATCTGTAGGCATTCGATTTGAATGTCCCTAAGGTAAAGGTAACATTAAAGACCTCTGCAGGAAGTTTATTCCCCTGCGAACCGAATTCTCTGTGTAATACGTGGTGCGGTTCACTGCCAATTCGACTACAACGGATGCGTCCTATGTGAAGAACGTGTAGCTTGTAAAAGCTATAGATTTTCGGGCACAAGTTCCTAATCCGTTGTAGGATCTGTAAAACGCACCCCATATATCGTCGATGCTCCAGTGAGTCAATAGAGTAGGCCACCCTACTGTGACCAATGACCTTCTTTGCTCAATCGTGGTAACTTCAGATAGACCTTGAAGCACCAGCCCATGCATGAGAGGTTTATTCCATTTTCAATCAGAAGTAGGTGGCATCAATTTTAAAAAGATCAGACGGTGTGAAATATGTGTCACACCGTCTTAAATAATCTCTTCTGCTCATTCCGTCGAATTTTCTTGCCAAGATCATCAAAAAGCTTCTGATTCCTCAAGATCTATAGCACCCATAAATACGGATGGGGCAGGGTTAAGGTAAAGCCTAGAAGTGAGCCTTTAGGTACCCCTGAATTTAACTTGAACTCATTTGGTGGGCTTCAACCTATAACAAGTCGTACAGTGCGGTCTCTGAAGAAGCTTGATACAAACCGAGAGACGCCCTGGCCGACACAATAAGGAATAAGGAAACTCCGGCACTGCCAAAATTTTAAAATGTGAGTTTACGAACTCTACGCATTGTAAATATCCTTTGCAAACTGCGTTCAGGAAGTCGGCCATACACAAGAGTGCTCATGTTGAAAGTGTAGTGGCTTTCGAAAACAGCTGTTCTACTCTGCTGTGGAAATTTAATAATTAAATTGATGGAGACTTTCGACTCATTGATCATGCCTTTGTGATTCAAAAACCTGTCATGAACTGTAGCCCATCAATCTTAATTAAGTTTACAATAGCAGTTCGAAACAAATAATAATTTGAAATTCAAAATTATTTAATTTTTCTATGTTAAATTGAATTAATATTCATGGGCTAATTGTTCGAAATTAATTAAAATCTCAGAAAGACATGATGATAAATATTCCTAGGCACAAAGGAAGTCAACATCAGTTTTATTCAACTTACACAGCAGAGCAGAACAGCTGTTTTCGAAAGTCGCAACACTTTCATCATCAGTGCTCATGTGTACATTGTGTTTATCACCACTGTTTTGGTGGCTTAGTTGAATGTGATAACAGTTTTCTATTTACACAAATCTTATTGTGAAAAACAATCCGAGAACTGTATCAAGCTGATGTTAACACGTTTTTTGTTTTAATACCCGTGTTACCGTTTAATTATTTTCTTCCTGTTCTATTTTTCTGAATTTTTTGTTCCATTATACATTAAGTCAAACTTTTATGGTTTGAATTTATGCTTAAGTATATGTGAAAGGTTTTTCCAATTTTCATTGGTAGCTGAAGCATTCGTTACCCGAAGAACAAAAATAAATAACAGTTTCCGTTCGCAAAGGGAATAGAAATTAGTGTCACAGCAGTATGCTGACTTGTTTGAGACTAGAATATATTCGAAACCTAAAACCAACACGGTTTGGAACACCCTACGGCAAACTCCTTCACAACAAAATCAAATACGACTTTTTAGGCTGCAAAAAAATACTGCCTATTTTGTGATTTCAGGATTTTACTCGTAGCTCTCATCACCAGCATTGTCCTTCTGATGACTGGAGTTAAAAAAGGAGAACAAGCGTATTTTCCGGGCTTTTAAGCTTTTGAGCCAACAAAAAAAAACAATATTAATAAAAATAAACCCCTGTTTTTTTCTTTGTTTTTTTTTTCTGCAGATCTGAAAGGATTATGGTTCGACATTAGAGTGCTAATGGAAAAAACTAAAATTTGAGGAATTTTTAAATTAATCAAACATTCAAATACAGAATGAGAATTTTTCAACAGTAAAAATTCTATTCATAGTTTCTGTTTTATGAAAAAGCAAAAAGAGAAAAAAAATATTGCCAAGGGTCTCGCCAATGATTTTGAGAAAAGTTGCAAGCAAACGTCAGTTCAGAGGTTTCATGATTTAAAAATTCAATTGAATTGATATGGAATCGAACAAACATATCAGATTCACTTGCTATCGATATTGAATTGCAACGTTACATAAGAGCATGAAAAAATAAAATGTGCACAGATTAGGCCAAACATTTGTTGCCATCATGTTGCCAAAAGCCAAAAGTGTTGCTTGACATCCATTTAAATTACGAAAAATCGTGGTGTTTAATTCAAAGTTGAGCTAAAGTTTTTGAAATTTGATGCAGAAAAAGACAAAGTTAATTAATTTCAACCCACGGATTTAAGTTTTTATATGAAAACAAGTCCTTAACACTTAATGTAACAAACCAGCAATAAGCACTGAATCTAGATAGAAGTTGCCTTGAGTTTAAATTGCAACAGTAGAGTGAAAAATATATAACGAAGGGCATATCCTAAGAACCATTTTCTGTAGTGGGATTCAGTAACTTTTATTACGATAACCGTGTCGCTAAAATTAATATTAAACATTAAAAAATTTTAAAAAAATTTATAAATTTTTCTATTCTTTTGAATTTTTTCGATATCGTTTGAAGTCAACTGCTTTTGTTGTCGTTTTACTTATCGAAAATACACGACAATAATTTTTGTGATTTGTCTGCCATTATTCGAACAGGATTTCGAAGGAATGAGTTGCTCATTCGTAGACAGACCTCCCATGCAAGCAACATTATTAAATAGAGCTGCAACGATATTTTAAGGCAAAACTGATATAAATTCATAAGAAGTTTGAAATTAATAAAAAGTTGTAGTTTTTTTCTATTTCTTTTGTATTTTTCGTATATATTCATAGACATGTCACATGAACGCATATTTGAAGGATACAATTAACAAGAAGTTACTGAATCAGGCAATCGTTACTGCAAACATTTATAATTATAAACAAATTTGCCTTTTATTGAGTCGTTAAAAAATACTCAATCGCACTACTATTTGATACATTTAATTTGAAACTCTTTCGCATTGAATTGTTTGATGAAATAAAGGATGAGCGAGAAATATCGGGTGTTTTTTATAGAGTGATACAACTTTGAGTTGGCATCACTGCTTTATTTGACCACACATTTAACAGCTGATATTTGCTTTTTATTCAGTTTGCTTTCACATTTCATTATGTATCGACTTACGCCAGAGTAACACGTGAAGAGTGTGGAAATTTTTAATAAAAATAACGCTTTTGTTCGTCAAACTTATCGTACACTTCGTCCATTTCATGGTGTACATAATCATCCTTCAGAGCTGCTAATTCGAAGAACAATAGATCGTTTTCGGACCACATTTACTGTTACTGATAATGTGCATCCCATGAGACGCCCAATGCGCACTGAAGAATCTATAGCCGCTGTACAGGAAGGCATCGTCGCCGTTCGCAGCAACTGGGGTTGTATCCTTCCACTTTATAGAAGATTTTACGCAAAGATCTTGGCTTAAAAGCTTTCAAGATTCAACTTGTGGAGGAATTAAAGCCAAACGGCTATCGTATGTGCCGAAAATTCGGCGAATGGGCTAAAGGACAAATTGATATTGATTTTAAATATCCACTCAAAGTTTTATTTTCCCATGAAGCCCATGTTTGGTTGAATGGTTACGTAAATGAACAGAATTGTCGCATTTGGAATGAGGAGAATTCACAAGCTTTTGTCGCAACGCCATTACATCCACAGAAAATTACTGTTTGGTGCGCTTTATGGTCTGGCGGAGTCATTGGCCCATATGTCTTCAAAAACGATGATGATCAGAATGTTACTGTTTGTGAAAATTGGTGTTCCAGATTGTGCCTTGTACGAGCCAGTCGTGGCGGCCACATGGCCGAAATCATACTTAAACATTAATGTCATAAAATTTTCTATCCAATAAAAACCGTTTGATTAATATCAAAAATATATTATTATGTTTTATTATGATTTAAGCTTATATCACTCTAAAAGAAAACACCCGATATATGCGTGGTGTTAATTTAATAAGGAAATTTTTTTTATTGAACGGTCACAACGTAACTCTTTCTCAACTGCAAATAAAGGACCTTTCATTAACTTCTTAATACCGTTAAATTCAAATGAAATAAAGTGTTCAAAAGTGCTATTAAGGCAATGATAGAAGTAGTAGACCAAAAGATTGCTAAGCCTTAAGTTCCCTTTTGGACTCAGTCATGCATATGGCGTCGAATTTTTCTGATCAGTATTACTGCAGGATTAAGTTAACTCCTGTCGGTTTGTCTCAATGACGAAGGCAGAGCACTGGTCGCTAAACGTTATCGACAGCGATTAACAGCGTCATATACTAAAAGCAGAATACAGCACCCTCTTTTAACGGTACCTGTAGCAAAAAATTCACCAGTGAAGTAAAAATAAATACAACAAAATGTTCTATCTATCATCGTCTGTCCTCTCCTTTCCTTTTAGTCCGAGGTAAAAAAAAAAGTCAGTTCCATACGGCCATAACTCATTGAATTAACGGTAAAGGATGCAAACTATATGACCCTATTTATTCTAAAGATCATAATGGGCAGTAATTATTAAATTTTGTGGAGGCAATGAGTTTCATACAATCACCTTTGGATTCTCGGATTGCAAACTGTTACAAATTTCCTTGTTGGTAGAAGTCATCTCCAAAGTGCCGATCTTTAAAAATAAGACTCTACTTCTTAAAGTTTTGCTGGGTTATTTAAAAGTTTACAATTATATTGTAAATACAATTGCAAAAATTATCATCGGCGAAATAATGAAACTAAAAATATTTACAACGGAATTCTATGTCCTCTAATTTTTCTTCATCTGTCCTTTTAACACTATCCGCTCCTTTCCAAGTTCCAGCGCAATGTACTGCATATATAGGAGTCGTCCCCTGTGTACTGGTCCCACTCATAATAAAAATATGTGGAATATGCTATTTGGTCACATGTCTGGCATGAATTCTCCGGGTATCCCAAATGACCAATTTTCCATGCCTCCGGTGCATTGATCATGCTAAATTTTACCGATGACCTGAATAATGTTGGTTTGGAGTGCTGCTGTATTTGTTGGCTTATTGTCATACTGCTGCGGCTTCAGAAAACGCCCAAAGAAACAGTGTAACGGGAAAGAATCGCATAATCTTGGTGGCCAGCTAAAATCAATCCCATGTGAGATGCTCGTGCCCTCAAGTCGCTCGTGCAGAAAATGTGGCGTGCGACATGTGGTACGTAGTGGCGTCCTGTTAACACCCACATATTGTTAAAGTCCAAATCATCGAATTCAGGGCAAAATTAGTTAGTATTTTTCGATTAAAAGTGATCTTCTTTGATAGTGATGGCCTAGCCAGTTTCCTCAGAATATCATGCACACGCACTGCCGCAAACAAAGGTGATGATCTTGCGTTTCGTTGACGTAGTTGGCAGTCATTTATTGAATCACTGGTTGAAAACCACCAAGTGGCGTAAAACTTCTTGGACTTTGCAATTGATATCAGTGTCGATAACTTTGTGAACAGTCGTTTAGTGGCCTGCCATGCCTGCAATTCTTTTTTTAATTCCTGTTAGGACAATTATGAAGACCGCACTTTGGGCATAATACGTTGTTCGAGACTCTTTTGATAGCTTCATTATTTACACTTGCTGTTGTAAACTACATCCAGACTAAGGAAATGCCAACTAATTGGACAGATGTAACTGCAACCAAATGGCTGCCTTTGAAAGTCGGAAGACTTTATAAAACATATCAATTCATTTAGAAACAGCCAACCATAAAAAACATCAGCAGCTGTTTAGCAAAATCAGTTTGACGATGACTCCTGTTGGTGTTGCTAATGTAAACCACCGCATCCAAAGTTGCGAACTTGTAAATATTTTATATTTTTTTACTTCATATTTGTATTTACTATTTGATTTTTCACTTAAGAAAATCACCAAAGGAAAAAAGGAAACATTTTTAAAAAGGAAACAGCAGATAACAGCAACATTCAAAAGTGTATTATTAACAGGTTTTCTGTGTTTTTATTTTCTTAGAATTTGCTGAGCACATTGCGAGAAGCCAAAATAAAACACTGAGAAGAGATTAAATGGTAATTAAAGCTGGTGAAGTCGAATTCCGTTGACTGCTAAATCGGATTTTTCCAAAAATTATCTCTTCGTTATTTATTTATTTTGCCTTTTCAACTATAAAATTGTTCCAGTCCAGCATATGTATGACACACAAATAATTTGCGCGGTTACTTCTTGGCTTTTTTGTTACACTCCCATTGTTTCTTGAGAGGAATAGTATCTCTCTTCTTCATAACAAATAAAAGTTATTATTTTCACAAATTGTTGGTAATCATCGTGTTCTGCTACGGGTGCAAAAGTCGAGTAAACGGAGTTACACCCAAAGAATTTCAAAAACAAATATTTATGATTAATCGTAATAAAAAATGTTTTTGTTTTTTTTTCTTTTTGTTTTTGTTTTTCGAGAAAACCAAGTAAAAAGAAGTTTATCGAAATTTGAATGTAGGGTAGAATAAAACGGATGTGTAAATAAAACCCAGCATGATGTGAATTTTTTAAGAGATTTTCATTTTTTATCTGCGAGTATTTTTTTTTCTTCATACGAGTTCATGCTTATTAATGCAAAGGAAGTGGAATTTTTTTGTTATCATATTTTCTTCTTTTTTTCATTTCCGTTTTTTTTCGTTTAAGGATCTGTAAATGTGCATATGATAATAGTCGTACAATGTCTGTGTAAGTTGGAAAGGATGTATCTGTCGCTATCTAAAGGAAACCCGAAAAACAAGGAACTCACACACACACACATTGTGAAATGGGGAAATGTAAGTAAAAGGATGATGACGCCGCCACATTAAATATTCATACGCTACGGAATGTTTGCAAGCGAAAAAACGAACTCTATAGTTTCTTTTCAATATATTGGCACAAGCTAAGCTCGACAAGGAACGAAATCAGTTGTATGCAACTTCAGATCTGTGCAGCAACTTCTGGTAGCGGAAGAATGAAAATCAACACTTGATGATTGGTAAAACTCAACCGCCAACAAGCAGCCATTAAATGAAATTCAATCGATTTTTTTCTTCGCTGTCAATTTCATATTATTGACTTTTTAAAAGTTCCACTGCTGTAGTTAGAATGTCGTGAATTTAAAATAAAAATATGTTATAAATAAGGAGATGTAAAAAGAGCACTTGCAAGCAGGAAAAAATTTCTTATTTTTTATTGCACTTTTTTATTTGAAGGAATAAAATCATTTTCTTTTATTTTAATATCAGTGTTTTGCTTATAATAAAACACGGCAATAAAAAAGCATTTTCATTGTGATACATTAAAAAAAAATTATTATTAAAAAGACTCGAATAAGCTGTTTAAAAAAAGTTATCATTACTGAAATCCAATATTATAAAACTTAACGAATTTTTTTAAATGAAAATAATTTTTGTAAAAAAAATCATTGTATCCTACGAAATATACTGACTTTTGTTAAAAGGCATTTTTGATAAATAACTTTTTTGTCAAAGTGGCATCTGAATACGTATTTACCAGTGCCACATTGGGATTGGAGTAGCGTTATATGGAAAGCTTACTAACAAGATTTGGAGTTTAAAAACAAATACATGGAGGAAAATATAAAAAGACTGGCATGGGGTGGATAGCTTCCCATCGAAGTCAAAGTTAGACAAACGCGAGAAAACTTAGAATTGCCCCCCTTAATTTTTTTTAATATCCAAACCCTACGTCCCCTTCTCACGTAGGCTGCTGGAGTAGAGTGCCCCTACAGGAGACAATTTACAGAAGATCTTTTCCTGTGTCTTTAATCCATAGGGTGAACCCAATTTTTTTTTTTTTTAATTTATTATTTATGTATTATTTTAACTATTCTTTTACTATATATTATTATTTTGCTTATTGTTGTTCATTGTTTTAATTATTCTCATTTTTTTCATATTTTTATTATTTGTACCACCAGAAATTCAAAATGCTGGAGTTATTTTTAAAAAGTAAACCTTCAGGAGGGAGAGCTTTTCCTCTTCTTTATCGGAAAAGTTTCTGCCCCAATATTTTTTTAAGTACATCCTCATCTTTAAGTCTTCAGAAATTTTCAGTTCCTAAGAATATTTTATTGGGAGTGCATACCATATCTTTTTTAAGCCATGAATTATTATTTCGATTCATTTTCATAACTTTTATATTAAATAATTGGGGTATTCACACTTCGTGCTATTTAGTCATATTGTCATAGGCCTCTAACATTTATTTAAAATCATCTGTATATGGAAATTCGTAAATGAGAAATATCTTAATCTGAATCTGAATTCTTTTCAATAAATTTTATTGTGTGCTTGCCACATACGGCTTTGCAAACAGTTCATTACCGCCAAAATAGGAAATGTGTACTCAACATTACAACAGAATACATAATTGGGGTATTCACACTTCGTGCTATTTAGTCATATTGTCATAAAGTCATGAAATTTTAGACCAGTTTAAAAAAGTTGTTGTTGTGCTGCATATAAAAAAGTCATAAAATAATAGCGCTCTTTCAGGTATGTTTTTGTATTGTCATAAAATAGATCTAGAGATATGAGTCGAACGGCTGAATATATTTAGGCGAGACGGCGATATTATATGTTTGCCGCCGTTACTTAATTTGATTCAAGGCTTAAAAAGGGTTAAAAACTTTTTCATACCTGTATGTCTGTACATTAAATAAAATTTTTATAACATAAAAATAAGTTAAAAGAGTACTAAATCGCAAAAACTAAATATATATAAGGGAAAATTTTTTCTCCTTTAACTTACAAAGCTGGCAGCCACTGAACGTTTCTCCGTACGACGCCGCAAAATAAATGTATTCAGCTCATAAGAAGGCAGCAACTGTTAGAGTTTATATACACAAATTTATTTAGCACACCAAGTTATGATGGGTTGTTCACACTAGTCATATATTTTGTGCTGTTATTTCATGACTTATGACTCTACGACTACAGTGTGAATACCCCAAATGTTTGTATTTTAGCACTCTACGTATTCCAAATTTTGTCGATAGCAATGAAATCGAATGAAAGCTCACCGTTGCTGCCAGTTAGGAAGAATTTAAGAAACTCTTTCAATATATGGAATCGTTTGCATTTAATAATTTAACGAATGAGGTACTGTGCGAATAACTTTCCATTACCAAGATGTCACTAGATATCATTCTGTCGCACAATCCCAAATAAATTTTTATATTTATAAATAACAATATTTCAAATCTTAATTTTCAATTAATATTTTTTGTGAAACTTTAATTCAATCTATTCATACAACAATCACCCGATACAAATTCGAAATGCAACACTTTTCTATTTCTATTTCAATTGTTATTTTATATTTTATACAAATAAAATTTTATGTGTTCCTTATTTAACACCAACTTGAAACGAAATTGAGTTAAATTAACCTCTTGTTGTAACTTTGCGCCAAAAGAAAATAAACTACAACAACAAAAAAGTCGAATGCATTTAAACAAACACCACAAATACTTTATTATACTGCAAAATAGAATTAAATAGTGGTAAGAAAAAACTATCGTATTTATTCAATTGTATGCTGTGCTGTGCGGTGCTGTGCACGAGGAGAGTAGGGAAATATTTTACGATCTGAATATTTATACATATAGATTTTATGTGGTGAGAAGTGTTCAAGATAATGCTAAAGTTAAGTTCAGACTAAATAAATAGTAAAATAAACACTAGACGTTAAATACACAACGAAGTTCGTTGTACACTAATCGAGCAATTAACTTATATAATTATTTTCTGAACATCCGATATAACAATTTACTAGGATTATTATTTTGTTCCCTTTTAAATGAAATTACCAGTATGACAATAGAATTAAATCTTTCGACCGAGTGTCTCGTATACGCACATGAGCTAAACAAAAGGCCTTTATGATGTATATTTTTTTATAGTTGGACCGAAGAGTATGAACCCTACCCTGTCGAAACTAAGAGAGAAGGGAATAGTGTTAAGAAGACATACATATAAGAGAAAGATAAGACGGTGGAGAATTCATTTTAGCCATTTTATCACCAACTTCGCTGGCGAATGTTTGCTGTCGATAACGTCCAGAGAACAAGTTCTTTCTCTTCGTCATTGATGCAGGAGAATAATAACTAGCAGAGCCATGCATTACTGAAGATCAGAAAAATTTGTTACCGACCGAGTGTTGAGATGGGTATCTTCAAATACAGATTTCAGCATGCTGTTTGTATAATAAATTTAATTACAATAAAATAAATAAATAAACACTTAATGCACACACTGTATTGTAGCTGTTTTTGTGTGTGTATAAAATATATAAAACAAATACAACGCAGTTTCAATTAGAAATTGTTTTATATATTGCAAATTAATATTTTAAAAGTATGGAAACACTTATACAGAGCGAATAACCATTCTTTAAACATTATCAGATGTTTCCAATATATAACTTGGCAGCACTGAACTTAACACAAGCAAAAACAGAATTGTAATTCATGAAACCTATTTAAAACCAAATTTTAAGTTATTTATTAAAACTATGTCGTTAAGAAAAGTAACTCCATTAGGCTCCGTTGTGTCAATCAAAATAAAATACATTAAAAAAAATTTTAAGCCGTTAGCAAAACGCAGAGCGTAGGGAAACTAAGAAATTTTATTAAAGAAAACTAATTGAAATTGCGATTTTTATTTTATGTGATTTTTATTGAAATTGAAATTTCTTGATACATTTAAAATCAAGAAGCATAAACTTCTAAAAAAATATTTCTTCTCCTATAGGAGCCTAAATCATCACGATTATCTCCTTGCCATTGCAAACCATTCTGTCTTTCTTCAAGCAGTAAATTCACTACAATATTTATATCTGGTAGGAGTCGATCCTTTGCACTGGATTGCGCAGTATATTCCTATAAAATATGAAACATCAGCTTGTGCTATAAAAATTATAGACTAGATCCACGCTTTTGGCATCGATACCGCTGACCTGTTATACCTCCAGCTTTTAAATATCTTTGTAACTATTATACGACTTAAAGATTTTTTTAACAAGATCAAGCATGTCGTGATGAAATTCAAATTTCTTAAAAATTTAAGTAGACGCGGTATGTTCAAAAATTAAGGCAAGTTTTCAAATTTCGCAGACTACGTAAGTGCGATTAAATTTTTTTTAATGTTGATACACCCGTCTCGGAAATAATTTTTACAATTTCATCTATTTAGTATTTTTTTAAATCTTGACCGTAAATATTTTTTCTAATATAATAAATAATATTGATCTTGAGTGCTTTTTTATACAATAATAACTTTAAAAAACTTTTAGTTTTAATTTTGTCGATATCCTCTGGATATCTTATTCAGGATAACAACTGATACTAATTAATTAATTTAAAAAAATTTAAAATTTCTAATCTACTAAATTTATAATATATTAAATATTTTTTTCTGTAAAATTAAAAAAACAAAACAACATAAATATTTGATACCTATTACTAAAATTTTGTTGTTATTAATTAATTGATATCAATTGTTGTCTTGAAGAAGATATCGAAATATTGAATAATAAAAGAGATACAAATTTTATTATTTTATAAAAAAAAGCCGCATGTGGTTTAGTTCCATCGAAGAAACTGATTGACAGAATTTGCATTAAATCGTGTGTATAAGATGGAACTAATCAGCACTAGAAACCTTGGCAGTAGCTCACGGCAATTGTACAATGAATTACTGAAACTAATAAACTAATTGCAGATTTAATTGGGTTCGACATCTCAAAACACTCCAGAAACTTGCGAGTTTATTTTATGAGTTAGTTCTATTCATAAGCCCTGATGTCCCATTTGTAAATTTAATTTTATATAGTTATTTAAGTCTTCAAAATAAAAATTCAAAAACTATTAAATGAATTGGGGCTAAAAGAAAAACTACGTGTACAAAAAAAGCAGTTCATCAGCTCTGGCTGCCAGGTCTGACTTCTTGCTTGTTAAGTTTATTCAGCTGATACAAACCGTTTTAATCAATTTATACAAATAAGTCTTTCAAACCCCTATTGCTGGAAAAAAAATTAACTAAAATTCTACAACCAGTCTCCTGGCACTAAAACTACTAAATGTGTGTCTAACAAACTGTGTAGCAAAATGAACGCAGCAATACAGTAGACTAAATTATGTAGTGATGCAAAAGGAAAACTAAAGATGTAAAAAATATGAGCGCACTGGGATGATTGCCAATTCAAATGCGATTTGAAGATTAAAATATACAGAAGTAGCTAAAAACAACAGATTGGTTTGTGCTAAAAGCAACTGCAAAAACTGCACTGCTAACAATCGCAGGAGACGGAAGCGTAATACAATGAAACAGAAGCAGAAGCAGAAACAGAAACAGAAAAATTAAATAAAAACAACAACGAAAACTTCATGTGTTCAAAGATGGATAGACAATTGAAGAAGAGAAATAAAATCCAGCAAATGATACTTCGTGGAGCAGTGAAAAGCATTAAAAAATTATACAAGCCAAATACGGAGAGACGCACATACAGAAGGAAATGGAGGCACACGCACATATATTCTAGTATATGTATGTATGAATGTATTCCCAGTTGGCCAAGTAGTTGTAGACGACATTGTCTTCGACAATGCATTTATGGCATGTCACTTGTCGATTAGACTTTCTAATTCGCAATTCAACAAACAAAAAAAAAGCCATTCCTGACTATCTGACAACAATGTTGGGAAGAGGCAAACGTCAAGCTGACAGTTTCTCATCTAGTCTTTGTGCGACTTCAGCAAAATTTGTATAAACATTTCGTTGACGATTTGTCTTCAGTATATCCTCTCCGACATACGATTTCTTGATAACCGCGTTCTTAAAGATGTCTTAAAGACATGGCCAACTGGGTTTGAAGGCCAACGTTGCCAGTTTGCAAACATTTCTGTTGAACCGTTCTGATTTTCTCTTTATATCGCGTGTTTTTTTTATAGAGTTATACAAGTTTAAATCATAATAAAACATAGTAATATATTTTTGATATCAATGAAACGGTCTTTATTGGATAGAAAATTTTATGAAATTAATGTTTAAATATGATTTCGGGCATGTGGCCGCCATGGCTGGCGCGTACAAGGCGCAATCTGGAATCACAGCATTTGCGGCCATATCTCGCCGATAGCTCTTCGTATGTTGCTTTCCAGGTGTTCAATTGTTTGTGTTTTATCGACGTCTACAAGTGACTTTACATAAACCCAAAGAAAATAATCCAATAAAAATAATCCAGTTTCCTTGAGTAAATCAATTGTAGCGCCCGCTGTGTGGCATGTGTCTCCGTCCTGTTGAAACCACATATCAGCAAGATCAATGCCAGCTAATTGAGGTACGAAAAAACTTCGAATCATGTTCCTGTACCGTTCACCATTGACAGAAACATTCTGACCATCAGCGTTTTTAAAGACATATGGGCCAATGACTCCACCAAAATCAATATCAATTTGTGCTTCAGCCCATTCTTGTCAAATGTCAAACGAAATTAAAAATATAAAATACTGAATGGCTTTTCGTTACACAGTGCATTTTAAGAAAACAATAACAGGCTGTATAAAAATTTTACCAAGACTTTTAAATTTAACAGATATTTTTGTTTGACTTTCACACGAATTTAAGATACTTTTTCCCCACTTTTACACTAATTGAACAGAAGAATTAGTATTGTGCACGTCTACATAAAAATACCTTTCGAACCATATAAGTTTAGTAAATATTGGCGGGGATGAGATACTGAAAACTGTACGACAAATATATGTAGTGCGAATTTACATAAAATATTAAAAATTTCTGAAAGTCTTATTGTTGGAAGAATAATGGTTTGGAAGACACATTCTTTCGAAGTTTTATTGTTTGATCGAAATAAATAATCGTACAACTTAGGCAACGTCAATTGATTATATAAACTTTTAAAAAGTGTTTAGTCAGAACTTTTCTGAAATTTTAGTGCTAGAAGGTATTAGTTTAATATATAGAAGAACTGGGAAACATATATAAAGAATTATATTTAATATTTTCAGTGATCCGCAGTTTTATTACTTCATGAGCTTTCCCAGGAATTGCAACTTCGATCAAACTATAAAAAAAACAACAAACAAAAAGGACTTATTACTACAACTGCAGCAACACTGAAAGAAAAAAAATTTACATGGCGTAAAGAAAACAATAAAAAAGACAACAAAATTGATTGAATACTCTTTGTTTGGAGAAGAGACAAACAAAAAGAATAGGAAATGCTTGTGCCAAAAGGATGTTTAAAAACAGGAAGAGGAAATTAAATTGCATATAAAGCCAAAATAAACGAAAAAAAACAGGAGAAACTTTGCATAAAGCACGTGCTTAAAATTTAAACAAACAAAATATATGCAGATAAACATATATTTTCTCTGGCTCATATCAAAAATAAAAAATAAAAATATTACCAAACAAATAATGCTAAATTGGAAAGAATTCAAATAACAGCTAAAACGTCAAACTGATTTATTAAAAAAAAAAATAACATGTAAAGAACAGAATAAAAATATTGAAGAAAACTCACCCGATGAGGAGTGGCAGGAACCATTCGTAAGAAAAAAGAGATTTACCAATCCCTGGCTATAATCTGTCACAGCCTTGTGAACTATTTTGGGATCACAAAAGTTCAAGCTAAACTCATCCTTGTCGTTTGAGACCTGAAAGATAAGAAATAACAGAACGTTTGAATCAGTCTAAGAAAATATTATGCTCGCTGGTGAAAGTTTGTTTCATATCTTTTATTCTTTTTAGAATTTGATGTGTGGAATTTTGAAATAAAATTCTAAATAAAAATAGTTTAAAAATATATAGAGTGTTTTTTATAGATTGATACAACTTTAAATCGACATCACTGCTTTATTTGACCACCCATTTAACAGCTGATAGTTGCTTTTTGTTTAGTTTGCTTTGACATTTCCTTATGGATCGACTTACACCAGAGCAACGCGTGCAAATTGTGGAAAATTTTAATCAAAATAATGCTTCTGTTCGTCAAACTTATCGTGCACTTCGTCCATTCAAAATTTTATTTTCCGATGAAGCTAATTTTTGGTGGAATGGGTACGTAGATAAACAGAATTGTCTCATTTGGAGTGGGGAGAATGCACAAACTTTTGTCGAAGTCCACAGAAAATTACTTTGGAGCGCTTTATGGGCTGGCGGAGTCATTGACCCATATGTCTTCAAAAACGATGATGGTCAGAACGTTACTGTTTGTGAAAATTGGTGTTCCAGATTGCGCCTTGTACGCGCCAGCCGTGGCGGGCACATGGCCGAAATCATTTTTAAGCAATAATGTCACACAATTTTCTATCCAATAATTTGATATCTTTGATATCAAAGATATATTACTATATTTTATTATGATTTAAACTTGTATCACTCTATAAAAAACGCCATACATATATTTATTTTTTTATAAAATTTATTTGTCTAAGCTAATTCCTCGAAAAGTATTTGTAACTCAATAATATATATATTCCAAAGTACAAGGAAAAAGCCAACATATTTAACATAGCAGAACAGCTGTTTTCGAAATGCGCTATACTTTGATCACCGGTACTCATGTGTATTTTTATTTATTTACTTTTTTTAAATAAAACATACTTACACGTTATGAGAAGATAAGAACATTAACCACACCAACGACCTTCTACGAGTACAATGTGACGCATGATTAATATTATTAAAATAATATTAAGTATACGCATGTAATCACAATTACAAAAGGAGAACTACATGCTTACAATTAAAGAAACATACAAGTAGATCTTTCAAAAAGCGTATAAGAAGGATTTCAAATTTAATTTTTAATTTTTATTCATTGTCCTCGCGAACAAGGAAAATCCATTTTTTTATCTTGCAGAAGCATATATATTATTAATATATCACATGTTCAGTTCTTTTTGTCCATTTGTGATTTCGGATAACCGACTCTCAAATGTGAATTTTTTTAATTGTCTAAACAGTCATAAGTGACTTGAATTTATTTTGTTCTAATAGTTAATATTATAAATTTTCATGCACGAGTTTGTAAAAATCACTTTGCCTTCTCTGTAAATTTTATCACACGTCGTAGTATCAAAGAGAATCGGGCCAATCTCTTACCAGTATTGTAACAAAAAAAATCTCTATCTTTCTTTATAATTTCTTCTTTCTATTACTTTCTTTGTATTATTTCTTTTCTATTATTTCTTTGAACTATTGGCAGTTACGAGTCCCAGCAGAGTTCAGCAATTTATCAAATAACAGCAGATAATGTGAATTACCTGCAACCACCGTGAATCTATAACAAAATACTGCAGCGTTCTATTGAACATTAAAATTCAGATTTCATGTAAATGTTCATTGATTCGAACCGGTAAATTTCGGTATCCCAAGAAACAAAATATATTTTTGAAATTATTTTTTAGAATAACTTTGAAACTGTTTCAGTTATCAATTCTCGTAACCCATTGCCGTAAACAGGATTGAAATCTGCTAATCCATTCCTGAGATATCGTGAAAGAAACAATTCTTAAATAAGTGATTTTTTTGAAAAACTCCGAAATTATATATCTGATCAGTTAATGTCCTTGATTCTTTTATGGTAACCGAAAACAGCATGAATCACCGCTTCCCACGTGGGAGTTCGCTGATTTTAAAATTAAAGTAATGGTTTTTTGGCACAAAGAACTCAAAAGCATAGAATAGTTTTGCATGAATAGTACAATAGTTTTGCAGCTAAAATTTGCGAGAAGTTTCAGGGATGGTCTTTTTTCATATTCATTTTTTTTCTATTTTCACGAAATCTTTATTAACTTGTAACTTCTCTGATTTCAAAATTTTAAACAGCTTTACGCTTTTGATTTCTTGCGGGTAGCCCAACGTAATCGAAGCGGTTATTTTTTATTGTAAAATAATAATACATAATATTATTTTCTTTTCAGTATTTTGTAAAAAAAAAAACTTGTGCATTTAAAATGGAACACTGTGCCCACATCGTAGGTCCCTTGTTTAGACTCAGCGTGCACATTCTCATTATTTGAATGTGCAATTAAATGGGTTCGTTAATTTGCTGCGGAACATGCAAGAGAGACGTTCAATAGCGACAATTAAATTCGTTTAAGTCTACTGTTTGGTGCGGTATTGCAACGAAAAAATGCGAAAGAAGTCGCTGTTCCCATCGCTGCTATTAATTGGAAAATTTTTTAAAACCAACTACAAGGATCATTATGAGAAACTCAACGGCACAGACGTCTTTTGGGAAGCAATTATTTGCTCACAAACGATTTTAATTGATTTAATTTTAATTACGTGCTAGTTCTTTCTTCCCAAAATCTTACTAAGAAATTCAAATTGATCAGTTGAGGGGTTTTAGCTAGTTCCTATGCGCCTTTCACTGGGGCTAATGCAGATCACCAGGGAACCTTTACCCAACATTTCTTAGAATAACTAAAGACATTTATTTCATACTTCCACATTAATAAATGGGAAGCCTAAAACAATATCAAAGTCACAACAAGAACTCACTGATCAATTTTCCTTTTTTATTTTCTTACATAATTTTTATTCCACAACTGGTTGGTTTTTTGCCGACTCAGATTGTACGTGTAAGAGAAATAAAGAACCACAACTAATAATTGTTTTAATATAAAAACAATTTATTTAGAGTGTTGACAACATAACTTGTTTTATTTTGCACAAGCACTTGCATATTTAAATTAGTTTATATTTTGGGGGTTTTTTAAACTCTTTAATTTTAGTTATATGCTAGTTCTTTTTTTCCCAAAATGATATTAAAAAATTCAAAGTGATCAGTTGAGGGGTTTAGCTAGTTCCTATGCGTATTGCAGATTTATGATTTTGATTGATTTCTGCTTGCAACGAATTTGAGGTTATTTAACAGAGAAGGACAGCATGGAGAAGTATAGAACTATTCAGCAACTAAGAAGCAACAACATAACATCAGAAGCTTTCCAAAACAATATGAAAAATGTTTTTGACAGATCACAAACAGAAAATGATCTTTAATTGCGAAATATAATTTTACATAAATAAACTAATAACATTCTCTATCAAAATAACAATTATTTCTTATATATGAAGTTATAGTAAACTCTTTTGCTCATTTTGGGCCATCCCATTTGTGTATATAGAAACATAATGTAGAGTGCGCACAGCAACTAGCTAAAACCCCTACATTGATCACTTTGAATTTTAATAAAACTTTGGGGAAAAAAATCAGCACGAAAATAAAAATTAAATAATTTAGTTTCAAATGAAAATCATTTTGTAAAAAAAAAGCTTCAAGTACTAAATGTGGTTTTCTTTTGTAATTCTTAAATAGCTTTTGAAAGGTTTTTTATAAGAGGTTTTGGAAGCTTTCAGTTTTAGATTGAAGACCACTGACGATTTGGAGTGAGACGCCTTGAAATTAAGTCATATAGACCAATGGCACCACCTCATGATATAATAGGGTTTTAATATAAATTTTTTATTTAAATCAAGATTTGAAAAATTTCGATAAAGGATAAACATCTAGATAATTGCAAATATTTAAACTAAACAAAGGACAAGGCGTAAATATTAAAATTAATGATGACAAACTAAAATAAATCTACATGTTTTTATTTATTCTTTTCCCCCTTTAGAATAATTAATAATTCGTGTATTTAATTTCAATACTAATTCTTCTAAAAGCTTCTATAACGTATAAACGAACCACATCCAAAATGCTGAAATATATCAAATAAACAACAACAATAACGAGAGTGTTTAAAGGCCTTCGAAAACAATGGTTGTGACGTTCCAACACACTCAATCGAATTAATTAACGCCAACCTGTTGTGAAATAATTCCAAGTAGAATTCTTTCGTAATCAAATTATGCAGATTTAAGTCTATTAAAAAATTCTTTGAATTAAAAACCAATTCAGCTCACGTTAGATATTCTCAAGTCTATTCAAAGGGAAATAAAACAAGGATTTTAGAAAGTGCAAAAGTGGAACTATGTGCACACACATACATGCACACACACACATGTGCATTTATATATGTGTATTGTATTTTTTTTTTTCTTCAATAACAATGTTATCGTACATTTAAAGAAACTCATTACTCATTCCATTTTGTAGCACTTTACACGTTTGTGTGTTTGCACCGAAAGAAATTGTTGGTTTTAATTGAAGTTTAAGTTTGGGAAAAAATATTAGATAAGATATTGCATTGAAGCGTAAAAGCCAACCTGAGTTAGAGCATTGAGCGTGGCGTTAGCATCATAATCGGAGGTAAAAATCTACTTTGAGTGTACTGAATATATAGGGTGTTTTTTATACAGTTATACAAGTTTAAATCATAATAAAACATAGTAATATATTTTTGATATCAATGAAACGGTCTTTGTTGGATAGAAAATTTTATGACTTTAATGTTTAAATATGATTTCGGCCATGTGGCCGCCACGGCTGGCGCGTACAAGACGCAATCTGCGACACCAATTTTTACAAACTTTTCGCAGCATTTGCGGCTGTATATAGCCGATAACTTTTCGAGTGTGGATTTCCAGGTGTTCAATTGTTTGTGGTTTATCGCCTCAGGCAAGTGACTTAAAATAACCTCAAAGAAAATAATTCAATGGCGTAAAATCACACGATCTTGGGAACCAATTAATTGGGCCATTTCGTGAAATTATTTGTTCGTCAAAAGTTTCGTTGAGTAAATCAGTTGTAGCGCCCGCTGTGTGGCATGTGTCTCCGTCCTGTTGAAACCACATATCAGCAATATTAATGCCAGCTATTTGAGGTACGAAAAAACTTTGAATTATGTTCCTAAACCGTTCACCATTGACAGTAAAATTCTGACCATCATCGTTTTTGAAGACATATGGGTCAATGACTCCGCCAGCCTATAAAGCGCACCAAACAGTAATTTTCTGTTTCGACAAAAGCTTGTGGATTCTCCTCACTCCCAATGCGACAATTCTGTTTATTTACGTACCCATTCCACCAAAAATGGGCTTCATCGGAAAATAAAATGTTGAATGGACGAATTACACGATAAGTTTGACGAAAAGAATCATTATTTTGATTACAAATTTCCGCAATTTGCACGCGTTGGCCTGGTGTAAGTCGATCCATAATGAAATGTGAGAGCAAACTAAATAAAAAGCAACTATCAGCTATTAAATGGGTGGTCAAATAAAGCAGTGATGCCAACACAAAGTTGTATCACTCTATAAAAAAACACGCCATATGTACCATGATACTAACGACACTCTCAAGGCTTTAATTTAGATCGGTCTGTTATTAAAAAACTGTTTGCGTACAAACCGTGGCTAGATTTTGCAATATTGAAAAGTTGCTATCAAAAGACTTACGATTTGATTTACAAATAATTGCCAGGAATATTCTACTATTTTACAGAAGTCCCCTCACGCTCTTGAAACAATAATCTTGCCAATAATCTAAACAGGGTTTTATATATAAACTTATAAAAAATTGAAAAAACATTCAGTTAAAAAAGAGGAATTTTCCAGCGCAAGATGTGCAACCAAAATAATAATTTAAAATTGTCTCTGGATACATACATCACAAATATTTTAAAATGTTTGTTATCAATTTTTTTTTTCAGTGTACATATAAAATGCATTCATGTATGATTTCATATGCATGCATGTGCACTGATGTGCAGGCGTGTGTACTTACCTCTATTTTACCCTCATTGGCAAAGGTTGCTTGTTTTAAATTGTAACTGACACCCAGTTCAGAATTTTTAATTTCACACGATGTTTCATCGAAATCACACATGTGCGGTGGACAAATAACATTCGTTGCCCATGAGAATTCATAATGACAGTCAGCGATTTTACGCAATTTTGGTGTACCCTGAAATGACATGAAAGTGATGAATAAATTTGAAATGCAGCAGCAACAAGAGTAAGAGAAAAAAATAATAATTTTAATGCATCATGTAGCACATAAAGAGATTTTCTGATTTGCATGCATCATGCTTCTTCAGCTGGTAAGTGTAATTTAAAATTATATGAAAAAAAAAAATATGCAAACGATGAAAGTAAATTAGACTCAAGTGTTTGAAAATGTACAAATTAAATTTCTTTTACTATTTTCACAAATTGTGCGCAGAGAGTGAATGAAAACGTGTATTTCTGGCAAAATTTAATTTAGAAATAAACAAAAAAATAAAGCTACCAAACGGATAAGGGTCCTTATTTCTACTTCAGGTTGGTTAAAAGTAGTATTTTGTGGGGCGTATAAAGAGTTTTGCTTTGTCAAAATTTTGTTTAAATTTAAAAAGAACGATGTGTTGAAGGCGGGTTCATGCTAACTGCTGGTTTATAGAAACGTTGTTATAAAGAGGAATTTTTATCCTACTTTTAACTAAAATGAAGTTGTAACATAAGTTAAAAAGAGTCATAGAAATTTAAAATGTGAATCGTTATGAAACGATTCCAGTGATTTTCCGTTTACTGCGTCATTAAATATGTTTGAGGAAAATCGGTCCATTACTTGGGTGCGTAGAATTAGCATTATGTTATGAAAAGGAGATAACCTCTGCTGCTGATGGCTCACAATAGATGGTATAAGACACCAACTTGCGAAGTTGATCCTGGTGACCAACCAGGTACCGCTTTATTTTTGGGTTAGGTTATTTTTCGGCGATATCCCAATTTTTATTTTTTATAGCCAATACGTATCAACTATTTTTGTATTAGATTATATATAAGACCATTTATTTCTAAGGAAATAATGGCGGCATGAACTAAGGCCCCAATGAACACAGGCCCCAAAGCAGAAATGAAGTAACACCCCGAAATGAATAAACTCCCCAAATTTTGATGAAATAAGTCCCCCTAAAAAATGAAATAAGTCCCCAAAACTCGTTGTTGTTTCATCAATATAAAAAATTGGGGTGTTAGTTCATTTCTGCTTTGAGGCCTTAGAGGGCAGTGTTATCAATTCGGTGGTGTTGGCACCGTTTTTAGTGCTATTTCAGCACGGATACTTTTGAAGTTGGCGGTCGGTGCTTTTTACTTTTAAGTTTTGTTGCGGTTTTGGTCGTGGCAGTGGTACAAAATTCGAGATTTAAAAACAAGATGAAATATACGGGGACTACTACTGCAGCATGTCACACTGATGCCAAACACAACGTGGCATTGGGAAAAGGAAAAGCCAAAGAAAATATTTCCCATACACGTAATGGAAGAAGTGTGAATTCAGCAGAGCGACATATTGAAATGTTGCTTTCGAAAAACATAATTTGGCAACGCTCTTTAATGACAAAAATTGTTTATTCAAGGATTTGGAATTGCTGGAGTAAATCAACCGCATCACATAAAACCAAGTGACTTAAAATTATCGTCCATTTTGAAAAAGTCGTTTCGATATTCCAACTAAATTTCTTTCAAATGATAATAGACGGGCGGCCAAGTGCGATTATGCAGTGAAAAGAGAACATCCAAGTCTGTAATCACATCCCATTCATTTGCCTGAGCGGTGGCAGCCAAACAGACTGTGATAACCACCGCAGTGAGAGCATACGAGTACTGAAGATGGGATTACGGCGAGTTCCGGTAACTTCGTTTTTCGCCAATTTTTCTCCGTTTATAGTAATTTTTGAAGTTTAAAAGTTGATAACGTTAATACAACACCTTGAAATTTAAAAAAACTGTAACAAAAAGACTTTGTTTGACTTGGATCTATTTTATTTTATTTATTATTATTATACCACAGAACAGTTTAATCCCTTTAAAAATTGCAACGTTTTCGCTATTTTATCAAAAATAGTTTTTATAAAATATTTAATGTTTCAGTTGTCTGCCTGACTTTTTAATCACTCTGTCATTCAATAGTTTTTATAGTCTTTTTTTCATCAAAAGTTGCTAAACTAATTTTTAATTACAATTACTTCTTGAATAAATTTTTATAGTTTTCTCCTTCAGCTTCTTTGAAAAACCAACCACAAAATTCTTTAAGATAACGAGAACAATGGAAAAATATATTTAAAAAAAAAACAAAAATTAATAGTCTTACACACCATAAAACATTATGGGAAACATCAGGAGGGGACAAATAAGTGTACGAGATAATAATGAGACCACACACAGTGATTCGTTTAGGAGTTAAACATCTTAATTAATACAATTCAATTGAAAAAAAAACTGGCATCGTTTAGATTTCAAAGACTGTTAGAATAACAATTGATTGAACGCATTGAAACGTAATAAAAATGTGTTTTTAAAGTTTCTATAATTTAATAATTATACACTTCCCTAATCATTTATTTTATGGCAATGAATCACTGTGCACCCACGAGCTTTTACAATTCCCCACGCTTAATAGGTGCTCTTGCAAACCGCTAAAGTTTTCATTATAACAAACCATATGCACCACTGGCGTCCAGCTATAATTCGGCGGCATCTACAACAATAACAGTTAACAGAAGCAACAACAATGAACTAATGAATATGTGGTGTGTTGCAATGAACCGCAGAGGTCAGAGTCTGTAAAAATAAAATGCAACAGAATATTATGCAGATGGCAAACAATTCAACCCATGGCGATGATGCTGATGATGGGACCGAGAATGGCGAAGCTGTTAGGGAACAACAATGTAAAGAATAAATCGAGATCCCACAAAATCAGTAAAAGCACATACCAAGAATTAAAAAAAAAAAAAAGTATTTCCACTCACAGTGGAGCGGTTCACGAAAAAAAACTTAAGCAATGAGTACAAAAAACAAAAATCAAATCGAAAGTGTTCAAATCAAGTTATTAAAAAAAGGTGACGGAAGTCCAACTCTTTCCACATTTTTTTTAGGAAATGACAAGATCCTGAATGAAGTCGGAAATATAATAACTTTAAATAGGAGTTTCAAAGCGGCTGATACAAATGAAGTTATTTAATCTTCAATAGAATCCCTAAATTGTACAGTTTCTTCTCGTGCTTGGCTCAGTTTCTAGTTAAATTTAACTCGTTTTTAGAGTTTTAAGGAGCGCGTCATCCTTATCGGTTCTTGTTTGCCTTACAGATCCTTGAGTCACTAATTAAAATTATTAATAGGTGAAAGGGTTTTTATTTAGTGGTCAGCCAGGTAAAAGACAGCAGATGAAATGGATTTTTTTCTGATCTGCTTTAGTCCATGTTTATGTTAATTGTTGTCGCCCTTTTTCAATGACGAAGGCATAGCGCTGAGCATTATTGTCAGCGATTAGCAGCAACATGCCTAAAGATTGGAATACAACCCCCTGCTTTGTCGGTCCCAGCAAAAATACTTCTTTCTGTCTTTCGAAAAAAATAAAAAAAATTTACACGTCTTACAGAGTCCCTTCGCTGAAGCGCATTCCTGCATGCTGTTGATGGAAAGGGGAAATGATTTATAAATAAACTCTTTTAAATACGTTGCAATTTATTCAGGATGCAAGTATTTCAAGGAGCAACTTCTAAAGCAAAGAAACAGGGACATTGAGAATAGTAAGCGAGAGTTGGCCATCTTTCGCTTACAAAAATGCTTTCAGGTACACCGTAAACTTTTTTTTGCAAACTGTGCCTCTTTTCTGTAACTGATGTAAGAAGTTCTCACATCGAAAAACTAAATAATTATAGTTGTCATGTTTTTTATTGCAGGGTTATCCATAGAATAATATGTTTATAATTATAAGAAACCAACAAAATTTTATATTCTGACTCATCCTGTGTTTTACAGAGTGATGACAATTTTTTCGATGCGACAAGGTCTCACTTCAGTTACAGAAACGAGGCACTGCAGCGAAAAATCACCAGCAAAGTAAAAACTAAAAAGAGCTACAATAAATTTTCCATCTTCCCATCTGTCCTCTCAACACAATCACCCCCTTTCAAGGCTCGACACAATGCACTGCTTATGCAAAACTCATAACCTGAGTGCTGGCTCTAATAAATATATTTAAAAAAAGGCAACCTACTTGGCACTCCCTGTAGATCCAAAGATCTTTTGTTATATAAATTAATTATACACGTGACGTAACTTATTCCGGCTGCAAAAGGGGAGTGGCTTGTTTCTACGTGTGTAAGATAGTCTATCACCCGTATTATGAATGACGACATCGACATCAATGCAACACGACAGCAAAAAATTGTCACTCGTCTAGTCTTTGTCACAAAAAATTGACTTCGTGTGATACGCTCTATTAATATTATATGGCTTAGAGAATACCAAAAGACTGTTAATAATAATCAATTATTGTCGTCAATTCAATGACAAGTTGCAATCGCAAATATCATGTATGACGACGTCGATGTCACAACAACACGACAGCAAAAAAATGTCACGCGTCATTTAATTGTGGACAATAATTAATTATTATTAACAGCTTTTTGATATTTTCTAAGGCGTATAATATTAATATAACACGTTACCAGAACTCAATTTCTGTCGACAAAGACTAAACAAGTGACAATTTTTCGCTGTCGTGTTTATGTGACGTCGACGTCGTCAATCATAATACGGGCGAATATTTTGCTTTCGTATTGATGTGACGTCGACGTTGACATTCATAACATGGGTATATATTATTGATGCACTTATACAACGTTCCTTTAGATCTCTATAGAATTGATTTACAACTGGTTACGGACATTCCCCTCCTGTTCACTTTAGACCATCCTCCCTGTTCCTGTGACGTAAGCTTGGCTTAAGTAGGAGGTCTATGGTACAGCACATCCACTAGTTGTTTTTATTCCGTTTCGTTTACCATAACAAGCGAAATTTATTTATATATTTTATCAGGTTAATCTAAACTGTTGCGGAACACTTACTTTTCCAAAGCTTCACTTCGACTGATCTACTGCTTGAGTTTGACTTATTTAATTCACTGTACGCACTCCCCGGTATTCCCCTTACAGCTGTTATGCGCTAAGTACCTCTTGAAGTTGTCGCTTAGCCTTAAAATTCTTCCTTTTCCTTTTCTCAGCTCAGCCCTACTACGTGGATAAGAAAAAACTTTATAGAAATAATTCCATTTCGTTTTAAACGGCAGGATATAAAAGGCTACAAACAATGCCAAGCCAAGGATCAACCGGGAGACAAAAAATAAAACACAGATGAAATAGTCGCTGACAACTGCATATGAAAGGCACCACAGGTGGGGCAAAAAACAAAAATTAAAAGACAAAACCGGCATAAAGAGCAAAAAGTGCAACAACAAAAACAAGAAACAAATGAATAGCAATACAATTGGCATGGCCCCAGCAACAGCCCTAAAACAATAAACCAGCAACATACAACAGACGGATGTTTTTAAATACTCAACAACAGAGACAAAAAGAAACTGCACCAACAAGCACAAAGCGATGGAAAGAAAACGGCTTGAAATTCACATGGCCTACTGCTGCAGCATGTCACACTGATTCCAAACACAACGTGGCATTGGGAGGAGGAAATGCCAAAGAAAATATGTCCCATACAGTCGTACACGGAAATGGAAGCAGTGTGAGTTCAGCATGGCGGCATATTGAAATGTTGCGTTCGAAAAACATAATTTGGCAACGCTATTTAATGCCAAAAATTTCTTATTCAAGGATTCGGAGTTGCTGGCGTGAATTTTGTTTCAACTACCGCATCAGCAGCGCAGTGATAAAACATTGACCTGCAATTACAAACTACTGTAAAATTCTTATTTTCTTTTATTCTCTGTCAACAGCGACAATTCGCAAGCAGAACTTTCAGAAACTACCAGGAAACCTGAATGAATTCTAATTGATTTTTTCATTTCATTCAATTAAAATTTCTTTTATGCATCCCAGCCCTCTTCATTCCACATTTTATTGTCTTTGATTAGAATTGAATAGAAAAACTGTCTCTCTTTCTTGCTGGACAATTTTGCATTGCTACCACTGCGATACACAAATTTGCTAGATTTATGGTGTAGCCTGCAGGTGTACGACAATTATCAACACAATCTCCCTCATCTGTTGTGTGAAGGAGGAGTCGAGTGTGGGGCAGGTATCAGGTGAGAAATGGACGAAAAAATAATGTCAATAACGAGTTATCCATTGTTTTGCTTACTTTTGTTTAAATGCAGCTGTTGTGGACGCGGGGAATTAAACTACATCCGACCGACCATTTAACCAACAATCACATTGAATCGATTATTAATCATTTTTACAATTCAGTTTGATGACTGGGGTATTGCACTGGGTCTAGCGTAGTTTTTTTTTTATTTCATTTAACTGCAATTGCTTGCCAAGATTAACTGCAATTAGTGCGATTAAGTTTTGCAATTAGACATTTATAAAATATGAATAACGATTTTTAACTAAAATGTATGCTTGTTAACGTTAAACAGAAACACTGTAGATGGATGTCACCTCTCTATTCCAAATATATTTTTTAGGGTTAGAAAAGTTTTTGGAATTGTTTAGGGTGCTGGAGAGGGTGCTAGTGTAGTTTTCAGTGTTAAAAAAAAAATTATTGAAACCGTGTAAATGATTTCAAAATCGCTTTGTAAGAGAAAGAGCGTAAGAGGATTTTTGAACGCATGAAATATATTTTCAATCAATTTTTCGTTTCTATTTCCAGAGACCGTTGAGCAAATATTCATGCAATATACGATACTTTAGTCATGCTACCTGCAGGTGCTTTTATAAGTGATGAACACGAAGGCAATAATGCAGAATTATTGTGCTTAAATATATCAAAAGATATGGCATTAAAAATTTTAATGATAATTACAAACAGAATATTAATTCTAGTGTAGATTGGAACTACTGTGACGATGACTGAATCATGAAAAGTTAAAAAGCAAAAAAGATCAAGAGGACAAATGGAACTCTTATACAGTGGAGCGCAAAATTAATTATTCAATTTTGTATTTGAATAGCTTTTTTACTTAATAAAAAAAATTTGTTTGAGTGGTAGAAATTTTTTTTCGTTTCTTATTGTTTGTCTGTCCGCGTTCCGCAGCTGTCTATTTCACAAATGTCCCATAAGATTGACGTAAAACGCCGTTGGCAAACGCGATAGATTGATTAATTGCACTACATCTTGCAATACTATGATTGAATTTTCGCCACCAAAGTTCGGGTCAAAAGATACAGTGAACACAAGACTACGATGGCTTGGATCGTAAATTCGACTCCGCACTCAGTTGAATTTTTTCGGGCCTGCACTATTGCAAGATTGTGTTAACTGATGTCGGCTTGTTCTAATGACGAAGGCATAGCACAGGTCGCTGAACAATACCCGCAGCGATTAATGCCGCGTACTAAAAGGGTAGAATACAATGCCCTATTTTGTCCGTCGTAATAAAAAGTAAAAAGATACTCAACAAAATTCTCTATATTCCATTCTGACTTCATCTGATGTCTTAACATTGGCCCCTCCTTTCTACTTCTGGCACAATGCACTGCATACGAGTATGTAGGGGACATTCCCTGAGCGCTAGTCCGAGGCAAAAAAATATCAGTCCAACTTTTTACTATATTTTGTGATAAATAAGGCCGCATGCATGGCTTCAATATTTCCTTTCTATTAGTACATACTACTTGTGGGAATCGTCGTTTAAACTCTTTAATTATGATTTTGTGCTGATTCTTATTTACCAACATGTTACTAAAATATTTAAAGTGATCAATTGAGGGGTTTTAGAACAAAAAAGGAAGAAAATAAAATATATGATATATGTTTTTAAATTTCTCACTTATTAAAGTGGAAGTTTGAAATTCATATCTTTAGTTATTCTAAGAAATGTTGGGTAAAGGTTCCCTGATGATCTGCATCAGCCCCAGTGAAATGCGCATAGGAACTAGCTAAAACCCCTCAATTGATGACTTTGAATTTTTTAAGTAACATGTTGGGAAAAAAGAATCAGCACATAATTAAAATTAAAGAGCTTCCTTTCAATGTTTAAAAAGTTGCTGGATTTCAGGCATAAACCAAACGAACGACGAGGCCACTGAACAGGACCACTTTTGGAAGCAAAAATGTCAACAAATAAATTTTGCAACAAATCGATTGCTAAGCAAATCGCGCCGTCTTGTTTATGTTAAATATCGTTTATGTTTAGCTGATTAATTTTTGGAAACATAAATTCAGTCAGAATGGGTCGAAACGATTGGCCGATCACCGTAACTGCAGCTCCTTGCTAATCTCGAAAGTAATAATATTGATGAGAGAGAGAGGGACATTTATTCTTCTTGTTGAAAGTTTTGAATCGATAAGATTAGAACTAGTGCGACAACGATTAGCTACACGAAGTACTAGGCCGATAATGTGGAAAGAAAAATGGACAAGGTGGTGTATGAATTTCACGATCAGATATAAATGTTCAAACTAAATTTTTCCACAATTTGCAAGCGTTGTTTTCCCGCTAAACAATTCATGATATCTTGTCAAATCATAGAGAAAACGATTGTCAAAACAGTTTGTCATTCTCAGCTGTTAAACTATATCCATCAATAGTTCTCATGCAGCAGCTGATATAATATTTCCTATGCCGAACAACTGTAACAAAAAAAGGATCTTTATTTCCCTTTAAAAAGAATTGCAGAAATAAACTTTCAAAAAAACTCTAATTTTTATTGCCCACATCTGCCAGAGCCATTTCTTCGTTACTTTTTATTTTATAAAATTAAACTTCACTTACCCGGCCAGCACGCATGTCACAATAGAATTCAATACTTGATGACAATTGTTCTTTATTATCTGCAGGACAACGATCGCCCAATAAATAACGCAATTGGGCATTTGTACGATTAACTGCTACCAAAGAGGCCATCGGATAGCCAAGACTCTATAAATAAAAGAAAAAGAACTCAAGCTTTTACACACACATACAAAGATTTTTAAAAGAGCAAAAGAAAATGTTAAGAATAAATAACATTAAATATTTTTACTGCTGCAGTGAAAGCAAAGCAGGTTAACAGCTTTCACTGCACTGAAAATAATCTATGAACTATTTTACAGAAACTGAGTTCTTAATTACAACTAATTTTTATTTTTATTTTTTTTATAAATTCTGCAATTAAGGGGCTTAAAAGCAAAGGGGAAAAGTTAAAAAAACACTTTTTTGCTGCTGGTAGTTTTATAAATAAACCATTTTTTAGACAAAATATTAAAATAATCCTCCAAATACCGTCTACACAACAAATCCGCAATAGATGTTTAGAAAATAATTTATTGCTAAGTGTGGTTTCGGACCGTCTAACGATAAACAGGGTCTAAATTGAGTTTATTTTATTTGCAAATAATAAACAGGAAATAGTTTTTCATACAATTCAAAAAAGGTTATTTTTAAAATAGAACTTCTAATACGACTAGGGATCGCCTGTGAAGAACATCCCACGATCTTCTTGAGTACTCTCTGCTTACTAACCGGTGTCATGATATTATTTGGAAAAGAAATGCCAGCTAATAATAATTACGAAGGGTGTAATAGAACAAACTTTTCCGATTACAAGCAGCTCTGTACCAAATACCACTCTCTTCTCCCCTCTGCCACAAACTCAAGCAAAAATATCATCGTGTGAAGACGGACTTAGTAACTTTCATTAAATTTCATGTATATATAAAACTCATTTTATGGAACTAAATTCTTTTTTTTTTGCAGATGCGATGTTGTTTGAACAAAAGAGCGATATATATTGAGAACTTAAACAGCCCAATTATGAATAAGAATTCCCCGGGAATTTTTTCCCTTTTCCCTGTTCCCTTATTCTAAATAAACTTTCCCCGGGAAATTTCTCCCTTTTCCCTTATTTCAAACAAACTTCGAAACTGGGAAATTCTTCTCGGGGAAAAGAGTAGCTATTACGATTGCCATAAAAAGAGGGAAAATGATGACAAATTTTGGGAATAATTCCGTCAAAAATTTGAAGAGGATTGTGCCAAAAAATGTAATTATTTTAAATTTTTCATTAAAAATTTGATGAATATCTCCTCGATTTGATCATATTTTTAGGTCAAAAACAACAAATAAGAAACAGATAGAGATCCTTATTGACGCAAATCAGTCACACCCAGATATTGCCCGGGGATGGTTTAGAGGAAGCAAAGTGGATTTAAATGTAATATGGTCCAATTTAGAGGCGGAATTAAACGATATGAATGGAAATGGATAGGAATGGAAAAAGATATGAATTATTAAGTGGCAATAAATTTTCCTTTCAGAGCAACAAATGATAGATTTATTTTTCAGGTTTGGTGGGACCAAAAGAAATATGTACGCTTTAAGGCGGCACAAAATTTAAAATTTTCTCGGGCAACTGGTGGAGGCCCCAACATGGAGCAGGGTTTTTCTGCAAATGAGGAAATTATTTACAACCTAATTTGAATGAAAGACTCTGTTTGAGGGCGTTTCTCAAAAATTCGGGTTGGCGCATCTGGTGCAGAAAAAAAACGCTTGAATATTAAAAACTCTATTTTTTCTTTCTTTAACCTCGTTTTTCACTTCAAACACTTTTACTTTTGAAATTTATAAAATTAAATTTGTAAATTTACAAATTTTTTTGTAAACATTAAATAAAATAATTAAAACAGCTGACTTCGAATGTTTCGAATTCTCTCTCCCTTCCCAGACTGTTCAGAATTGGAGGATTTTATTTTTGGGAAAAACTTATTCCCTGGCAATTCATTTCCCTGGGAGTTTTAAGAATTGGGCTGTAATTCAAAATTCCCAAAAGAATTCCTTGGTATCGACAGTATCGATAGCTTTTCAACAGGGTGTCAAAAATATTCAATAGCGTGACTATCAATAGTTTCTCGCTCTATCTTTGAGCAGGTGAGAAACTTTATCTCTCATCGGACGGTATGAGTTTTAAAAGCTGTTTAGGATTTTATATTTTTAAAGAGAACTGATTAAGAAAATTTTGAATTAATTTTTTAAAACCTAAAAACATATAAACTAAGCGAATTTGTAGCAGATATCTGACGAAAGTTGCAATATCTTTAATAATAATTTTTATTTCTAAATACAGATTGAAATTTATTACATTTTTATATATTCACAAAATGTACAAGTGCAAGCACATTCAAGGAAGCTGGAATACACAGCAAAAGTAAAGTTTTTCTGTACTCTGCCAAGGACGAAATATTGGATTTCATTAAAATTAATTGCTCTCTTATTTCCAAGAATAAGAACGCATTTCCATTGCTTTTGCTATTAACCTTCGTCTAATAAAAATCACTTTGCCATAAAATCCAATTCAGTTTGGTACAATTAAATCAATGGAAATTCCTTTAATTATTAAAAAGAAAACGTATACAAAATGTACTCGCATGTTCACATGGTAGCCAAATTTCTTAATAAAAAATGTTTGCACAAGTACTCGATTTATTCATTAAAAAGAAACATTAAATCAATTCTTCATACTCGTTGCAATTTGCTCAATAAATCCGAAAATACGTATGAGTGTGTCAGTGGCTGTGTGTGTGTGTGTACGAGTGTATAATTTTCCAGAGAAACCATAAATAAATTGAATTTTATAACAAGATGATAAATGAAGCAGAACTTATATCCATCCGTTCAAACAGCTTTAAAAATTACGAACGAAAGAGGAATAAAACTTCTTATACGATTTTCATATTTATTTTTCATCTGGCATTTTTTGCTTCTTACATTTCTTTTGCCATTTTTGTTTTAATGCGAGATTAAGAGCACGATAATAAGATAGAAAAAGCAGTTAAAAAATATACATTAAAAATATTGTTGTTGTTGTTATAAAAGAGATGGTATAAACATTTGTTTTTTTTTTTTTTTTTTTTTTTTTTTGGCAATCCGTCTTTGTTGTTGCATAAATCTGCTGAATCTATAAACAATTGCATACAGATTTTATGCTTTTGAATTTTCTCAACTTTTTTTTATGGCATTATAAAAGCAACGATTCTTGAAGAGCTAAAACATATAAATTGATAAAGATTTGTTAGAACAATCTGCACACAAGTCCAAGATAGCTGACATTATATATAAATATACAGTTTCAGAAAACATTGTTATCGATTGCCATTGAAACATTTGGAAGATGTTACGTTTCCTTTTCTTTTGAACGATAGATGCCAGAAGTTTCACAAACTATTTTGTTATTTATTAAATGAATAGAATGCGCCACTTTAAGTGTTGGCTATTATTTTCGAATGCTTGAAGTTTTATATTTCATTTATAAAAACACATGGAAAACTGTTGACCCAAAAGGCCGCCCCGCAAATTGTAACCTGGCAGTAAAATTTAATTTTCAAATCACTCGATTCCCAGCTGATAATCTAGGTGATACTATGAAAGAATCGAGAAGACCAACTGATCAGATATATATAGGGCTGCCAGTCGGGCTTGTTGTGGCTGAATTGTCCAGCTTTTTAAGTACCTGTCCAGTTTCAAGCTAAAATAAAATTTGTCCAGCTATAATAATTTTCCACAAAATGCTCTTAATAATAATTGAATTAACTAAAATTTTTATTAATTTTATTGTAATTTTTCACACTCATGTGCAGACAAATGAAATGTTTTTTTTTTTCTTTATTTGTATGATTTTGTTTTTTCGTTATATAATTTTAACGTTAGATGCTGCTATTATTTTGATCGTAACTGCATATATGTATATCGATATGGATAACTGAACTGAAAATATTTAAGTTTAGTTATATTTTTTTATGTTAATAGTATATTAAAGTATTTTTAATAAAATTGTTTGTATGGCAAAAAAGTAATTATTTTTTCGAGAAATATTTATATCAAAATGTCCAGCTTTTTTTTTTTTAATAATCCCGCTTTTTTAATTCAATTGTCCAGCTTTTTGTTACTCTCAATCTGGCAAGCCTAGATATACAACGTCGTTTACGATATCTTAAGAACGGATTAACCGATTTCGAACTATCTAATGGTGATCTACGTGCTTTTTATATCTGAAAAGCTGATGGAATTTATTGGTGAGGCCATTTAAAAGTTATTAAAAACAGCATTAAAAAATATGATAGTTTTCTAAGATTTTTGGAACATCTTGAAATCTATGGCTTGAAATCGGTTCAAATACTCAGGAATTTTAAGGTTAGGAACGCTCTTCAGAATGCTAACAGTTTGGTTTGGTTTGGTTCAGACTTTCCATAGTTGTAACCGGTGCACACACAAACACACACGCACACACAGACAAAGTAAACGCCTAGTTGGGAATGCTTGCTAGGAACTCAAAACATTGAGGCCTGATGAAAACGGGATAAAACTAATAACTTCCCAATTTTCCCACCGAGAAGTCAACAAGGCAAACGACAGGAATTTAAAAACAATAAGAATTTTGAAGCCATGGATCTTTCGCCATAACCTTGAAATTTGGCTAAACTAATTCCAAGTTTGTAAAATACGAATATAAAATTCGTTAATTTTTCAGTTCATTTCTAAATATAAAGAAAAATGTTGGGGCTTTAAAATACAAGAGAATATCGATCAACGTATTACTTCCCGATTAATTGTTCGATAAATTTAGATTTAATGATTTTCGAACAGTGGCTGGAAAAGCTGGACTTTTAGCAGTTTTTGTTTATTTTTAATGTGTTTTATTATTTATATCTTCTCATATGCAGGAGGCAGAGTTGTGAAAAGTTTGAAACTATTGGACTTGAATATAAAAAAGCGTATTCTAATTGAGCTTAAGGGAATCCCTAATAATTTTACTAAAAATTTAAAGAACGATTCAATTAAAAATCGGTAGATTAAATGAAAACAACTCAGGAGTATTTTTTTGTGATAATATATTTCTAATATACTCCAGGAGTTTTAATATACACAAACTTTCTCATAGATCATTCAGTACCCGAAGTATGTATGCCAGGATGCGTCAGAGAAATGGGGAAATCTATGGACAGTAATGCAAAACGTCTTTTAACAGAATTAAATGAAACTGTTTGAATGAATTATTAATAACCTGTAAAATCATAATCATAAAATCTAATGACACAACGAATCATATTCTTCATCATCTACAATAAATAAAAAAAACTTTTTAATATAAATTTTTAGTAAAACTCAGAGAAAAAACTTTACCTTCGTATGAAGTTTCATATAAAAAATCAATTGCCATGAAAAATAAAAAGTTTTCAAATTATCGCCCGGCGTAATGCAACGATAAATATTTTTTAGCGACATCCGCAAAACGACTAGAATATGTTTGCTGGACATAAATTTAAGAAGCTTTGCTTACAAGTATGGATGTGCAGATATCATCTACTTCCAAATGCGCAAATAAAAACTTGCATGTGGAGAATTATAACTTAATAGACAAGACATATTCATAAAATCTATAGGATATGGATGTAATCGTTCAGGCACAGTAGGCAAAATACAGCTGATAAAATATTTAGATTCGCTTAAAAATATTTAGTGGGGAATTTTAGTTAAGAATATGATGGTCTGAAAATGTATGACTCATAATTTTCCCAATATTTCAATATGATTAATTGTACGATATTTTCTTAAAGAAAAAGTATCGATATAACAGACAAATGCTGTCTTTTATTGCACTTATCAATGGCGAAAATCATTGCGTTATTTACAGCGTATATTATTACGAACTAATAAATTCTTTAGGTCTGGTTTACATATCACAATTTATAATTATCCTATTTAATATGATTCTTGTGTCTAATTTTTTAACCTTTTTTCTTGTAATAATTAATAAATTTTAATTAATTCAATTTTGATTTTTATGTGATTTCAAATATGTGGTTGCTTTTCTATATGTTCTGCTTTGTTCTAGAAAATTACATAATATAAAGATACCATCGGTTAGATGTAATTCTCGTATTATATTTGCTGATAAGATCTGTACAAAAAAGAATTGTTATCACATTCAACTGAGCCACCTCTTAAAGTGGTGATAAGCAAAACTACTGAAATGGTCGATTGAATTGGTTATGAAAGTGTAGCGACTTTCGAAAACTGCTGTTCTGCTGTGCTGTGTAAATTGAGTAGTTAAATTGATGGTGACTTTCTCTTGAGCGTTGAAATTTTTATCACGTCTTTCGGAACTGAAAGAATGTCACGAATAGTAGCTGAATTTGAAAGTTCCATAAAATTGAGTCGTTGCAAATAATAAAATGAAAAGTTTAAAAAAAAATAAATAAAAGCCACATTAAGTACTTCAAGCAAATAATGACGAAATTTTTATGAAACAACAGTGTACAAATATGCGCACGTATTTTTACATGAGCACAATTTGTTTAATACTTTTGGCGGACACAAATTTTAATATTCATAAGGATTGCAAAAAAAAACTACACGATGTTTTGCTCTAAAACCTGAGTTTTGCTCATGAAAATATTAAAACTTAATTTTATTCTTAAAAAATAAGTTGCCAATAATTTAATAATTCTTGCAAGAAAGCAATTATAAATTGATATCAATAAGACCAAGTTGGAAGAAAAATGGATGCAGCAAATTCTATATCGTCTTTCACATATTTCGTCATCTGTTCTCTCAACACTATCTGCACTCTTTTTAGTCCCGGCCCAATGAACTGCACGTATAGAGAATATCCCCTGAGTGCTGGTCCCACGTAAAAAAAGAAAACTGAGTGCAAGTCCCACTAATAATCGATCAATCTCCACAAAATTTATCAAAAGCTGAAATATTTCATCACTTTTGCTAACGTATGAGCTTTGCGAGAATTTCATTAAGTTGCATTAAGTTTAATTTCGACGTCTAACAAAAGCGACCGTTTCATTGATATTAAAAATATATTACTATGTTTATTATGATTTAAACTTGTATCACTCTATAAAAAAACACCCTTTATTAACTGCTTGTAAAATTGATTGCCAGTGTTGCACAAAATTGTTGCGACGAGTTGTATTTGTGTGACAAATTTGATTAAAAAACATACGAGTTGGGGCCTTTAAAACCATCGATGTTGACTTGAATTTTTAGAAGAATTTCACTTTTTATTCTGCGACTTGCTTTTGACACTATTAACACGTATTTGGGCGGCCATTAACACTTATGTTTGTGTGCGTGTTCTACAAACTTTGCTTTTTTTATATTATCTTGTATTTTTAATACGTTTATGCTTTCGCTATTGTTGTTATCTGCTTAAAACAGCAAATGTGAAAGTAGAAAAGAGAAACAAACAACTTTTATTGCTCAAACTATAACCAAGCCATTAGCTATTGGCTGGCATACGCTTTTTAAATTTTTAAATATATAAAATATTATTTGATGATACTTTTTTCATCAACACTAGCAAAGGAAATTTAAAGCCTTGTCACAGAAACCAGTGCTATAAAAATTATTGGAAATTGGAAATAATTTGTTAGCTACTGGCCTATAGCTAACAAAATATTTCCAAGAATAATGGAAAAAAAATTTGGCGATCTATAAATTTTAACAAAAAACTAAATGTTTATTAATTTAAAGTATGTTTCAATTTCAAGACCCGTCCATCTGCCATCTCTCTACACCTCTGAGCCAGGAATAGCAAAAGCCACTGATTATTTAATATCAAATAGGGTATTCAATCGGCCAACCGTCAATCGGTTAACCGATTAATTGCGAACCAGTTTACTGTCCGATTAATTTTAAATTTTAAAATCTGTCGATTTGTGTTATCGACAGAATGTTATCGAGTGACGTCATGGACTATACAGTTATTTTCTTAGAATTTCAATACATTTTTTATTAATCAGTTGTTCTCATATCCGAAAGGAAGGTGTTGTTAAAAGCTTAAAACTTTTGGACTTGAACATAGAAGAGTTTAATAAAGATTCTGCTGCTCTAATTTAGCTAAAGGGAATTGTTACTAAGTTTTTATTAATTTTATTAATAATTGAAGAAAAGGAATAATATGTTGAGTAGTCTTCCGAGCACTTATATATGCCGGAATTTAATTTTTTTTTTAATAGTTACAGTACCAAAACTTTTTATACAAAATACAGCGCCCGAAGTTTGTCAAAATGAGTCTGATGATTATGCGATAATAGAGAAAACTATCGACAAGCAAATGCTTCATGTTGGTTAAAAATAGTGTCGAGCACATAAAAATTTTTAATTCAGACTAATTTTTTCATGCGTCCCATAAAATCCCACTTTTAGCTAATGCGAAATTATAATAATGGCCTTTAAAATTATTAATAACTTGAATTTATTATAATAAATATTATAAGTTTTTATTAAATGGTTACGTTTTCCAAAAGATTTTTTAGGAGACCTTAAACTATGGAATTATCCAATTACTTTTTATTAATACATATTTCCCAACATCTCTTCTGCTTCATTTAGTTAAATTTTCACTTTTGTGTCATTAATTTTTTATCAATAAAATCCTAGAATAATGAATTTAGAATTATTATTTATTAAAACTAATTGATTATATATCTTGTTAATAGGTTAACTGATTATTTTAACATTAAACGATTAAATAAAAATCGTGGTTAATTAATCGAGCGATGAAGCGATTCTCAAATCCAATTGTTTCACAAAAATGTGTATAAATGAAAATTGTTTTCACATTGAACTGAACCACCGATTTATTGAAAGAACGAATACACATGCGAAGTGAGGAGAAAGTGCAGCGGCTTTCGAAAACAGCGTTGTTCTGCCCTGTTGTTGATGCTGGTTTCTCCCTTAATTCTTATATTATTAATCATGTCTTTCGGAAGAATTGCCTATTAACCATATATTAAATACAGATTGTAAACATGCAACTGAGTTGTCGTAAATTTTGCAAGAGGGACAAAATGCTTTCAAAATTTCATATATTTAGAGAAGTGGATTTAACAGATTTACACTCTAAGAAGCCGACGATATCATTATTATAGATTCAACAAACACGGATATCTTTACCACAAATTCATACAAATGGAGCAGCGTAAATGCGTACACATACAACACTGAGCCTTAAACGCTTTGATATCGACCATATTCGAGTGACCCTATTCTGATATTTTTATTGAGAACACCATTCATGTTCCGCCTCTTCATCGAAGAGAAATAATTAAAATTATATGAATATGAATAGGCTCTGTTGCTATGATTTGCTATGATCTGCGAAGCAGTAGATACGACTGGAAGGTTGATCCATAAAATCGTAAAAAAAAATTACAAATAGGGCAAGAGGTACAACGGAGCCCTGTGCCTGAACTCATATTGAACACCTTTGATGAGACCCTGTTTATAACAACTCTTATAGAACAATCTCTAAGAAAGTTCGACATAAAAGGAGAGAAATGCAATAAGTTTAGACAGAAGCGATCACACTCTGTCGAACAGGCTCGCAATATCCCAAGCCACCACTTTATATTAGCAAAAACGGTGTTCAAAACTACAGCATTTTTTCTAGAGGAAGGGCAGTAGTTCACACGTAGAACATCTTCGACATCATCCCTACTGACAGTCGTTAAGTGAAGTGCTGAATTCCAAGTATTTCACATTGAAATAGTTGAGCATACTTTGCGTTATTTTCCGAATAGGAGAAGAAATAAAAAACAATTAGTTCTTGTTTCTGTTACCCTTTTTAAAAGTTGGCATTAGCAATTTCCCAACAGGCCCCGTCCTGAAATTCCAAACTTAACAATGTCAGATGTAAAATTAAATTGGGTTAATGGGTGGATGATGAGCGCAGCAGATCGTGCCATTTGAAAGACGATCACTTGTTTATCTTTACAAAAAACTTAATTGGGCGAAGGACAAGTCAGTCTAAAATATTGCTGCTCAATGAGACTCGAACGCAGTCTCTTCAAACACTTCCTACAGAACCTAAAAATTTGTAGGAATTGACCGTTGACTAGAATGTTAAGCTCTGAAAAAAGTAGTTGTTGTTTCGGGTTATAGACTTTCATTGGAATAAAAGGAGTGGAAAAAATTTATTTTGGAAATCTCCACCCTCTTTCAGTCGCGTTTTTGTATCCACAAATCTGCAACAGGAAAGTAGGTTAATTGATAACACTCAAGAGAACGCCTTGAGATTTCAAAAATACCATGAAAAGTTAATACCAACGAATCGTTTCCCCTGCTGAATAGTTTCAACAGACAGTGTTTTTGTATAAATTTAAAAAATATCGAATATTAAATCAGCAATTAAATTAATTTTTGTATGTTTGCAATTAAAGCAATTTTTGTTGCAGTCATTGTTGACTTTGAAATAGTTCATGCGAGGGCCAACTGTGCGCCTTAAATTATTACCTATTTGTTTTATTATTTTTTAGATGGTTCTTTAAGTTCAAAGGACGAAAGCAATATCAGAATATAAATTGAATCTGTTGTGCAACAACAACTAGAACAAACAAAAGCAAGTCAATGCGATTTGTATGTAGAGTTCACCATCATCATCGTGATCGTCCTTTTTTCCTGCTTTTGTTGAGGTTTTCAACTTTTTATCGATAAAGTTGTTGACCATGTTTTTTGTTATTCCTGCTTCGTCTTGTTCTCTTTCTTCTTCTCCTTCTTTTTTATGCTGATGCAGTTTTCTGCTAAAGAGATGTTTCCTTTTCATTTTCAAGGATTAAATAATTTTACCTCGTGGTGATGGCTGGTAAAGACACTTTTTTTTCATCATCCATTTGATGTTTACGTTTTCTTCTTCATCATTGAGTTTTTTACCTTCTAAAATGTATTTGTGTTTGTGTGTGTGCACCAGCAGACAAAGACGGAAAGGGAAGATATTTTGTATATGCTGTGGCTATGCGGACGTGAACATCTCCGACAGGAGGGTAAATGTAACAACCGCACATAAGCATTGATTGGACGTCCAAATTGTTTGGAATGCTGCAACATGTTTTAAACATTAAATTGTCGTTTGTATAAAATTTACACACACAACCAACCATGTTACACTCTCCTTACATGCTCCTTGCATTAATTTACACTTCTTGATACAACACGATTTGAAGATTTCAAATATTCTGGTTGTATTTTTGCATTCGTGTGAGTGAATGTGTGTGTGTGTGAATGTTAGTGGCTGTGAGTCGATCTATTCCATTTGATTTGATGTTTGTTGACTATAAATTCTTGTTTCTTCTTCTTTCGTCCCGTTTCTCATGCAACACCGCTACCATCACTTTTAGTGTCTGTGGCTTTACGAGCTTCTGCAAGTGTGTGTGTTTGTATGAGTGTATTTCGGTTAGATTCAATGCTAGTGTTTATTGGTGGTTTAATGATGGTTTCAATTCTTTTTCTTCGATTTTTTTTGTTTATGTGGGGATAGATTTACTTAACAAATTCAACTGTCGTTCTGGGTGGAAAATTTTTAATTACACTTTCCAGCAAAGAAATATTTCACACTATCGATTATCGCACTCGAAGTGAAACTCAAGTAACCCGTAAATCAAACCGTATCTGAACGGATATGTCAAGGGCTGAATTCTTAATATTAACCACTTTTAAGTTCCGTTCCTTGTGAAATCTTGAAATCTTGTTTAGCTAATTCTGTAACTCTGTAATAGGGGCGAAACAACAGTAGATCTATTGCTGATTTGGCATCAGCACGATCACAACTAATAATTATTTAGGAAACAGACGCTTCTGAGTGGTCCAACCATAATGTACGATATTAATTCCGAGCCACGCCGTAACATCAAGTTCATTACCCAACTTAATTTGACATTTCTCGGTTTTAGTGTTTGAAAACTTCGGCCATGGCGAGATATACAATTGAAAAGCGCGTTAAGATTGTCGAAGACTTTTGCGAAAATGGGCGTTCAAAACAAAAGGCATTGCGTGCATCTCCAGATTTTTTTTATTTCTTTTTTTGTTTCTTTTGTTGTAATTATAATCTACCAACTGTGTCCGTCATCGGAAAAATTATATAAATTTCAGCAAACCGGGTCCGTAGGAAATGTGAAAACAATAGCGTTCCTCGTTCTGCAAAAACAAACTATTGTTGTTCTGGCAGCGGCGTCATCGAGCCGTACTCCTTGAAAAATGAGGTCGCCTAAGCGATTATCATGAATAGTGTTCACTATCTCTAGATGAAAAAGGACTTCTTTTGACCAGAAATTAGGGATATGGCGCTCGATGATATTTGGTTCCTACAGGATAGTGCCACACAGCCGACGAAATAATGGCTCATTTGCGAGAGAAATTCAATAGCCGTGATGTCTTACGTCGTAGCGATGTTAGTTGG
Source organism: Linnaemya vulpina (assembly GCA_963675445.1). NCBI lineage: Eukaryota > Metazoa > Arthropoda > Insecta > Diptera > Tachinidae > Linnaemya > Linnaemya vulpina. Next base: position 36,713,689 of record OY776277.1, on the reverse strand, counting down.
CCGCCACGATCGTGTGATTTGACATCATTGGAATTTATTTTTTGGGGATAATTTAAAAGAAAAAGTACGTCAGTAGAGCAATTCAGCAGCTCAAAGATAAAATAATTCGACAGATTAACAACATTGACTCTCAGTTTTGTGTGGAAGTCATTTAAAATATGGGCCAGCGGGTAGAGATATGCTACCGAGGTCTTGGGGAGGATTTGGCCCATATTTTGTTTCACGCGCAATTGTTATATATCCTTCTATCATAATAAAAAATATTAAGATAGTTTCCTGAAAACTTTTTGTTTTATTTACACTGAACATCGAGCGACTTGGTTGGACCACCCCATACATCGTAAAAAAATTGGAATTTCACTTGTCGACATATTCACTTTTTTACATATTAATTTTTTATCTATTCAAGCTTTACTTATTATCAATTTTAAAGCTCTAATTCAAGTCTAACTTCGATGCTTTAATTGAGCGATTTGAACCCAAATTTGCTGAATACCCTAGAAACTGCAAATCCACTATATGTGAGAATTTTAAGTTTCTTATTAGTCTTAAGGTAGTAAGAATTTTTAATTCAACCCATGTTTCAACCACTTTGAAATACTTGAGCACAGGAGCTATTGAAATTGTTCTTCTCCAAGCCACGCGATAACGGCGGTTACGGTGATCAATAAGTCCTTTTTAGGACCTTGAAACTTGTTTAAAATTTTTATTTATTTAAGTGCGAACTGAAAACAATATATTCAGTTATTCTAAAAAAATGTTGGGTAAAGATTATCTGGTGGTCTGAGTTAGTCATATTAAAAAGCGCATAAAAAATAACAAAAAAAATAAGCCCTCAATGAACACTCTGAATTTTTTGTAAGTTTTTGGAAAACAGAATCACCACGTTTGAAATTAAACTGAAGAGATAAGATATATTTTTTAAGTTCCTTTTCATAAACACGTGGCCCAATAATTTTTATATTTTTAAATAAAAATAAAAATTGTTGGGCAGTCTTCTTGGCAATTAATTTTGTAAAGCTTAAGAATTTGTGTTCTCTTAATTATGACTTCTAAAAGACTTTTCCATTGATGAGTTACACAATACAACAAACAAATGTTTCATATTGTCTCCAAGTGAAAATATCCAGAAGCCAGTTTTACCGTTAGAGATGATTGAAAAACCAAGGAAATCCAATACCAATCACCATCATAAGGTTTTCATTTGGAAATTGTTGTAGTTTCAGCATACACTTTGTATACGACTATACAACGATTGCAAGACTCTCATATAACCATATTTGCCACCCACTTCACCAACTTTCAAACAAAATATTAAGAACTACCCCATTAAACCAGCTCTAAATAATTAAAAACATAAAAGCACTTTAAATTCAAAGAAAATTTTCGACCATCCAGCAGCACTTGCAAAGAGAATAAACCTCTTCCTCAACTTAATGCAGAAGCTAAATTATTACTTTAAAAACAATTTTCCATCGAAAATTCGTAACAAAAACCCATGAATAACAACAACAAAAATTACTTTTTATAAAATTGGCAAAATATTGAGCAGAAAAATATGAGCCATTATATTAAACTGCATTTTAAGGACACGATAAGAAACTATTTCCTTTTTTCTCTCAAAAGGAAATCCTCTGCTGCACAAACACTATCACATATTCTTTCCTGAACTTGTAGCAGATGGTTAAAACAGGCAAAACACTGGCTCTGTATATTGAATATATTGCAAAATATTCATCCTTGGCAAACAAATAAAGAAAAAAAAAGAAAGAAAACAATAATAAACGAAAAAATAATGACACGGCACATACTGAAGTGATTTTGGATATTAAAACTTTTCCAATAAGACACAACTGACATTAAGATGGGAAACTACGGAGAGTTCAAGATATAGAAAATAGAAATTGAATCCAAGGACGTGCAGTGAAGTAATTATTGAATAAATAATTTCATATACAATTTCATAAATATATCGAAAACAGAATTAATGAGATGTACGAACACTTGCAGAAGAAAGGCATCAACTCGCCTTAAATGTCTTATTAGTGTTAGTGTTTTGATTTATAAATTATAATTGAAGACATAGAATTTAACTTATTTACTTAACAGCCAGTCTGTTCTCATTAACTAACCACCAACATTTTGGCAAAATAGACTCCTGCAAAACACTTAACCTTTTGTTAGATACAAACAACACGATCGTAGTTTTATTGTTAACAGATAATCAGTATGACAGCACATAGAATACCATATTAATTCTCAAGCACGAGGTATGTTAAAAAATAAGGTGAATTAAAAAGAAAAGTTTTAATTAAAACTAGCCAGTGGTAAAAATAGTACACATGAGCCCTGAAGAGAAGGTGTAACGGCTTTTGAAAACAGCGTTGTTTTACTCTGATACTGATAGAGTCCTCCATTAATCTTTGGATTATTTATCATGTGTTTTAAATACTATCCTATTAATTATAATTCCAGGCGAATTTACATTTTTCCTAAAAAGTATTTAAAATAGCCTTCACCAAATATAATTCACTTGTACCACGGATTTTTGATGCTGTTCTGATATAATATATAAAATATCCTTGAGCTCTCTTACAGATTTTGATCTCCACCAACGCCACAAAATACAATTAGATTTTCTTTTCTTTATGACAATCCATGATCCTTCACCAGTTCTGAAAGTTTTAAGAAAATCTGTATCGTCGCCGCCGTTATAACATTTTCTTTACTTTTCTCATGGGACGGTATTTTTTTTAAATAAACAAAGTGCCTTTCAGGTTTTTTTTTTTAGTTGGACCAGCACTCAAGGACTGACCTCTACATATGCAGTGTATTGCGCTGAGACTGGGAAAGGATGGGATAGTGTCTAAGATTTACGTCAGTACCTACCAATATAGGCTACCTGACGGTGGTCTTAATACCGGATGAAATTAATGTTCACCACCACCCCTGTCACCCTCAGGGGTCACCTGAGTACCCCTTGAGGACACACAGGTTGCAATCTTAATCATTTAGTATCGCCATATATACCAACTTCATACACTTCCAACTTCGAGGAAAGCATGTCGTCAGCACCAAGAGGAACCAAAGTTCAAAGTCGTAAAACTAATCCCTCCTAACACTCAAAGCACCAACAACACACCACCCATGCCATAAAGTCTGCTGATTCCCAGCAGCCCATAGAGACTGCTATCAGCTGGGTCAAAGTCCCAGCATAGTATGAATATGCCAGGACATCAACCCTTATCTGACATCTCTACCAGCAATTCTTGGTATTAAACCACAGTCACTACGTGGACATATTGAAGAGACCTCAACCAACATCTGGCCACAGAATCAATAAGACATAGGGGAAGAACGAGGTCCGCCACACGCCATCAATTAGATGAACGTGCGTTAAACAGAGCTTCGCCAGTGAAGCAGATGTTTCACACACGCCCAGCAAAAAGTTTACGTGTATGGCAACATCGTCGCTTCAGCCCGTGCAAACATCATCATCTGGTTACGCCTCGCAGGTCAAACCAATGTAGGTTTGCAACATACTATTGTTTTTTGATCCTATATATGGCGTGACCCAGGTATCCTTCCACCTCTATTTTTTATCTTTTCCCCAGAAAGCACTGCCACAAGGCGTTACGACTGACCAAGTTGCCTATTGTGCCCCCCGGGGGGAAGGATGGAATATATTAACAACACAGATGAAGACAAATTATAGGGTAGAGAAGTTCGCTGTAGCTATTTTTGCGGTGGATATTTTTGCTGCAGCTGCATTCTGCTCTTTAGTCCATGACGGTGTTAATCACTTTGGGCAATATTCAGTCTTCGTCATTGACAATAATTGACACAATTCTGCGCTAATGCTGATCATAAAAATTCGACACCGTATACCGTATCCATGACTGAGTGTGGAGTCGAACTCGAAGCCTAAGGCATAGTAGCCTCGTGCCTTACTACCCCAGCCAACAGCAGTGCTTCTTTTAACAAAACAAAAAAAGCACTCTAATTGAAGTCACGTCATTCGCTGAATTAGAATATTTGCCTTCTTTAGTTGGATTTTTACACTGACAAGGTTTTAATTTATGCTGGTTTTAACTTTGTAACCAACTATTAAAATCTAGTTTTGCATGGCTTAAAGTAGGTGTAATAACGTGCAAACTTGTTGAGATTAAGTACAGCCAAGAAAACTGATGATGATTTTTAGTTTTATTATTAATTATATTTTTTCAATTTAATGTGCTTCAAAAATGTGTAAAAATACTTACACATCATGAGGAGATAAGAACATGAAACACACTAACAACCTTGTACGACTACAATATGACGCATGAGTCACATTATTAATAATATTAAGTATACGCATGGAAGCACAATACAAATAAACTAATAAAAATGATACCACATCCGTCTGTTTTTTTTTATTTTTAATTTATTTATTTATAATATTTTTTAAAACAGCTTAATTTGGACATGAAGTATCTTCGTTTCCAAGCACTTTTAAGTTTTTGTTAGTTACATAGTTCTACAATTTCGAAATATTTATTTATAAAGCATAAAATAAAATCCGGTTTAGAGAACTCTTTAACACATACTAATTTTTCACATGCACAAAAATAGCTGTTGTACACTTTGTCAATTAAGTGTTGTAGAAAGTATAAAAAACTACAGCAACAAATACACAATTTCCCAATTTATTTTTAAGACTACTTGGAAGGAAAAGCCTGAATTTATTAATTTGGAAATGTGAACGCAAAACACATATTTATAGTCTTGCTATTAAAGCCGCGGACACAGCAAATAGCAAAATATTTTATAAAAAAAAAAAGGGCGGTTTCGGTTCTGGGTTGTTAATCTTCTAAACACATCCTCTTCTATAACTTGAAGATTCTAAATATTTGCAACACATTTTATGAGGAATTAGGAAGAGTAGAAGAAGTAGTGAATGTCGCTATTGGCAACAACTCCTAAACTCATGCAAGTAAGTTTAAATAAAATAAAGCCGAAAGAGAAAAATTGTATTCTGTGAGACCTCTTACTGCTTCTTCTTATCGCTGGGTCTATTTAATACATTCAAATTGTTGGTTAAAGTGGTTTGTGCCTAATGCAAGTTTTAACTGTTCCGTATGTTTTCAAATATTCTTTTTTTATTTATATTCATTTGTACAAATGTGTGTATTGGCACAGGAACATATCGTCAACTGCAATGCCAAGTTCTGCAACAAACGTTATATTCATTTCCTCGTCAAAACAAATAGACAACTTTCGATATTGTATCATGAAATTCGTTGCAATAATTTTACAGTTTTCTATTAAGAAATTTTTCAGTCAAAAATAAATTCCAATATCCGAGTTAGTTAAGACAATGTTAATTTCTGTTGGCGATATACACACATCAATATGTGCTCTTCCACATTTCCGTTACGAGTGTACTAAACAAATGCTACTTCAAATTTAACTCATATTTACTTAAACATGTACGAAAATATTTGTGTGCCCACAACAGGGAAGCCACTGATTGAAATCACCATATTTTTCGGAATTAATAAATCTCAAATACCCCAGTTTTTCAATAAATTGAGCGAAATCTAGACTACATGTATTTAACTAAATGTAATACATAATTTAAGAAAGCTAAATAGCCACCCCTCTCATGAATACTATTCGCATTGAAATATTTTCTCTTAGGGCGAAATTTGCAATCGTAAAAAATGTCTGAAATATTTTTTTTTTTTGCAACATAAATTTTGAGTGATTTTTTTCAAGAATTTTTTCCAAGAATTGTGAAGGTAGTTTTATTTTACAAATCGCATTTTAATTATTATTTACTGAGTTTTATTTTTCGCTTAGAGAATAAATTAATTTCTAAATTTTTATTTCCCAGAATATTAGAGTTATTTCTTAATTTTAATTTATATTTCAGATAATAAATTTTATATATTGACTTTTATTTGTTAAAAAGAAAACACATTATTTCTTGGTTTTGTTTTTCGATATGAAAGTGATAGATATTTTCTGAGTTTTATTTATTCCCCAAAATATAAAAGTTATTTGTTAATTTTTATTTAATTACAGTTGTTTCTTGATTTAATTTTTGCTCATCAAACATATTATTTTTAAAATAATAAATATCTTACGTTAATGTTAGTTTTAGCAAAATAGAAACTCAAAAATTAATACATAAAGAGCAAGAAATAACTTCTATTTTCTGATTGAAAAATATTTCAGCAGATAAATTTTATTTTCTAAAGAATATATATAAAAGTCAAGAAAGAACTGTTACTTTTTGAGGAATAAATACAAATCTAGAAATAAATTTTATTTCCTAACCGACAAATTAAAATCAGTAGATAATTTTTTTTCTGAAGAATAAATAAAACTCACGAAATAACTTTTATTTTCTGAGGAATAAATAATAATCAACAAATGACTTCTATTTTCTGAAGAATAAACTATAATCAAGAAATAACTTTTATTTTCTGAAAAAATATAAGTTAAGAAATAACTTTTATTTTCTGAGGAATAAATAAAAATTACGAAAAAAAAACTTTTATTTTCTGAGGACTAAATAATATACAATAATGAAACAAATGACTTTTATTTTGTGATTGAAAAATAAAAGTAAATATATAACTTTTATTTTCTGAAGAAACAATACAACTCCATAAACAATTTTTATTTTCTGACGAATAAATAAAAGTCAAGAACTAACTTTTATTTTCTTATCAAAAAATAAGTCAGCAGATAAATTTGATTTTCTAAAGAATAAATAAAATTAACGAAATAACTCTTATTTTCAAAGAAATAAATAAAAAATCGAGAAATAACTGTTATTTTCTGGAAAAAAAATAAAACTCAGAATATAACCGGTAAATTTGAAATTTTAAGAATTACTTTGGGATGTTGCTTTTTCACGTAGCACATCGGTTTTTGTTTCATTTTTTTTTTTTATTAAATTTGCAAAATAATTGTTATTTTCGGTACCTGGTTTTTCAGTTTTTCCCTTGAGGAGATAATGCAAGTAGTTGTTCTTATAATTCGAAAAAAAAGTTTGATTTTTTATCTTTTGATTTCTACTATTTTTTTTTCTTCTTATTTAATGAATATAATCCCACATTCACAAAACTAACAGCGTATCCACGCCAGGCACTTCATAACATCGCTTGGCAACTCTAACGCAACACATTCGTGCATAGAAATACAGCAGGAAAACAAATGCATTTAACCACTACAAACACTTATATATTCAATATATATGTACGTACTTTTGAGCGTAAAACTCTTGAAAACCTAAATGTACAGAAAACCCAGAGAACCGTTTCAATATGAAGTGCGAGGATGTTTCAACAAACGATTTTACTAATACACACGCAAAAATGCTTGTTTTAATTCTTGATTTTAATTTAAAAACATGTATTTGAAAAAATTTGAGTAGCGCATATATCGAGGAAATCAGTGGCAGCAAGGAATAAATGCTGCTGAAGTCGACTTAAGAAAAATTTTCTTTAATACTATTTAATTGCTCAAATATTTTCGCATTTATTTGAAATCGGTAATGGTTACAATCGCCCATAAGTATCTCAGCAGCAGCGGAAATATATTCGCAAAAGAATTTTGTGTATAAGTCGACTTGAGCACTTATTCCTCTCTGCCACAGATATGATTACTCTTGAAGTCTAGGGACATCTTGAAAATAATCACAGATTTTAACTTAAGCCTGCCTGGTAATTTTTTACTAAGTAGTTGAGTCCGCAGGGTTGAGTTATAATAATAATAATAATAATAATAATAATAATAATAATAATAATAATAATAATAATAATAGTAAGAATTATAACAATTATAACAATTATAACAATTATAACAATTATAACAATTATAACAATTATAACAGTTATAACAATTATAACAATTATAACAATTATAATAATAGTTATAACGATATTAATATTGGGGATTCATTATATTTACATCTGATGTATTCAAAAGCTTGTGCGGTCGCTTTTTATTGAACTTAATCAACTCCATGTTTTCATATTCTCACATCTTTTTGCTAAGTGTACGCAACCACAGATTTATAAATGCAAGATGCTTTTATTATTCTATACAATATATATATTTTTTCTTGTTTTTTCTGCAGTACTTTTTATATGTGAGCCAGAGTTTGTTGGGAGAAAGAAATACGTGAATATGGGTGAACAACGATTTTAAGCCACAATTGCACTTTTAAGTTCCCTGCTTCTTCTTCGTTTCTTTTTCTTTTCATGAATCAACACTTATCTTCCACTCATGCCTCATCATTGCACATTAAAAAAAATAAATATGTGCTGGTGAAAAATGGCGTAAGAAGTGCTCTAAGTACATGTCAAAGATATTAAAATGTTGATTTTACTTCTAATAATAAAAAAAAATCAATCGAAATATTTTATATACATTCATTTATTGCAGCCAAGGTTGCCGTTTCCTTTTGTTTTTCTTTACGACAGCAGCGTGTAGATGATGACTCCTATTCGTGTGCAGTGCAAGAAGTACTCAAATTTCATATGAGAAGTACTTAATAAAACTTTTTCCTAATTTTTTTTTTTACTTAAAGTTGTTTGTCATCGGAATATATAAAATTGTTACCCTGTGTAATGAAATTGCATTTATTTGGCCTATTTTAAGAGAATTTAGCTTTTATGACACACTATTCTTGCTTTGCATCACTATAGAGTTGGAAGCAGGAATTAGCAGATTTGAGGTGATGTTTTATCGATATCGATAACTATTTTCATCGCTGTGATTACTATAGAGTTGAAACAAGGAATTAGCGGATTTTAGGTGAAGTTTTATCGATAACTATTTTCATCGCTGTGGATAAATATAGTTTGACGGCTGAGAATATGAAACTACGTTTGTAACATTTAACAGCAGAATATCGCTTAAAAACTTAATTTCAAAGAAAGTGTGTTCTTAAACTTCAGAGGGGATTGTTATCAGAGAGTTGAGTTTAGTGATGAAGTTTATTTCTAAATAAATCGCCACGTCAATCAGCAAAATTGCAGTATTTGCGACAAAGAGAAACTTCAAGCCATCACGAATCAGTGGTATAACCATTGAAACTCATAGATCCTCATTTCTTTCGAAGTGAGCATCGTCAAAGGAGGGGTTTCAACAATATATAACAAAACGATCAAAATAGATGTTTAAGTAATATGGGCGAAATATTACGGTCTTCATAATTGTCCTAACAAGAATTAAAAAAGGAATTGCAGGCCACTAAACGGCTGTTCACTAAGTTATCGACACTGATATCAATTGTTGTAAAGTCCAAGAAATTTTACGCCATGTGGAGGTTAAAATTGAGTCCAGTAATTCAATAACCAACTACGTCAACGAAATGTAAGACATGTCCTTGAAAGCCATGCCTGCCAATCCCTGAGAGTTTGCACGAGCATTCAGGGGCGTTGGCTAGATCATCACTGTCAAAGAAGATCGCTTTAGGTCGATAAATACCAACTTCTTTTGCGCAAAACCGCATGATTTGGACTTTAGCAATATGTGGGTTTTGACAGGACGCCATTACATCCCACATTTCTCATGCCCCATTTCTCATGCCACATTGAATATGCTGCACGAGCGACTTGAGAGCACGATCAGCTTACATGGGATTGATTTTAACTGGCCACCAAGATTATGCGATTCAACCCCGTTACACTGTTTCTTTTGCAGCACACCAAGCCAACATTACTCAAGCCATCGGTGAAATTCAGCATGATTTATGCGTCGGAGTCTTGGAAAGTTGGACATTTGGGATGCGTTATGCTCAGAAAAGTCGTGGCAGACATTTGACCGATATTATATTTCACATATTGTTTTTATGGGTAGGACCTGCACTCTGGGGACAACCCCTACATATGCAGTGCATTGCGCTGGAACTGGAAAAGGAGGGGATAGTGTTAAGAGCACAGATAAAGACAAATTAGAGGATACAGAAGTTCGTTGTGACTATTTTTACTTATTTTACTTCGCCGATGAGTATTTTTGCTACACGTACCAAAGTTAGCAACCAGTGCCATGCCTTCGTCTTTGACACAAGCCGACAACAATTAACACAATCCTGCATAATGCAGATCAGAGAAATTTTGAGTCGAACTCGGAACCTAAGGCACGGAAGTCTAGCGTCTCACTACTTCAACCAACAGCACCCTCTTACAAGCAGTTTCGCCAACTTTGCATACGCCACGCTTAAGAAAATATTTATTGCAAAATTGTTTTGAACGCAACATACTTTCGGGAATCAGTTCTGTTCCCTAGCATCTTCGTTCTTGCGATTTTATATGCTTTTTAGGCCCACATTAAGTCATTGATTTATTCCGACAAACCAGCAACTCTTAAAGCAGTGGAATCAAATATTCCAGCCAGCATTTAAGCCATATGGCCAGAGTTATTGTTGAGAACAGCAGATAAATATTGTTTTTATTTTTAGCTGCCAAATTTTACGACTTCAGATCCTTGTATTTCCTATAAAGTTGGTCACATGCGACAACGAAAGTTGAAAATAAAAGAGTATTTAAAAACCTACTTTTATATTGTTCAAATTTAAGTATTGATCGGTTCAGTTATCGTCAGGTGTCCATTTTTAATTGTGCAGTTCCTTTTTATTTGCTGGTGATAACATTTTTTCTAGATCTGTTAACTTGAAGTTTATAAGCCAACATGGTTATTCCACAATGAAAAGGAACTTTTCCACAAGCTCATATTAAAATAGAGCATTGGTCAATAAGAAAAGCTGGCAGAAAAATAGCTGAAAACGTTGTTACCCGAAGGATTTTCATTTTACGAATGTACACAAAATAACACAAGTCGGCTTAAAATATGTTTTATGCTGATTGGCAAGCAATCATAAGAAGCGCTTTATAATTTAATAAGAAATATTATCAATAAAATAAAAAATTTAGATTTTCATTAAGTTTGTTGCTATTATTTGAAAATAAATACTTTAAAAACTTCAGTTAATTTAAAAACATTTTAGAGAACGGACTTGTTTCTATAGGTTGTTTTTTATAGAGTGATACAACTTCGAGTTGGCACCACTGCTTTGTTTGACCAGACATTTAGCAGCTGGTAGTTGCTTTTTGTTTATTTTGCTTTGACATTTCATTATGGATCGACTCACACCAGAGCAACGCCTGCGAATTGTGGAAATTTTTAAACAAAATAATGGTTCTGTTCGTCAAACTTCTTGTGCACTTCGTCCATTCAAAATGTTATTTATTATTTTATTCATTTTATTAATTGTCGCATTTGGAGTGTGGAGAATCCACAAGCTTTTGTCGAAACACCACTACATCCACAGAAAATTACTGTTTGGTGCGCTTTATGGGCTGGCGAAGTCATTGGCCCAGATGTCTTCAGAAACGACGATGGTCAGAACGTTACTGTTTGTGAAAATTGGTGTTCCAGATTGCGCCTTGCACGTACCAGCCGTGGCGGCCACATGGCCGAAATCATATTTAAACATTAATGTCATACAATTTTCAATCCAATAAAGACCGTTTCATTGATGTCAGAAATATATTTCTATGTTTTATTATGATTTAAACTTGTATCACTCTATAAAAAACACCCCAAAGTTCCGTGGAGTCATCAACAGAAACAATATGAATATTACCACGCGTTGGAAAAACTGTCACGCGCGTCAAGTGTGGCTGATATTAAATTTGAAATAAAATTATAGATTTGTTATTAATTGAAATCAAAAATATTTTAAAGGAACGCACCACGTTATGAAATTAGTCGCCTTAAAATATTGTGTCAGGTTCTGCTGAAATCAGCATTTAAAACAGCATCTGTTTTTGTCACATACGAATGCCACAAAAAGATGTCCACAATCAAACGTATAGGCCTAATTTAGAGATACAAATAACGCTTAATGTCGAAATAAAAATCCTTTTTAATTTCACTTTTATTTCACTTTAAATGTGAGTTCCGTGTATCAAAACATTAACCCACTTCAGTTAACCTTTTCGACATCATGGAATCGCCCATACTTCAAAGAGAAAATAAAAGAATAGATTTTAACAAATCTCGAACAAAATGCAATAAAACTTTAATTTTTTTTTTTATACAAAATCTTGAGAACTATTCTCAGTGATGAATTTGTTATGGAATCATAAAACGTTCGCATGCACCGCCAGCGGTATGTTTCCATAAAAATCTCAATAAAAATGACAAAAAGTCACATACTTTCTTTATTTGCTCCAACTAAATAAAAATTATATGAATGAAAAAAAAAATCAACTGCATGAGATACAATCGGGCACGTATTTGACATCTCTTACGAAAGTTTATGAATAGATATTAAAAAGGTCACAACACTTTTTCTACTTGCGGTTGAAATGGCAAAAACATCGCTCGCAAATTGCCACAACATGCGATTGTAAAAACAAGTGCACGGAAGTATGAATATTTATTTTCACAATAGAGTCATAAAAATGTCTGTGTTTTGCATGGATACATATTTGCGTTTATAAATGATTGATACAAAAAATAAAACAGAAATAACAAATCAGAAAAGTCGTACAACATATTCCTACACTTTTAGAATTTAATACTAAAATATTTTCAATAAATTTTTCCGTCAATTAGCCAAGATTAGTTTAGAAATACACACACATGTACATGTATAGGTAAACAAACACAGCCATGCATATTAACATGTGCATAGACTGATTCATTAGGCCAGTAGATTGTCTTTTTAAAGTCTCCACGATGGAAATGATTGACAACATCGTTCAAATAATTGCGACGACTTCTGCCATGCACACTGGAATTTTTTTTTTCCAAACTGGACGGATATCAAGCAAAAAATCACATTTAAGAAATGTGAACATTTAAGTAGGCAACTCCACAGGCAATTAAATCCTGCATCGTTTAGTAAATTTTCACGACTTAAGAAACAAAAATTGAGTGAATGAAAAACGTTTTTATTTTGAGAGATTTTTTTAGCCTTCAACCAATAAAAACTGTGCACTGATTTTTTTTTCTGTGGAAAACAATTTATAGCAGCTACTTAAAGCGATTAAAAAATTTTGGTTAAATGTTTTTTTATGAAAATAAGTTAGCTCGGAATTAAAATAAAAGTAACAGCTACGTAAAGCAAATTAAATAAAAATAGTTAAAATTTGTTTCCTCTAAAAAAACTTCGATCGGAATTAAAATAAAATGGCAGCTACTTCAAACGGTTGGTAGTTTAAATATTTTTCATAAAATATATTGCGCCAAATTAAAAAAGTAGCAGCTACTTGCAGCGCTTTAAAAATAAAACTTTGTTTGAAATTTTTTTGTTAACAAAAATTCGATCGTAATTAAAATAAAAGTAGCAGCAACGATTTTTGAAAAAACTTTTAGTTGAAATTTTTTTGAAAATGTTCACTCGGAATTAATATTAAAATAGCAGCTACTTAAAGGGATTTTTAGAAAATTTTTACTTTAAATTTTTTGATAAAAAAAAATTCGCTAGAAGTTAAGAAGTAGCATCTAAAAGCGATTTTTAGAAAAAAATTTGTCAAAATTTTTTACATAAAAAAACTCACTGGGAATTAAAAGAAAAGTAGCAGCCACCTAAAGAGATTTTAAAAAAATGTTTTGAATTTTTTTCATAAAAAATGTAGCAGCTACTTTTTTTAAGAAAAGTTTATTTGAATTTTTTTTTTAAAGAAAATTCTATACTAATTAAAATAAAAGTAGCAGCAATGATTTTTAAAAACACTTTTAGTTGAAATTTCTTTTATGAAAAAAGTTCGTTTGGAATTAATATTAAAGTACCAGCTACTTAAAGAGATTTTTAGAAAGTTTTTAGCTACAAATTAAGAAGAAGTTGCAACTTCAAGCGATTTTTAGAAAACTTTTGGTTTAAAACTTTTTCATAAAAAAAGCTCACTCGGAATTAAAAGAAAAGTAGTAGCTACCTAAAGAGATTTAAAAAAAATGTTTTGAATTTTTTTCATAAAAAATGTAGCAGCTACTTGAAGCGATTTAAAAAAAGTTTATTTGAAATTTTTTTTTAAGAAAATTCTATACTAATTAAAATAAAAGTAGCAGCAATGATTTTAAAACAAACTTTTAGTTGAAATTTCTTTTATGAAAAAAGATCGTTTAGGATTAATATTAAAGTACAAGCTACTTAAAGAGATTTTTAGAAAGTTTTTAGTACAAATTTTTCGATAAAAAAAATTCGCTACAAATTAAGAAGAAGTTGCAACTTCAGCGATTTTTCGAAAACTTTTGGTTTAAAACTTTTTCATAAAGAAAGCTCACTCGGCATTAAAAGAAAAGTAGCAGCTACCTAAAGAGATTTTTAAAAAATGTAGCAGCTACTTGAAGCGATTTAAAAAAAATTTATTTGAAATTTTTTTGTTAAAAAAAAATTTTATCTTAATTAAAATAAAAGTAGCAGCAACGATTTTTAGGAAACTTTTATTTGAAATTATTTGTTATGAAAAAAGTTCGTTCGGAATTAAAATAAAAGCAGCAGCTGCTGAAAGCGATTTTTAGAAAACTTTTAGTTGAAAATTTTTTCATAAAAAATTCAATCGAAATTTAAAAAAAAATTTAAATAGTTTAAATTTTTTTTGCACAAAAAAATCGCACGAAGTTAAGAACAACCGAAAATGTTTAGTTTAAGTTTTTTTTATTGAAAAATTATCTCGAAACTAAAAAAAGTAGCAGCTGCTTACATCGGTTTTTAAAAAATTTTAGTTAAAAGTTTTTTCCCAAAAAAAATTCACGCGAAATAAGAATTAGTAGCAACTACTTAAAGCGATTTTAAGAAAATTTTTAGTTTAAATAATTTTGATAATAAAATTCGCTTGAAATAAAAAAGTAGCAGCTACTTGAAGCGATTTAAAAAAAAAATTAATTAATTTTTTTAATAAAAGAATTACTCGAAATTAAAATAAATTGCAGCTGCGTTCACCGGATTTAACAGCCGCTCTATGGGGTTATTTGAAAACAGCCAAAACAAAGCATTCGCAGTGAAATTCAAGCCATAACAGCGGAATTTTTTCTATTATGAAAAATCTACTGAGAACAGCACGAATTTGCAAAGTCTAAAATGGCCGCCACTTGATCGATAATAAATTTCATACTCAAGCCAAGAATATTCGACTTTAATATACTTTATTACAAAAATTAATAATGATAATCATAATTAATAATTAAATTCAAAAAATTTATTAAACATTCATTCCCTAGCGGCAGTTTTGTGCCATCCCGTATTTAGTGGTTACGCTTTTTAGGGCAAATATTTGACAAGTGTGAACGAAATTTTGTTTTATAAAAATTAATTAAAATTAAAATACAGCAAAGAAAATTAATCAAAACCAGATCCTCATTGAAAATTAAGAAAACTTTAAATTACAATTGACCATGAATAAACTGAACAGGATTTTTTTTTTATCTTGGACCAGCACCCAGGGTATGACCTGTACAGAGCATTTAGCTAAAACGCGACAGAAGGGGATAGTGTGGAGAGGACAGATGAAGACTTATTCAAACAGTTGGCTTGATCATGTGTGTGCTTTTACCATCTTTCTGAAGCATTCCAAGGAAATTTCATTGCCTTGTCGCGCGATTTCGCATAGTAACGGACAACAATACATATAGACGTCATTTCTATACAGTAAAACAAGCCTCGTAAACATATAAAACAAGCCATGGCATTTTCAAAAACATCCAGCAACTTCAATGACATCCAACTCGCCGAGTATACGAATCAAAAGATGACACAAATAACGCTGGGACTGGTCTTAAAAGACTCCGCAGATGTACGCTTAACCAGCGTAGAGAATTTGATTAATTATAGTTTTTCTCTTGAGCACTTTTAAACTTCCTTAAGTTTTTAAATTTTTAAGTTTAGCACTGCTGGATGTGTTGTAACAATTCTCTTCTTTTTTATTAGAACTCGTACAGATACTTTATTTGTTTATCTCTCTGAACAGAAATAAAAAATTCTACTTTTTTCATCTGTTTGTATACAAAAATAAGGTATTAAGCAACAACAAAAATAAAATAAATTGCCTACAATTATTTAAGTTTCTAACAAAATGTTTTGCAACGAATGTGACACACACAAACACACACAGAGGATACAAGTTTCAACTTTAATAGGAGCACTGGGAGATTTATCTTACAGAAAACAATGTAAAAATCCCAGCAAGAAGAAGATAAACTTAGTTTTTCTTTGCTACCATTCATTTACTTCGGTCAAGATAACAAAGTATTTTGTTGAATTATAAAAATTTATACAAAAAAAAAACAGAGAAAAACTTTTTTTTCAACAATATTGTTCATGTCTGTTGATTTTGTTAGTTAAGAAGTAAAGTTTTACATTTTATTTGACTTTTTTCTTTTTGCTTTTGTTTTTTCATGCAGCTGACAGAATTTATATTTATTTGATGTTTAGCAACTTTTAGATAAGAATAAGATAATATTTGTATTAAAGATTTTTTTATTTTTTTAAATTTGTTGAGCCATTTGTGTGTTAAAGACAAATTCAAAAGCTTTCCTTTCCATCTCAACGATGTGTTCATGGGTGCGTATGAGTATTATTAATGCCCAATTGAGAGCAATTATACGCCTGGATGAAATCTAGCCACGTTGCCAATGTTTTTTATATTATTTTTTTTATCTAGGGAACTTAAAATGGACTAGATTTTCTGAGGAAACTGCACAACAAAATCCTTCTAATACTTTATATTTATGGAAGAGTGTGTGTTAGCTACACTCTCCCATGGAAACTATTCAATAAATTTTGCAAAGATATTTTGTAGCCGTAATAGCTTTCGAAATATACTTTTTAGGGGGTAAAAGAGTAAACAAATTATTACTTTTGGTACTTTTTCATTATTTCTTATAATTGCTATACATCAAATTTGCAGCTTAATTGTACATAAAGTGCACATTCTCATGGCGCAAATTGGCAAAGACTGATAGTTTTGGTACTCCCTTCCTCTTGATATTCTCTTTCGCTTGACTAAATATGGTCTACTGGTACCTTTATTGCCCACAATGACTACTTTTTGTGGGAAATGTTTACAGAAGATGTGGCTCGTTTCTGTAACTCAAGTGAGAACTTCTCGCATCGAAAAAATTGTCGTCACCCTGTGAAACACAGGATGAGTCAGAATATATTTCTAATGCATTTAAAATTTTGTTAGATTTTGATAATAATAAATACATTATTCTTTGGATAACCCTACAATAAAAAGCATGACAACCATAATCATTTAGTTTTTCGACGTGAGAACTTCTCACATCAGTTACAGAAACGAGGCACTGGTATTTGTTTCAAGTACTTTTTTTCAATATTATCAATATTAAAAACGGAGGCCAAATTAAAGCCTTCCATATCCAACGAAATTACAATACAATTTAAATCGAAATTTCGAGCCCCCTGTAGAAATTGCATATTTGGCAACGCTGTTTACATATTAGTGTTGCCATGTTTAGTTTTTTGTCGACACTTTTTGTATGTCCCTTTAATGTTTTCTGATTAACCTTTTACCTTTCTTAAATGAAAAATACGTTTTGAAAATTTGATATATTTTCGAAACTTTTTTTACAATTTAACTTTTATATTTGATTGCTGGTTATTTGGTTTTCGGCTTGAGGTCTTTTTAATAATAAAATTATATTGAAACTTTTTTTTTTAATCTATCTTTATTCCAATATTTCGAGCAACTCTGTTGGTCACCTGCAGGGAATTTAACTTTTATAAATTATAAATTTTTATACTATTTCGTGGTATTCAAAGAATTTGAAAATTTAAACCTTCGTATTGAGGCCAAGCATTTCTTAAGTTGGCCAAGGAGAAATTCTTTTCATTAACTATCAAGTAGCATTCAACTTAATAAGACTTTTGAAACAAACGTTAGGAGTTTTTTGAGTTCAGCACTTTTTTTATATTAAATAGAGATTTAAAAAACACTTACTTGCTGCTGTTCCAAGTTTCCCTTCAATATATAGGGTGTTTTTTATAATGACTCCTATACCTACGGTGCAATGCAAGAACTAATAAAATGCTTCATGAACAATATTTAATAAAAAAAAAGTTGTTCGAATATTTGAATAGTTTTTATCCGAATGAAAAAACTAGTACTCGTGCGAGTTATTAGATGGCTTAAATCGATGTAATAACAGATTTTATTAACAAAATAAAATATTACGAAATGGTTTACGAGAACAGCATCAACACTAATAATAGTAACCCACTTTAAATCCCTGCGTTGCCGTTTGATAATTTTCTTATTTTCTACTTTCGGAGTTTTTGTCACAATTTGATAATTTCAAATTATTCCATGAGACGTTATTTTTTAATTCACTGACTATTTTCAAATTCAGCTTATTCTTAATAATAAAATTAATTTAATTTTAATGATAAAATTAATTTATGCTTTTCTAAAGTGTCTTTTGAAAAAAAAAAAATCGGCCCCATTTTTATTGCAAATTTGATGCTGATCCGAAAAATTCGACATCATATTCATGACTGAGTGCAGATTCGAGCTCGCAATCTAATTGTAAGCTTGAGTCCACTACTTTAGCCAATAACAGCCTCAACCAAAAATTGTGTTGGTTCAAATACGAAAGACTCAAAATATGTGGTCAATTTATTTCCAAATTATTGAAAAGCAGATTCAGCAGCAATTTTATATTTTAACAACTCATGGTTTTAAATGTTATTTTCTGGTATTAAAAATTTATATATTTACATTAATTCTCTTGGAATTACATTTCTCTTTTCAAATAAATATATTTAATTAGTTTCAAGAACTTAAATTGAAGCTCAAATGAAATATTCAAGTGACTACAATCTGCTGCAACAGTGGCCATTAAGAGCTGAACATTAAACTGAATAAAAATGTTACCAAAAAAATAAATAAAACAAAAAACAATTTTTAATGAGTTCTTGTACAAAATGAAAATTTTTTTCACAGTTATTTTAAATACAGAAAAAAATATATATTAAAAGAAAGTTTTTGCAACTAAACACCAGAAATAAAACTTTAAAATGCTTTAAATTAAATGCACGGTTAAGCACTGGTCACACAATGAACAGTGGGACAAATTGATTATCTGGGAGGAAAATTTAATTTAATGTGAAATTATTCAAAATAGAAATTGTTAGCACATGCAACGAAGTCATCTAACAGGAGCACTGATGATGTCCTGAAATAGCGCAATTTTGCTATGCCGCGTTGAAAATTAAATTATTGTTGGCTTTTCACTTGTTTCTGGGAATCTTTATTGGATCTTACAGAATTTAATATAACGATTCTTTTAATGATATTTACCTAAATTATCTTAAGGCAAGCACCTGGTTAGAGCAGGGAATATTATTGCAACTTAATATGTTTCACATGTTTGCAGACTCAATGACGGCAAAAAGATGCAGCAAAACAGGAGTGAGAGTTTCAAATCCATATATTGCTCGCGTTATACAACTTCCACTAAATATATCAAACACGTATTTTGGAAGTAGAATAAAAGCATTGTATGTATGGTCACACTTGGCAAACATTTGCCAAAAAAAAAGCTCAGCAAATACACAGTAAAAAATATATTTTAATTCAGATAAGTGTTTCTTAATAGTTTCTTAACAGTTTCGCACATAACTAATGGTCGGTGGCACAGAATTCAATATTATTGGAAACTGTTTTAGCTCAATAGGCAAATGTTCGAAGGAAATGTTTTTCATTAGGTTTTAGTGGCTACACTTTTTTGGGAAAACATCTCCCTAAATGTTACCGCACCTTAAATTGTTAATTTAAATATATAGTTGACATAAAATTTTTTATGTGTTTGAAGATAAATTTAAATTTAACTAGCCGAGACATAAACCAAAATTTGTACCAAACCTGTTCTGCAGTTATTGTTTTTAACAGTTCGAGCAAATTTTGACTAAATTCACTTACAGACCAAAATCCAGGAATTGGAACACAGTCAGTGGGCAGAATACATGACCCAAGGAATACTTGATCAATATATAACTATAAAATGTACTGGAGATGTGAAATATTGTACTCAAACAAATTTAAAAAAAAATTTTTTCCTGGAGAGATTAGTGGCCATTGTAGGGAAATGGGAAATACTACCAATATGCCACTATATGCAATTGATGGCCCAGAGAGTCCTTTATATAGCAGAGAAGGTCTTATGTCAGAAATAATTTGGGAACTTTAATAATATCAATTTTAAAAAATTCTCTTGAATAGTGTGCTTGGCAGAATTAGTGGTCATAAAATTTTTATACTTTAATTATATATAATTAAAGTATAAAAGTTATTGTATGTTGTTGTGTTGCTTAGTTTACCAAAAATCTGCGAAAATCTTTAAAAAGTTGTGCGTTCTACATATTCCACACTACTTACGTTATGGTCACACTAGTCAAATATTTACACAAAACACAAACGTAACCACTGGATAGTAATAAAAAGTATTTTGATTTAGACACGTTTATATTAAGTAAAACACTTTCATTAAATCCAATATTATTGGATACTGTTTTTTTGTCAATAATCAACTGTCTGCATTAAAATGTTTTTCATTTCTATTTAGTGGTTACGTTCTTTTGGGCAAATACTTGATAAGTGTGAAAGTATCTTTACAATCACTGCAGCCAAAGATATCTGATAAAAAGGGAATACCACTAAAACATATCAAGTATTTTTATTTGATATTTAACTATACAGCGGGTTTTTTAGAGTGTCACAAACAACTTTAAGTTGGCATTAGAGCGTTATTTGAACACCTATTTAACAGCTGTTAGTTGCTTTTTGTTTAGTTTGCTTTGACATTTCATTGTGGATCGACTTACACTAGAGCGAAGCGTGAAATTGTGAACATTTTTTGTCAAAATAATGGTTCTGTTCGTCAAACAAATCGTGCACTTCGTCCATTAAAAATGTTCTTCTCCGATGAAGCCCATTTTTGGTTGAATGGGTACGTAAATAAACAGAATTGTCGCATTTGGAGTAGGGAGAATCAACAACCTTTTGTCGAAATACCATTGAATCCACAGAAAACTACTGTTTGGTGCGCTTTATGGGCTGGCGGACTTATTGGCCCATAGGTGTTCAAAAACGATGATGGTCAGAATGTTACTGTCAATGGTGGACGGTATAGGAATATGAAATTATTTCGTACCTCCATTACGTGGCATTGGTTCCAACAGGTCGGAGCCACATGCCACACTGTGAACGCTACAATCGATTTATTCAAAGAAACTTTTGATGATAAAATAATTTCACATATTGGCTGGTTTAATTGGCCACCAACATCATGTGATTTTAAGCCATTGAATAACTTTCTTATAGGTTATGTAAGTCACTTGTCTAAAGGGCGATAAACCACAAACAATTGAACACCTGGAAATCCACATTCGATGAGTTATCGGCGATATACGGCCGCAAATGCTGCCAAAAGTTGTTGGACATCAGTGTCTTAGATTGTGCCTTCTGCGCTCTAGCCGTGGCGGCCACATGATAGAAATTATATTTCAACATTAATTTCATTAAATTTTGTTGCCCGATTCATTGATATTAAAAATATATTTTCTTGTTTTATCTATTTTAAAAAACACCCATTGTTACTATTTTGTATTATTTTTTGTCGTGGGCCAGCACTCAGAGAATTTTCTTGTAGCTGGTAAATATTTTGCTACATTTACCGACGCAGGAGGCTGCCTTATTCTGCTCTTTAGTACATGACGGTGTTAATCGTAGCCGGTAGTATTCAGCGAGCAGTGCTCTGCCCTCAACAATTAACACAACCCTGTACTCTTGGAGATCAGAAAAATTTTACATCATATTCATAACTGAATGCGCAATTGAAATCGTTGTCTAAGGCATTAAACACAATAACGACAGCAGACTACAGACTACAACTTGTCAAAAATGGAATACATTTGCGTAGATGTGAATGATTATTTTTACTATCCCAGGCAACACGGCTACTGGTTGTTGTCCATGCGGATCATTGGTGCGCGGCAATGAGTAGATGCGGTGTTGCCAGCATAATATAAATTCAATTATTTTGGACTTGAAAATATATTGCTTGATTATACAAAAATATACAACAAAATATATTTCCAAGCTAACGAAATGATTTCTTGTCATATATTGTTGACTTTAAATATATTTTATTGGAATAACATTATTTAAGAGTATTATATATATATATGAAAGCGGCTACACTGGCGTATTAAGAGAATGCTACTACAAACAACAACACATGGTTATTGATTTGTTGGTGCCGTCTTAAAAATAATTAAGTAGCTGACTACGAGGCGATGATTGTAGCCAACGACTTTTGTAGTCGGTGTTCGTGTAGCCTACTGTCATTTAGTGTGTTTATAGCTTAAGGCATCACAGTCTTGTGTTCACAAAAAAATGTATCTATTCATTTATTAATAAATAAATAGAGTTTTAGCGAACTTTGTGAGTGGTTCCATGCGCAGCATTTATTTCCTTAACACTTGCGTTCACATTAAGCAACAACCAGAGTTTTCTATCGTTAATTGACCCAGGAAGTTTAAGGAATTATCAAACACTTTTCACTCGGAGTTTTTACACAAGTTTCAAAGTTATTCAAACATAATCGTTGTAGCTGTACGTATTCTATTAGCAGCAACGAAGCGCTGGCTCACAAACGAAGCCACAACAGAAAAACCTTAAATTTAATTAAGAGAGAAAGTTAAGAGAGAAGAGCACTTTAATTTGCAAAATTTAATAAACTCTGTTAATAGTTTTTAACCACAATATGTTTTAGCCAGCCCCACTGTATGAATGTTGTCAAAGGAAACGGAAATATCATACATACGTACGTATAGAGCCACTCATACACCAGATAAAAACTTTTTAAATATCTACTTAAACTTAAGTGTGTTACACTGCCAGTGGAGTACGTCCACATGCTCGTATACTTTTATTTTTATAAAAGAGAACTAAAACATTGAGAAAAAAACTGAATAAACTTATTTGACAGTTTTCTTACGTTTTGCTTTTTATGGCATTATTGTTTTGCAAAGTTGCAAAAGTAGACAAAAAACAACAATTTAATACATACAAACTATTGCTTTTCTTCCTCGGAGAGCGGGGAAGACATAATTTATGGTTTTAAATTAAAGCACACATTTATTTTTCAGGCAAAACAAGTGCCCAAGAAGGAAAATAAATGGCAATTTATTATTTAAAAAATATATGCAAAAGCCGGACGTATTGATAAATAAATAAAAATTGCAAGCACGACTGCAAAAGTGTCTATTTCAATATAAGAAATTTAAGGACTTGAATTTATTACAGTATTTTTCAATATTTTCCTTAAAAATACTTGTAATAAATCATAAAATCCATTACGACTTTACTGTACACTTTTTGCTTAACAAAGTTTGCAAATAATAATTATGGCCTTAAGTGGATCCTTTGAATTGTTGTATTGGTCAATGCCAACCACCTCAAAATGATGGCCAAATAAAAATAATTTTTTTGTGTTAGTTGTTTGGGGAAGTAAACTACAAAATTTATGTTTATTTTTAGCAAAGTTGTATGCCGAACGCAAAAGAAACAGGAAACAACACCAGAGTGAATGTAAAAGTGTGGAACTATTTTTGTAAGTTTACTCGTTAAGGACTTTGTTAAATAAACAATGTGGCCAATTATCAAGGAAGAAGATCGACAATGAATTATTGAAATCTTAATCCCAGATAAAAATAATAATAATTTGTGATTAGTTTTGCTCTCTTTTATAAGTTGCCTATAAAAGGTTTTCTTTTTGAAAGCAGTTGTGCTATAGGAAATATATCTACTTAAAGGACAATAGGCGGTTTCATTATACTACAAGGACAAAAAATAAAAATTTCAAATTTACTTAAGGTCTTAAATCTCGAAGGTGAAATCTATTTTTGCACAAATTCAAAAAGTAAGTGGGTATTAGTGTGAATCTAGTTGAATACAGTGTGAGACAAAATCGAGTTATCACTTTTATAAAAAAATATTTATTATTAAAGTCATTCGTTTCTAAATCAAAAACCAAATAAAAATATTTTTTGTCTTTAAACATAAAATGTTGCCATCTATGGCTATAGAAATCGTACCAAATTTATAAAAAAAATAAGCTTCTATCGGGAGCAACTTTCCAAAAATTAGTCCAAATGTCAAGTGCGTTTGAAATTGAACTGATTGCGATTTCAAATCTTTTACAATTGATGGCGCGATTCACTCTGCTGGAACAATATTTTACTATACGCTTCCACTAGAAATGGAATATATCCGGATATCAAGTCGTACATGAAAAGGGCCAACGTAACGCATAAAGCCATGCCTCGCCCAAGCGCAGCCATCCATGGCCGGAGATTGGATTGGATTGGCCTTTTAAACACAATTTCCAAGATTTTTAAAGTTAAATCGTTTTCTATTTTACATAACCCGAAAATTATTTAACAAGTCTGAACACGTAGTCGATGTGTTAATACCAGTGCTCTGAGTCCGTCATGATCGTGTCATGTGTAAGACAATGCCACTCAAGATGTAGGGTTAGCTATCACTGTAACTGTATTTGCAACTTTCTCGAATGTACTATTTCCGTTACTTCGCATTATGTGGAGTTGATTTTAGCACAGGGTTGTATTTTTTTCCTTTAACTTCAAAAAAATATTTGTATTTCGAAGCAACATGGACATGTGAAGAGCATTTTCTAGAAAATGTGACAAATTTAATATATCGTTTTAAAAAAATCGAACTCTTATCAGATCTCAGCGTTTCCCTACTTCTACTTCTGGGAGCCCGTCACTTTGTCTGTATGTATGTTTCTGTGAGTGTGTGTGGGTGTATGTGAGTGTTTGTGTGAATATTTGTGTGAATATTTGTGTATGTGTGTAAGTATTTGACCCATTTATAACTTTTGAACGGTTGAACCTAATCAAACGTTCTGAAGACCATTTCTGAATTTAGATTTCCTGTGAATATGAACCTATTCGAACCGGTAGATTTTAAGACATTTCGAAATAATTGTGGAAAAAAATCATTTTTCAAACGTCTTTTTTTTAATAATTTTAAACAGATGGATTCAACAAACTAATCAGCTCTTGAAGTAAATCACCGTAAACCGGGTCAAAATCAGTTAATCCGTTCATGAGATATAATAAACGAAAGAATTCCAAAAAAAGGATCTTTTTTAAAAAACTTTGAGATTATATAGGGTGTTTTTTATAGAGTGATACAAGTTTAAATCATAATAAACATTAATGTTTAAATATGATTTCGGCCAAGTGGCCGCCTCGTCTGGTGCGTACAAGGCGCAATCTGGAACACCAATTTTCAAAAACAGTAACATTCTGACCATCATCGTTTTTGAAGACCTATGGGCCAATGACTCCGCCAGCCCATAAAGCGCACCAAACAAGAATTTTCTGTGGATGTAGTGATGTTTCGACAAAAGCTTGTCGATTCTTCTCACTCCAAATGCGACAATTCTATTTATTTACGTACCCATTCAACCAAATATGGGCTTCATCGGAAAAGAAAATTTTGAATAGACGAAGTACACGATAAGTTTGACGAACAGAACTATTATTTTGATTAAAAATTTCCACAATTTGCACGCGTAGCCCCAAAGCAAACTAAACAAACAGCAACTATCGGCTGTTAAATGGGTGATCAAATAAAGCAGTGGTGCCAACTCAAAGTTGTATCACTCTTTAAAAAATACCCTATATATCTGATATATGGCAATCGAAAACTATACCAATCACTGCTTAGCACGTGGGAATCGGTTGATTTAAAAACCAAAATGTTATTGTTTTCGTTCGAAGAGTTCAAAAGCATAGAATATCAGAAACACCAGGCTTTGATAGCCTGATGATTCTGATTGATTTTCCATAATTTTTTATTTATTTAATTTTTTTATTTTTTGTGGAAGTAGATAACACTGGTTTATAGCCAAAAAAAAAAATACCAAGAACGCCACATGCCTAGATAAGTTAATTGGGACCTCCTGAACACGAGAAACGCTGTAATTTTTTTTCCTAATTATAATTAATTAACTACTACGAATCATTTCCGTTCGAAATCGATGATGTGTAGAGAGAAATTGTAGGAGAGAAGAGAGAAAAGAAAACATAATTAATTATTAATTTTTTTAATCGTGTAGGCTTTTACTATTCTTTTTCTTCGTTGACCAGTATTTTTTAATACCGATAAAGAAAGGCGCTGTAAAGTTCTTTAATTTGATTCTTTCCAACAAATTGGTTACTGATGTCATACTTATAAAAAACTAAGTCTGCTTAATTTCTAGTTTTTAAAAAATTTTAATATCATTGCGGATTGAGTGTATTGACAATTACGGATAAATGAAAACTTTAAGTTCAATATACTTTTATATTTCTATTAATTGTAGTTTGGAACTTTTAATTAAGCAAAATGACACGTATTCTCTCTGTAACAATTTGTTAAAGTGCCATAAAAATAAATATCAAAAGTAGGACACTTAATTACTCATTTTCTTCAGCAATCGATTACTCTGAACAGCCTCAAGTTATTTTCTGAGTCTTAGAATACAACCAGAAGATGTCAGCAGTAGTCAATTGTTGTCGGCCACAAATTCAAAAATAGTTTATTAAATTTTATATAAATAAATCAACCACTTTAAAATCATCTATAATATTCCGTCGAAATTATTCGACTTACACCCATATTTTAAAAGAAAACTGACAGTCCTTCTATTTATGTGAGTAATTAAAAAATAATTAATTTTAAAAATTCAAAATCATTTATTTATTAAAATAGTTTAAAAACGACTCTGCGCATAAAATTATATTTTGAAAATCTTTGAAATATCTTAATTTACTAAATCATTTTCAAGTTGAGAATTTTGTTCGACAGTGTAGGAGTTTAAACAAATGCATAAAAACACTGCCAGTGATGCCTACACATCTGCCTAAACACATATTTATTTTTTGGTAAGTTTACTTGTAGTACAAAGACAAACATATTATGGATTTAAGTTCGATTTAGGTAAAAAGGAAGAGTGTAAACAAAAATATAAAGCAGCTCTCATAGCCATTCCCAATATTTTTTTTTCTTTCTTTTTTCTAATAAATTCGTACATACCTGTTCTTCTTCCGGTTTACCAGTTTTACTATCAATTTTTCCCATACACACAGCAGTACCACCTGGACATCCCAAACCATATTTAGGCACTAATGGGCGACAGACATTTAGGAAAATCTAGACATGATGAGAAAGAAACAACAGCAGGAATAAAGAGAAGAAACCCATTTCAAATTTTTTAAATAATTAAAAACGACTACATGAAACGACTATGCTGCATCAAGCAACAACAATCAAAATTGAGAAATTTGTTCAATAACGTTCTAAAGTTGTAAAACAGGGTGTGAGAATTGCTGAAAAAAATACTTTAAAGAAAATAATTCTCGTGTAAAATATTTAATGCTTATTGTTTTCTTTTCTAAAAAAGAATGCGACATTTCTTACACTTTTTATTGGAAACTGACAACAGTTTCACTTGAAAATAGGGAATTTATTACAAATTAGTCCAACGTCTCTTGCGAAATATTATTTCTGTTTTAATACTTTTTCAAACTGCCACTTTTTAGAGAAGAAAAAGAAAAGATTTTAAATTGTTTCCAGAAAGGAAAACGCCATTAAATATCTTTAACTACTACAGAAAAAAATTTAAATCTCTTACGAAAAAAGTGATTTTTTTTACAGTTGTTTTTCTGAAACATGTAAGAAACTCAAGTAGTTTTTGAGTCAATTTTACTTTAAACTCTCGGACTTCGGAAGAATCCGAAAAGAATCAAATTTTAGAAAATTCTGTAAAATTCATTTAAATTTTATTGTTGTCTATCGATCTAAACATTTTTATGCACTTTTTGAATGAGACATACAGGCTACGTCCTGTAAATCGCTGTTGAATAAAGTGATTTGAATGTGATTTTATTTTTATTGAACATTTTTATTTTGCTATATTAATATTTATATATGTTAAATTGTTCTAACTTAGTTCAAATCTCAGAAAGACATGATGATAAATATTCCAAGGCACAAAGGAAGTCAACATCAGTTTTTTTCAACTTACACAGCAGAGCAGAACAGCTGTTTTCGAAAGTCGCTACACTTTCATCTTCAGTGCTCATGTGTATATTGTGTTTATCACCACTGTTTAGGTGGCTTAGTTGAATGTGATAACAGTTTTCTATTTACACAAATTTTATTGTGAAAAACAATCCGAGAACTGTATCATCCGAGAACTGTATCAACCTGATGATTTGAAATCACTGAGTTGATTTTCAATTTATTGCATTTTTCTGATAACCCTTTAAAATATAAACAAACATCAGTGAAACCATAACATTTTTCTCAAATAAAAATTTCATGAAAATTGTGTCTTTCGGACAAGAAGAAAATAATGAAAAGGCAATACGGAAACTTAAGGTGGCCTACCATTGGTTCGGTACAATTCTCGGATTTTATTTTATAATAAATTGTTAAAATAAAAAGGGTTACAAATTAGACACAAGAATCATATAATAAAATGTGTATAAATATTCAACTGAGCCAGCTAATAAAGTTTTGATAAGCAAAAATACACACGAGTACTGATAATGGATATGTAGCGACTTTCGAAAACAGCTGTTCTGCTTTGCTGGGTAAGTTGAATGCCCTTCATGCCTTTGCGAATTAAAAATCAAGAATATATAAAACAAAGCAAAGTAGCTGTTAGCTTGTGATTTAGAACAATGAAAACCACTAGTAAAAAGTAAAATATTCGTGATTTGGAAAACACTAAAAATTTACTCGCGTTAGTTCAAAATCATGCCTGATTCGCTATCACGCAGATTAGAGAACATGTCTGATAATTGTTTTTGAAAATTGTAACCTTCTAAAAAAACTAAAAAAGACAATTATGGAGGTGACCAAAATATTAAATCGGTTGTGATGATGACTTCTTTCTGTCCAGCCCAATTTTTCAGGTTTGAAAACCAAAATTAGTCGAAATTGAATTCGGAAAACGAAGAGGAGGAATTTGTTTCGTAATTCAGAGATTTTTGCCATAGAAATAGCACAAGTGCGTCACATGCGCTCAAAAGTTACACTCATCTTTCGAAAAGCGTACGCATACTGAAATCACTGACCCTTGTGATGTGCCCATAGTTTCCCCAATCTTTTACAATTTCGATGTATGATCGGTTCTATAAATAATAGAGGTCTCGAAATTAAACCACATGCTTGGAGAACTAGCTTAAGTGATGCTTGTTTCCACATTTCCATTTTCTTCTCATATCACGCAAACTAATTGCGTTTTCTTTCTGGAAAACATGTAAAACTCTTTCAATCCCTTTTCTTAAAAGTGGCAGTTTAAAGCATTAAACACAACAACGACAGCAGGCTACACGAACACCAACTATAAAAGCCGTTGTCTACAATCGTCGCCTCGTAGTCAGCTACTTAATTATTTTTAAGACGACACCAACAAATCAATAGCCATGAGTTGTTGTTTGTAGTATAATTCTCTTCATACGCCAGTGTAGCCTCTTTCATATATATAATACTCTCAAATACTGTTATTCTAATGAAATATATGACAAGAAATCATTTCATTCACTTGGAAATATAGGGCGTTAATCTTTTTCGTATAATAAAACAGCATATTTCCAAGTTTACAATAATTGAATTTATTTATATTGTACTGGCAACATTGCATTTACCAGTAGCCGTGTTGCCTGTAGTAGTAAAAATAATCATTCTCATATACGCACATGTATTCTATATTTGACAAGTTGTAGTCTGTAGCCTGCTGTCGTTATTGTGTTTAATGCCTAAAGGTGTTTTAAAAAAGATATTAGTTTTTGTAAGAGATGTTGGATTAATTTCTAATAAATTCCTTGATTTGATATATGGAGATGTTGCCATTTTCTGTTAAAAAGTGTAAAAAATGTTGCACTTTTTTCTAGAAAAGAAATCAGCATAAAAGCTGACAGCTGCCTGTTGACTTACGACACGGAATATTCTAGAATTAATTTAGCAACCCTTGTATATCCCTACAAACGAAAATTTTGCAACATTCGAACCCTGTCTTTTGTTGTCCCTACTCGTGTTTGGCAATTTTTTTCTAAATGGTATCGACAAGTTCTGTTTTACTTTTTTATTCTTTTTTTTTTAATTTTATTCCATATTTTGCCAACTTACTTTAGACGATTTGGTCACTTGTTGTGCAGTAATTGAAGTTGAATCTATTTCAGCTTCATAGTTATCGTTTGAATTTATCAGTGGTGTTAAATCGATTACCTCCATATCGGCTACATCTTCGGAATGTTCTACATAAACTTTGGCTTTGCAATCAATTTGTTCATGGCAGGCCAGCTGAGTTTGATAATGTATTAGGAGTTGACAGTGAGTGTTTTCAATAATTTTTGGTCCTTGATTGCTTTTACTATTAGTTTTGTCACTGCCATTGTTGTCACAGACAAATTCAATTTTCGTCGACCATTTCGTATTTTCCATTTCGCTACATATGACACCATTTTCATATAACAAATATGGAGTGCCAGTTTGATTGATGCGCAAATTTGTGTTAAAAATACCCAAACCATTCGATTGGTTATTAAATAGACAGGCCCCTGTAAAAGAAAATAAAATAAATATTTGGTAGTTTTAGTTTACAAAAACAAAATCAACTGCCTGCCACATGATGCCTCTAGATTTAGTTCTGTCGCACAATTAGATTTGAAACAAAAATAAATTTCAAATATTAAATGCAATTAATAATCGGTTTAATAGAGTTCTCATATCCTTTTTCAAGATAAAATTGCTACAAATAGAAACTGTTATCACTTTCAATTAGGCCACCTAACAAGTGTTAACAAACAAAAATCCCCTTGAGTACTGATGATGCAAGTGCAGCGGCTTTCGAAAACAGAGGTTTTACTCTATTGTGTAAGTAAAATAGTTGAAAACTGAAGTTAATTTGCCCTTGTGCTTTCATATATTGCTCATGTCTTTCTTAAGTTCATTCCTAAATATTGTTTTGGTTTTAAATTGTATCTTGCGACGGCATGTTGTGGCATCGTGGGAAAGGCAATAAAAATATGTTAATGAGCGGAACATTAGCCCAGCTAACATTTCGTAACCAAAATATTTAAGCACAAACGAGATTTCTTCTAACTTAAAGTTGTTATGTTGCGGTTGGATCATTTATGTACCAAATTAAGGGGAAGATCGGTGGCCAAATTACAATTTATATAGAAATTTCGATTGATAACGTGTGACATAATTATCCCCCTAAAGCTTTAAACACAATAACGACAGCAGGCTACACGAACACCGACTACAAAAGCCGTTGGCTACAACCGTTGCCTCGTAGTCAGCTACTTAATTATTTTTAAAACGACGCCACCAAATCAATAGCCATGAGTTGTTGTTTGCAGTAGAATTCTCTTCAAACGCCAGTATAGCCGCTTTCATGTATATAATACTCTTAAATAGTGTTATTCCAATAACATATTTTTAAAGATAACAGCATAAGACAAGAAATCATTTCATTAGCTTGGATATATAGTTTGTTATTTCCTGTTAATAATAAAACAATATATTTGCAAGTTTACAATAATTGAATTTATTTATATTGTACTGGCAACAT
The DNA here is from genome assembly GCA_963675445.1 of Linnaemya vulpina. Taxonomy (NCBI): domain Eukaryota; kingdom Metazoa; phylum Arthropoda; class Insecta; order Diptera; family Tachinidae; genus Linnaemya; species Linnaemya vulpina. The sequence goes on along the minus strand of OY776277.1, from coordinate 36,681,997 downwards.
TGAATCTACTCATTGTCGCTCACCAAAATAGAAATTAGTTTAATTTGACTACAACCACAAAAACAGCGTGGACAACAACCAAGAGCCGTGTTGCCTGCAGTAGTAAAAGTAATCATTCTCATATACAATATGGATTCTCTTTTTGACAAGTTGTAGTCTGTAGCCTGCTGTCGTTATTGTGTTTAATGCATGACGTTCATTTATTTCCAAATTTTGGTAGCAAATAATTTTTAAATTTCTTATTTAAAAAAAAAATTACATACAATTTTTCAAACTATACCAACTTTCTGAATATCTCTTAGAACGTTTAGAACAGCACCGTTCCCATCAGCTAATTTCGAACTTTAAACTCTAAGGAGCGCATGCTTGCTAATTACCGCTTTAGACTAAAATCCGTTTTGAAATCCGACTAAACGAAATTTTGTTTTATTTATTTGTTTCCAAAACATTTCTAAATACAAAATAATTGTTTTATTATTGTCGTACAAATGAAATGTTTTTTTATTTTGGTGTTTAATTTTTGTGGGACGTGCTTGAAAATTTAAAGCATGGTAAGCGAAAGCCTTTGTGGGGTTTCATATCACTGACGATTTAAAAAAAATTATATTAAATATGTTGAATGGATATTATAAAAAGGCAACAAGTATTGAATAAAATTGTTTCCAGAAGAGAAAACTTTATATGCGTTAAGGCATGTTCACACTTATGAAATATTTGCCAAAAAAGCGTAACCACGAACTAATTTTAAAAAATCTTTTATTTCAGGCAAGTATTTATTGAATTAAGAAGTTTCCAATAATAATAATTATAGATTTTAAGCGAAACTGTTTTATTTAATAAACATGTATTTGAATAAAGTTACTATTCGTTTGTATTTAGTGGTTACGCTTTTTTGGCCAAATATTTGACAAGTGTGAACGTAACTTTAGACTAACCCGCCCGGACGTTTGGAAAAATGTTATCTACTTATGAAGCGACATGTTGATACATATAAATTCATTTCTTTTTTTTTAATAATTTTTCTTGCCCTTTTATCTTTGACATTTCCATTCCCCGTGACTTCATGTTCACCATATCGACTCGAAGTATTTATGCCAGCTGTAAAACAGAACCATAAAAATACTGCTTGAAGGAACAACTTTTTCTTGCTGCTACCACTGCATTTTAAATGCAATCAAGTAGAAAAATTAACTCAATAGTCTCGAATTCGTTTAAAATAAATAAAACATCCCCAACAAACTTCAGTGCACTTGTATTTATTGAAGATTTATAATCTACAGCATATTTACAGTAAAACCAACAGACTAGAAAAGCAAGGAAATATGTTGCGATTTATATCATATATATAAGGAATTATTTCTTAACTATCGGGGTACACAAAAACCATATAGTTAGAGATTAAAGTTTAAATACCCAGATGAGAGGTTGAGTTTAATGAAAAACTAACGTCTTTCCAAAATTAGATATATGAAATAATTTTACTTTTTTTGTTATTATTTTGCTAGGAAAGCAAATATTATAAATTTCATTTCAAACACAACAGTAATTCTGTTTGGCCGATGTCGCAAACTATATTGCAAAAAAAAAAATTATTTGTTTTTGTTTTAAGTGTTTTTTATTCGATCGAACGATAGATATCGGCGAAATCGTGCTGAAAAGTTAGTGATCAGATCTGTGTAGGGTGAAGAGACGTTTCCACACGAAAATAGCCGTTTTCACACTCTGCGTGGACATATTACCTATTCGGCCATAACGTGCGGGTTCTCTGATCTTCAGCTACAGGCGACCTAAAAATGCGACTTGTGTAAATTCGATATCCAAAATATCCGCCAACGTGACTCAAGTGTAATGCGACACAAATTTGATCCGAGGAAATACGATATGAACTGATACGCAATATTGTAAACAGAACAAAGCATTAAACACAATAACGACAGCAGGCTGCAGGCTACAGACTACAACTTGTCAAAAATAGAATCCATATGCGTATATGAGAATGATTATTTTTACTATCCCAGGCAACACGGCTACAGGTTGTTGTCCATACAATTTTTGTGGTTGTAGTCAAATTAAACTGATTTCTATTTTGGTGCGCATCAATGAGTAGCTGACTACGAGGCGACGATTGTAGCCAACGACTTTTGTAGTCGGTGTTCGTGTAGCCTGCTGTCGTTATTGTGTTTAATGCCTAAGTCTACGAGATCAAAGTCAAGATTTATATATAAGTAATTCTTAAGAAGACATTTTTATTAAAGATTTATACAAGCAAAAAATTCTTTATGAAATTTATTATTTAACATATTGTCATACGTATCTTATACAAATACTTTTATAAACCATTCGAGAATTTTAAAATGGTTTTTGAAAAATCGCATTATAATAAGAGTTATCCGATGGAGTTGTAATGCTATAAAAGTGTAGAAAAATAATATAGATTCATATCCAATAAAAGTTGTTTGTTGGGTTCAGCCTACTACACTTATTTTTGTAAATCATTTATTAATTCTCAAATGGTTTAAAATAAAAAACCTTTGCATAAGTTGAGAGTTTTGAAACTTTTCAAAACTGTGGTTGAAGTCTGCTCATTGTTGGTAAAAGCGCCAATGAAATGCATATAGACATGGCTTAAGCACCAAAAAATAAATTTCTTTTAGTTAATAATACAATTTGAAAACGTTTTTATACTATTTATAAAGATAAATTAATGGACAGAAAATGCTCAAGTTAACGTCAGTACCCGCCTTTCGACCTTACCTGACGGTGCACTCAAGCACTCCAGTGAAATTAGGTACCTCATCACCACCCCTGTCACCCCCAGGAGCCACACCAGTGCAGCCCCTTGGGCTTACACAGATTGCAACCTCATTCATATAATTCCGCCACAAAACCATATTCATACAGCTTGCTAAGGTGTCCGGGCTTATCCAAAACCCTTGTTACTTCCGAGAACATGCATGTCGCCAGCACCATGAGGAACCAAAGGCCTAAGTCATAAGATTTATCCCTCCTAACACTCCCAGCACTAACAACACACCACCCCTTCCGTAACGTCTGCTGATTCGCAGCAGCCCACAGAGACAGCTATCAGCTGGGTCGAAGTCCCAGCATAGTATGAATAGGCCAGGACATTAACGCTTATCTGACATCTCTACCAGCGACTCTTGGTATCAAACTACAGCCACCACGTGGACTCACTGAAGAGACCTCATCCAACAGCTGGCCACAGAATCAACAAGTCAAGGGGGAAGAACGAGGTCTGCCACACGCCATCACCTAGATGAACGTGCGTTAAACAGAGTTTCGCCAGTGGAGCAGATGTTTCACACACGCCCAGCGAAACGTGTATGGCAAGATCGTCGCTTCACCCCCCAGATAATATCATCTGTGAAGCTCCACCAGATCCCGTGGCACCAGAGTACGACTCGCAAGTCAAACCAATATAGGTTTGTACCCTACTTTTGATGTTTGATCCTTTGTATGGCGGGACCCAGGTATCCTTCCACTTGTATTTCCTATCTTTTCCCCAGAAAGCACTGCAACAAGGTGTTAGGACTCACCAAGTTGCCTATTGTGCCCCCCGGGGGGAAATTAATGGACCTGTTTCCTAGAACGTCTTGCATTGACTTCACTTTATATAAAAATATTTGCCAAAAGGCATAATTCAAAAGAAATTTACTCTTCTAGCCAGATTACAAAGTGGCTAAAAATAAATACTTTTTATTGCTTAACAGATGACTGATTTTATTCGAGCAAACACATACTATTACACCAACGGGAAGAAACTACGAGTTTTGCAATCACATGGACAGGCATCATCACAAATCATAGTAAATTGCCTAAAATGTTGTAGCCATCGAACAGTATTTCGTTCAATAGTACGGTTG